>NW_020769322.1:7717459-7730019 GCF_900518735.1 Pseudonaja textilis
CATCTTCCTACTTGTAAATGCTCTTTGTGCTGAGACTAGAACAGTGCAAAAGGCATATTCAAGCTGATGGGAGGCTTCAAGCAAAGCAATTTCATTCGTTGTCTTGCAAACTCTCTTTGGCCAGATCTGGCACAAGCCTCAGTTAGCTGAGAACAGAGGCCTAAACTAGTGTGATGCGAGATCAGTACTAGAACATACAGAGGGTTGTAGGAGGATGGCACAGCTGAAAATGGAGCTTAGGAGCCCAATTTCGCTAGCAGAGCACTCGAGCCACCACAGGCACCCCCAACATCAGTGACTTCAAGCTGGCCATGCCCACCCCTGTCCCCCAAGGTCAAACACAACCCTGATGCAGCCCTCAATGAAATCGAGTTTGACAGCCCTGGCCTGGTATATAAACAGCTATTCTGGAAGTAGAGAGATATAGCTGAGAAGGGGATTTTTTAGATTCTCCATGATATACTATATATGATATGTATGATATATATGATATACAATATGATATATGATATCATATGAGATATATACGATATATGGTATGCTGAAGAAGAGCAAGACAGAGGGTAAGAAAAAAGCAGAAACCTCTGTTCCAAACTTCAATCTCCAGAGAACATGAGAACCTCAAAGCTCAGAAGATGTTCTGAAGTAAAAGGGGATGAAGTTATGAGATAAGGGAGCTGGCTGTTGGAGATATGGGGTTGTATAGCTGAGGGGACAAGTCAGTTTTGTTTCCCCAACCTGTTGATATGCTGCATCAGGAATGGTGATAATTGCTTGGTCAAGGGAAGAGAGAAACCAGAAAGTAGCTATGTACTCTAGTTGTATGAAACCTACGCCTTTCAAATATATGTGCTTTCTGGGCTGGTGCCACACTGCCTGAAAGAACTCTTGCTAAGCAAAAAGTCTCTGCCAAAAGCTTAAGTACCTGCCATTAAGTCCCTATCAGTTTTGAAGACACCATTATTTTGTAAAAAGTGACACCTCTCAAATGTTTGGGCTAAATTTGGCCCAGTAAATCAATTAACTTAATGGCTTTGTAAATTAAGCCATATTCTTTGTGCTTCAAATATGCTGGATAATTTTAACTCCTACTGAGAATTTCTTTTAACTGTAATAATATTGCAAAGAATAAAAGATTATAAAGGATCAGTAGAAAGAATTCAGAAAAAGTGAACATTATATTTTTCAGTTATTCTATCTACATGTGTCTAAAATATTTGTGAAAATGGTCAGCAAAGATGGCATTGAGCATATATTATGAATTATAATTTCAGGAATCCCTTACCAATGGAACTTGAACTTCAAAGCATCTGGAGGACACCAGATTCCCTAATTAAAGCTGGCAATATATTAAAAATATCCTAGTTCCATAATTGCTGCCACCAAATTATATAGATATGATTATGGAGTCAACAGGAGTCAAAACTCAAAAAAGTCTCTACCTTCGTTACATCAACATTTGATGTTTCTTTTTCTTGGCAAGATTTTGGAAATTGTTTGCCATTGCTTGCTTCCAAAGCCAATGTTTTATTTCAATGCAGAACTGCTATCATTACTGTAATGCAGGTTTGGAAAGGCATGGCTGCATCATAACAATGTCCTATCAGTTCAAACTATTCCTATTTTATTTGCCTGTAAGTTTCCTTCCTTACCCTCTCTTGGTATCATTTTTAGGGGGAAAATCCTTCCGTCTGTCAATATTCGGATTACCTTTCAAATTGCTGAAAAGAAATACCAGCATTCTATTGTTTTAGTGATTTAATTTATTATATAGTAACCTGTCCTTTTGCTGAACAGGCTACAAAGAAGAACCATATGAACCTCAGAACAATTCTTAGAGGTAAGTTAAGCTGACAGACAAATTTTTAGCTAAGATCATCCGAAAAGGCTGGTGCAAAAGATTTGATCTGCGATTCCTAGTTTAGACAACATTCCTTTCTCCATCTCTGCCATTAAGGAAGCTAAAAAGGTACAAGGAGAGGCAGGAATTCTGCATCCAATACTGCATCCATAGTATACACACTAATAATACATATATATCTCCATCATGTTAGCCATTAGATACTTGGATGCATAGAGATAACTAAATTTATTTTACTGAACCCATTTGGTATTTTAGAAACGTTTCATACTACAACCAGTTTCTCCAAAATAATTCAGTCTACCTGTTCACATGCAACACAAGATTTAGGGTGGGGGGAGTTCTTTTCCACTATATTTATCATGGGAAAACACAAACGTTTTCTGCAAAATGAAATAAAAAGATTTGTGAAAGGAGGAAGCATGCCAGAATTCATGGATATCAGTGCAAGGCTTTTTGAATTAGGTTTCTTTAAAAACTGGTTTAAAAAAGAGTCTGCAACATTGTTCCTCTGGAAAAGAATATGATTAAATTTGCAGTGACAGTAGGTTCTTTCTCTTGCCAGATTTCAGATGTATAGATTTGTGTGTTTTCTGCAAAGCAAGTGGGGGGATCATATGGGTTGTTGGTGCCTTTCCTTAATAGTGTTAACTACCAGAAGTTAAACTAAAAAATTCCTTACTCTTATTGTTCCTGAATGTGGTGCAGAAAAAAATGGCCCTAAAGTTTTTGAATTAGATTTGTACCCAGAATAGAAGATATGGATGTATACACTTAATACTGGTGATCAAATAGAGCTACAAAGCCAACTACAAAATTTAGGATTTTTTTTAAAAATTCTCACTATCTTTACACTCTAAGATTACTGTGATTAATGATCTTTTTGATTTTGAAGGCAGACCATTCAGCCATTGAAATAGAATGCTTTTCCTGTTTGACTATACTTCTTTACAGCACCAGAAAAAGATAACAGAAATGGTGCTTCATTGAGAACCAGAATCAAAGTACTTAGGCTCAGACATAAATTGTATCACAAGCAAATTAAAATCAGATTTAAATTAATCCAAATTCTGAATTTGGCCAGTGCACAAATACAATGTTTGCATATCAATAGCATCTAAAACAGGGGTGTCAAATTCTATTTCATTGAGGGGCTGCATCAGGGTTGTGTTTGATTTTGGAGGCACAGGATGGGCAATTTTCTTTATTTACTTTACAACAGGTCTGTCAAACGTCCGGCCCATAGGCCAGATGCATCCCGTGCTGGCCATGGCCACGCCTGGTTTAGTGAAAGGGAAAAAAGTCCCGATACATCACGTGACAAGACTGTGACAACATGAGTTTGACACCCCGCTTTACAATACTATCATATAAAGTGAATGAAGAAAGACACACAAAAATAAAACTATTCAACAACTATTTGCTGGGTAGCATCTTTATTTGTTAGAGAGCAGCTATTTGACACACCAAGTTAAAATTGGTATGCAAAGTATGCAAAACATAGGTATATATGGACTGATAAATGACACCTCCACCTCCTCAGCTAAAATATTTAATAAGCAATAATAAAAACAAATGGACTATTCTATAAATATAGCTCCTGACACTACAGCATCTCTAGATTGCAGCAGAGAAATCTGATGGGATAAAATGAAAAACATGGAGTTTTTGCCAGATAACATCTCCATTTCTGCTATTGGGCCACCAGGCATAGAAAAATGGGGAATAGAAGATGGCTGAGTACTGTGTTGAATATGTTTATCACTGAGTTGCTTATAAAAATAAAGGCAGGAATAAATAAAACAAACAAAACAAAGTATTGACTTCAAAATGCCTGGTTATTGTACTGTATCAGGCAAGGATTGGAGGGAAAGGAGGAGTCTAGATTGTGTGCCATCAACTCTCTTTTTCGGAGAAGCCCATGGACTGCAGTGGAATACTTTAGATATCTTATTCTATGCCTTCTAGTTCATGCTAAGGTTGCCTAGTCAAAAAAAGCTCACTGTTTCGTATCTGAGGTTCCTTCTCTCTTCTCCAAGAAACTATCAGCACCCTTAAATGTTCCATAAGCTTGATTATGGCCAGGCTGAGAATAAGATTACATTAAATCCAGGCAAGATGGTAAAAAACAACAACACTGGCCTTGACAACCAATTTGAAATCTGTTCTGGATGGTATTGAATTTCCCATAAAGACGAAGTTCTCAGTTTCAGAATGATCCTTGACCTCAAAACTAATAGCTCTGTAAAGAACATATTGGAACAATTATACCTTTGTGCAATACAAAGGGCAAGGATTGTGAAATGCTCTGATGAAAAAGTTGCTCAGGTTGCCAGTTGCTTATTGAGCAAAGGTCCTTTTGTTGACTTTTAAAGCCTTAATTGGTTTAGTGCCTGATTATTTGAGACTGTCCCTTTCCTGATTTGAACTTGCCTAGTCACTCAGTTTATCAGGAGAAACTGTTCTGAAGATCCACAATCCAGAAGGTTATCTATTTGGTACCTAGATCAAAATAATTTCCTGTATGGCTCTCAAATTATGAAATGCACTCCCAAAAGGAGGTGCATTTGGCCCAAATCTCCCAGAATTTTATATCTATCTTTTAATTATTAACTGAACTGATTTTAATAATATTGATCTTATTTTATATTTTAATTTTATTGGATTTAATGTTTTATACTTTTAACTTGTTGTGGTTCGCCATCAGCCAGTGCGGATGGAAGAGGTATCAGACAGTGAGGACGAAAGGGAACTAGTCAGGGAGTCTGGAGAGGGCTTGAACGAGGGTTCTGCATCCGATGCAGGGATAGGGCCAGGACCATCTGAGAGTGGAGTGCTTCCTTCAGAGCCTTCGGAGTCAGGCAGCAGCAAAGCAGAGGACCCAGGAGAGCCTGTTCCCAGTGTCACGTGCGCAGAGCTGCTAGAAGGAAAGAGTAGCTGAAGCAGAAGGGGCGACTTGGGAATAAGGCAGGAGGTGATTGCCCTCCCATAAGCAGTGGTGGTATTCAGCCAGTTTTCCCCAGTTCAGGCGAACCAGTAGCAAGGATTTGGCATGGGTCGCAGAACCAGTAGTAACTTCTGGCTGGCCACATCCCTGACCTGGTCGCCTGGCCATCACTCCCTTGCTTGCC
Organism: Pseudonaja textilis; assembly: GCF_900518735.1. The sequence continues at coordinate 7,722,452 of NW_020769322.1, forward strand.
CCACCTGCACGATGCTCGCTCACCCTGGCCCGCCTGCCTGATGCTTGCCCGACCTTAAAGTATTGCTTTTTGTTCCCTCCAGACAATCAGTTCTTCCTAAGATCAGCTGTGCCAGGATTCCCCTTGCTTACTTACTGCTTCACCCAGGAGGCTTCCCTGAGGCCCAGGAAGGCAAAAAAATGGAGAGGGGCACATCCCCCATCCCCTCCATTTTTGGCCTTCTTGGGACCCAGGGAGGCCCCAAATGAAGCGTGGGGGAGTGCTGACTTCCTGAGCCCAAGAGAAGCCTTCTGGGAGCAAAAACGCCCCCCCCCCCACGGAGGCTTCTCTGAGGCCCAGAAGGCCCCCAAAATGATGGGGGTTCTGCAAAAAAAAAACCCATGCCCACCCAGTCACAAGGCTGTGCCCCCTAGCCACACCCCCTTGCCACACCCATAGAACTGGTAGTAATTTTTTTTGAATCCTACCACTGCCCATAAGGGATAAAAGTCAGACCTCAATGATGAAAAGCTTTGCAGAGAGCAAAGCAATTCGGTAATTTCTGAGTCCTTCTTGAAGCTCTGTACTCTGGTCGATTTTTTTCGGGGGTTTGGGGGTTGGTTTATGTCAACCTTAATTGGATTTCTGTGTTTTGGCAGCATTCTACAGCACTGAAAACCGTGCTCTTATCTGGAGGAACTGTGTATAATTAGTTTTGGCTGGGAATGCAAGTAATTCCCAGCATTGCATTAAAATAGGTTTTACTACTAAAATCAGTTTGTGTTTTATTAAGTTTGACAAAGCCTGGGTCAGAACATAACTGTAAATTCTGTGAATGTCACAGAGACAGAAATGCAATATTAAAAATTCTTAAATACACAACTTTTTTCCACACTGGAGATAATTTTGCCATATTTTAATGACTTCATAGTTCAGCACATATAACTATGTACTAACTAATTATGGCTGGGCCAAGGGATTGATGATGTCAGTGATACAGTATATTAAGTTATTTCAAAATTGCATCATGAAGTAATCCCACCTCATCCCTCTAAAGAGTGAAATGCTGCTTCCATGCTGCTTCCCTCCATCTTGTTTATGGAGCTAAAGGATGCATTAGCATAGGAGTGTCAAACTCACATCATCACGGCATTGTCACATGACGTATCACGACTTTCCCCTTCGCTAAACCAGGTGTGGGCATGGCTAGTATGTGATTCATCCAATCCGCAGGCCGTGAGTTTGACACTCCTACATTAGAAGATGCTGTCCCTGCATTACTAGGAATAGATTCTAGTTAGCCACCAGAAATAATGTAAATGGAATCTCCCACTATCCTTGTTTATATATTCACAAATTTATAATTTATTATTATATCTGTAATACAATTATAAGTCTGCAAAAAATGAACTTTCTTTAAAGGTGGATTCCACCTATAAAATCAGTGCATGTCATTTGACCAACAGAACTGACATTTTACATTGAGGACTTCATGTGTGAAATAATTTCAGCACTGAAAAAGCTTCTCTCAAAAGCTTTCAGATGAAGACTAAAATAAAGGTATTATGAATAGATAACTATGGAATCCTGCTACCCTCTTGTGGTCAAGCAGGAGGTGAACCAATTTAATTTATGAAATTACTATGTGCTTATTTCAAAATAATAATCCTCCCTGCAAAAAACCCCAAATTTCTGAACTTCATAATAAAAATATTAATACACTCTTACAATCTGGTTCAGAACTGAGCCAATCTCAGGTTTAGGTCATTTCAATAGAATAATATCTCTGTGTTTGATTTTTTATGACTACTATCTCACTAACTAACAATAGCAATAGCACTTAGACTTAGACTTCACAGTGCTTTACAGCCCTCTATGCAGTTTACAGAGTCAGTATATTGGTTAGGGATTCAAATTTTAAGATATTTTTTCAAAGATAGAATGAATTTGCTCAACCCAAATGGTTAGACAGTTTCTATTAAGGGTATCCATCTTCAAGGAGGTGCAACAGAAAGGAACCCATCAGTGGACATTCTCTGCGGGGGTTCACCTTCTAGAGATCAGCCTGTAACCCAAGATTAGAATGAGCTTATGATCTCCTGAAAGCTGACAAAACCTGGTTATTTAATTCTCAGATAACCAATTTGAACTCATCAGCACCATAATTAGTTTTAAAGTATTATTTTATATTGTTTATCACCGTGTTACTTTAGTAATAGTATACATATATATACTGCACTGAGAAAGCAGCTGAGTCACATAAATGTACACATACATTATAGATTTTATATAGTTATTTTTTCCCCAAATGTGTTCCCAGGACTACTCAAATGTTACCTTGTTGATGTAGGAAAGCCTCTAGAAACTTTTCCTTCATTTACCATTATCGGGATAATCCAATGACCACAAAAAGTCTGATTCTTAAAATCTATTTTCTTTTTCATTTTTCTAAGTTTAATAATACTTTGTTTTTGATTGTCAGCTTTCAAATTTAGCCATATCATTTATTTATTTTATTTATTTATTTTATTTATTTGATTTGTCAATAGCTTACAAGATAATAGATATAAGTATAAACATGAGTAAGAATACAGGAAACAGGTACGAATAAATGGGGACAATAGGACAGGGACTGTAAGCACAATGGTGCACTTATGCACGCCCCTTACAGTCCTCTTAGGAATGGGGGTGAGGTCAATAGTGGTTAGTTTGAGGTTAAAGGAGTGGGGGTTAGAGGATGTAACAACAGAGTCAAGGTAGTGCATTCCAGGCATTGACCACTATGTTGCTGAAGTCATACTTTCTGCAATCCAGTTTGAAGCGGTTTGCATTGAGTTTGTATCTGTTGTGTGCTCTTATATTCTTGTGGTTGAAGCTGAAGTAGTCATTGACTGGTAGGACATTGTAGCAGATAATTTTGTGTGCTATGCTTAAGTCTAACCATAGGTGGCTTAGTTCAAGGTTGTCCAAGCCCAAAATCTCAAGCCTGGTGATATAGGGTATTCTGTTGTAAGCAGGAGTGTAGTACTCTTCTCGTGAAATACTTCTGGACTCGCTCGATTGTATTAATGTCTGATATGCAGTGCAGATTCCAGACTGATGAGCTGTATTAGAGTATTGTTCTGGCAAAAGTTTTGTATGCTCTTGTTAGCAATTCGATATTTCCAGAGGAAAAGCTTCATAAGATTAGATTTACAACTCTTAATGACTTTTTGGCAATGCTGTTACAGTGAGCTCTGGCACTTAGGTCATTTGATATGAGAACTCCAAGGTCTTTGACAGAGTGAGGATCATCAACGAGGTCTATCTGCCTAGTTTGTATTTGGTGTACTGATTTTTTTTACCAATGTGTAGGACAGAGCATTTGTTGGTCAAGATTTGGAGTTGCCAGATGTCTGACCATTCAGACACATAATTAAGGTCGCTTTGAAGGATAGTAGCATTGTCAGTGGTATTGAATAGTTTTATGTCATCCGCAAAGAGGATGCAGTTGCTTATAAGGTGATCGCAAAGGTCATTTATATAGAGTATAAAAAGTGTGGTCCTAGAACACTGCCTTGGGGGACACCGCTGTTAACTGGAGCAGGGTTTGATATAGCGCTCCCTATTTTTACTATTTGTTGCCTGTTTGACAGGAATACAGTAATCCACTTATAGAGGGATCCAGAAATGCCGTAAGAGTTTAGTTTTAACAGTAGTTTGTTATGTACCACTGAATCAAAGGCTTTTCAGAAGTCTCCGTAAATTGCATCTATAGCTTTACCCTGGTCAAGTAGAGTAGTCCATATGTTTTTGCATTCATGACTTTCAGAAAGTTATTTTGCTCCCCAAATATGTCCTGGTAACATCTTGCGGTCATGTCTTTTGACTGGTTGATGTGGTAGCCATAACGCCAATATCACAGTGGTATTAAAAACTGCATAATCAAGTTTTCAGTTTGATTATTTTAACCATCACATTGTTATCTCCCCTCCCTCCATTGTGTTTGATAATGTCATCTACTTGTGTTTGATAATGTTCATCTACTTCAAAATATTGCAAACGTATGTTCTGTATATGGTCATCTAGACATCTGCCATAAAAAAAACCTTATAAATCAGACTGCAAAATCTATTGTCCAATAAAATTTTCTAGAGGCAAACAATACATGGTGATGGAAGCAGAAGGTCAGTTTGGTGTTGTGACTGTGTCAGCTCTGAGATTCAGCTGCCAAGAATGTTATAAGGAATGAAAGAGGGTGGGGGAGTTGGGAAGTTCAAGGTTATTTCGTATGTCCCAGTAAAAAATTCCAGCTGCAGTTAATTGGTTCTCGTGATTAATGAAGTGTAAGAAGTGGGAGGAGAGAAGGTAGATTTAGAGCTGTTCCTAATAAATCAATTGGAGATTATACTTGTCTCAGAGTGATTGATTACTATGGACAATTTCTGGATGCCTAACAGACTGATTTTGTTTTGTTTTCATTTAAAGAAAATTAAAGTGATTTTATTAGATTTAAATTTTTTACTGATATGTGAATTGTATGCATTACCAGCTACTTCCTTTCTTGTTAGTTGCTTATCCAAATAGCTTTTTCAGTTTGATCAAGTTGGTTAGGGGGACCCTTATACGTCACCTGATAGGTGAGGTAAGAAATGACAGCTGGTTAAGTAAGTAGGCAGAGAGTCGCTGGAATGTAAATGTTCCAACTCCTAATTCCTTTATCTTAGGTGGGTTAACTGTGGCCTACTGATAAATATGTGAGGTGGTCGTAATCTTCTTGTGAATTGATGAAAGAGCAGCATTAAAAAATGTACAGTGCAGTGAGAAGCATTCAGAACTCTACATTGGAGAAATCAATCAGCCTTTATAAAAGAGGATGGCCCAGTACAGAAGCAACACCACAGGACAGAATCAGTGGTATAATTTCCTTAAAGATAAAAGGAAAAGGACAATCTTTTGAGGACAATAACATTTACATTTTGGAAAGGGAAGATATATGGTTTGAGAGAGGAATGAAGTGGAAAATCCTTCCCTTAGTAGATGTGGAGGTCTAGGACATAACCTGTCCCCCATTTTTTATACTGCGTTTTCATCAGCTGTGGGTTTTTGTTTTATTTTTTATTATTGTCATTCTTTTGCTTTGATATAGTATTCATTTTGTCCAGCAGGGGTCAGTGAAAATCAACAGCTAACGTGGACGTAGATAAAGCACTTTCCAATAAGAATACAACACCTGGAGATGAAAGGGTGTCTTTCACTAATAGCTTCCTCTTCCTGCCCATTTATGGAAATTGTTTATGGGTACTATCAAAAGAAAATGGATATATGAAAAGATGTAACAAAGATCAAAAATATAAAAATTAAAACATAGTAATACAAGAAATATTTCCTAAATTCTTCAAGAAAAGGGTCATTTTGTACCACCAACAAAACATATATGCTACATATATTCTACTGAATTAGGTTAATACATTGTAGGAGGAACTGCCCTCATTCTTAATTAGCAATATGTGACCTCGGTCATGTCATGCAGCAAATTTGGTTATGATATGAGTACATTCATTGCATGGTTCTTAATTGGATTTTTTTTTATTCATTTGAAGAAGAAAAGCTATAACAAAAAGAACATATGAAACTTTAGTAGAGGACAAGTGAATAAATTATTTTAACATTATGAGCAAGCATGAAATGAGTGGTAAAGATGTCAAGCAATACTTCATTCCATTACCCCAGTACAATATTTGCATTAAAGATTTTAAGTAGAATGTTCCTCTCAGTCATAAATATAATGGCTAACAGTACCTCACCTTACCATAGCATGTGCAGATTCTAACACTGCTGTTGCGTAATTGGTATTAATGCAATTACCTATGCTTCTTTTTTTTTAATTTTTTTTTACACATCACTTCACATGAGCAACATGATTCCAGATTACAACATTTACACATAGTCATACTTACATTTTCAACTTTCTCATTTAATAAGACATCAAAGAATTATCCACTCCACTAATCTTCAAATAAATTTCCATTTCATATTTCAATTCATTAATTCAATATCAAAATCATTGCCTCACATATATTTTAAATTCTTTATCCCCTATTATTTCCATTTTCAGCTTACCATCAATTTTATTTTACCTTATGTATTATTATCTTCATTAATTAACTCAAGACCAATATATAGTAAACACAAGAAAAGCAAGATTAAAGTAAAATTAATATATTTAGGATCCACGTGGTATATTCCTCAATCTACAATATGCCTTATATTTATTCCAACACTATTCATATAACCATTTCATATTTTTTCTTTATTTCCACATAGCCAAATTTTACCCCTGTAATTTAAATAAAATTTCATTCCCCTCTTTTTAATTATAATATTCTTGTTATAAAATTCCAATATGATCCATATTTTTATTTTCTCATATCCTTTGTTTAGTCAATTATATTTTCTATTTCATTTAGGATATATAAAAAGAACAGATTAATAATAATAAAACCCTCATAATATCTCTTAGTTCATCTTCACTTTTCTCATATAGTGATATAATACTCTTAGGGTAATTCCCAATATATTCTGAATTTCAAATCTCCCCATTTTAAGTTACTATTAAAAAAATACCCAAATACATTCCCATGTAGCATCCCCTTTTATATCCTACCTAACCCTTATCTCTAAATCTCTCTGTCTTGTCATGTCTCTTGGTTTAGCTAGCTTTCCCTTTTCTAAGTTTTACTGATCTTTCCTTTTTATTTCCATCTGCCAGTCACCCATCTTCTTCCCCACCCTTTCCCCTTCTCTTTTTTGAAGTTTCTTCTTGTAGAATTTCTTCTTCTTTTGTTTAATCCTGGGAGTGTTTTCTCTTTTATTTATTAAATCTGTCATCAATGTCATAATTTTAGTTCCTTTAATGTCTTTTGGTGATATCTCTTGTTCTCCAGTTCATCTGAGTCACTTTCCTCTTCCTTTAACTCCTCCTCTCTGAGATTTCTTTGTTCTACGCACTGCATCACCATTAGTTTTTTTGCCAGTGTTGAAAGGCTTGAAAATGCCTTTCTTCCAAGGGTTCTTTTTTTCCTGCTGGGAGTGCTCCAGAGTAAGGACACAGACAGGCGGCTACTTGGAAGGCAGGTTCCTTTAATTTTCAGGAAGGCAAGAGATAGCAAGAAGTCTGCGTTCCTGGGGCTAGTCAGCTTTGTGTAATAAACTCCTCATTTTTATACCTTTTCTCCTTTTGTGTGTGAGTGCTTAAATCCTGTCAGGGGGGGTTGTCTTCATTTCCGTCAGGGGGTAAACTCTGCGGGGTGGTTTGATTGGATTATTAGTTCCATTTCTTATATTTGTTTAGTGGCAATCTCCTGTCTGCTATGTGTCTTTTGTCTATTTGTTTTGCTGATTTGGCATGGCCTTTTGTTTGTAAGGGATTTCTTTTTCTTGTTTCCCTAGCTTTAATTACTTGGCTTTTGTCTAGGGGGCTTCTTTCAATACCTTTTATCAAATCTCTTTTCCTATGCAAGTTTGCTTTTATGGCTAGCCTGATGTTCCCCTCGCATTTTTTTTCTGCTTGGGTGTCACTCCTGTCCTGGTGAAGTTCCCTTTCCACA
>NW_020769322.1:7730029-7751763 GCF_900518735.1 Pseudonaja textilis
TTTCTGCTTGGGTGTCACTCCTGTCCTGGTGAAGTTCCCTTTCCACACCAGTATGTCCAATAATTCCCTTCTTTCTTTCAGCATTCCTCTTACAGTTTGCAATTACTTAAAGTCTTTGCTTATTTCTTCCATTTTTTTAATCAGTTGAGTTATTGAAATTCAGTCTTTTGTTGCGATCCTTGCCAAAAGTCTCCTTTTGTCTCTATTGCCCTTATTAATACTTCTGTCTCTTTTCACAATCAACACCCAACAGTCCCAGAATATTGCATTCGTTTATCCTCTTACTACAATTTCTTCTCCCTTTTTTTAAGTTTCCAGGGTTCTTGTTCTTTTATTATTCTTTTATCTCATAGCAATTATAAGACCAGTAATTTTCCATAAAATCATGAAGGAAAAAAGTCTTTAACCCTTAGGTGGCACTCTATATCACTCTACACTTTTCAAAGTTCTTTTCTTTTCTCTTTTCATTTATATTAACATTAATTTTCAATGATTTCCACTATTAGCTTTCTTAAATATAACCAATTCAGGCAAGTCCAGCATTTTGTCCAATGCCTAATTGATGCCAAATTATATATATTGTTTCTGAATTTAATCTCTAATTTCATTGTAACTTTTTATAATCCAATTTTGTTTACCTTATATTTTCCTCTTATTTTTCATTCGCTGCTGTCATACTCTTAAGTGAGGGCTCTTTCTTTCTGCTTCTCGGGGTTATTTAGAACAAAGTTCAAGTTCTTTATTCTGGTTACATGTCGCTCACCATTTCACTACTTCAGCACATACTTAAGTCCTGGCAGCGTTCCATCTTCAGGGCAGCCATTAAACTGCCGTTTCTCCCTGTCTTCCAGGGGAGTTAATACCTAGCCAGGGAGGGGAGATGTGGCTCCCCTCAACCCAGCTGATGGTCTCCCGCTCTTCCCCCACCCCTCCACAGTGGGTCAGATGGTTCCAACCCTTCCAACAAGGTAAACACAGACCCTTCCAACAAGGTAAACACAGATCAAAGCCGCGCACAATCGCAGTCTCTGATCCGTCTTTGACGGAAACACCGCCAGAAGTCTCACCTATGCTTCTTTTTGATGGCTTCTAATAGCACAATTTTATTTTTATTTATTTATATCCTGAATTTATTATTTGTATAAACAGCTCAGGGTGTCAAACATATCCAACACACTTCTCCTTCTATTTTCCCCACAACAACTACTCTGTAAGGTGGATTGGGTTGAGAGAGTGTGTGACAGGCCGAAGGTCACTCAAACGACATTGAGATTCCCTCATCCTGTTCAATATTTTAACACTGCACAATATTGGTTACTTGCATATATGAAACAAGCAAAATGTTAAAAAGTTATATTTATGTAATTACTTACCAAGCATATCTAAATTATATCAATGTAACTGAAATATATTTACACTCCCCATGGCATGTCACAACTTTTGAGCACCACTAATATTTGGAAATTGAAAGATAAAAATTTGACATGCCCTAAATTATGCAGGTGTATTTGCAGCAGAAAGATTACACTATAACATTTAGAGCTGAGATTAGTTGTTGGTAATTTGAGTTGAGATTTTCATAGAACAATAGTCTCATAAGAAAGAAAAGACAATAGATAGGTGGGAAACACCTGTTTGGAATAGAGGGTTGCCTATAATGAATTTAAATGCAGCAGGTGAAACCAACAGCACCAAATAAGCCAGCATAGACTGGAAAACAGTTCTTTTTACACATAGCAGGAAAAGTCAGGTGGAAGTTTCCTTCTTGCTATACTGGAAGTGGGGAAAATTATGTTATATAATAATTGCCTTTAAGCAATTATCACTGTCCATTGTGGTGCTGAGGCAAGCTGGTCAGTTCATGAACTACTCTCAGAAAAGAATCCCTGAAGCGCAAATAAGGCTAGCAGGTAAAGAGCCTGCTAAAAGCCTATCTAGCTGGATTTCCCTGGTCAACTACTACCATCAGAAGAAGAAAAAACTGGATATGTTATACACTAGAAACCTAACTTGGAAATGCAATTTAACTGGAAATAAGATACAACTCTTTCCCAAAGGTGTTTTTTTCAAGAGGCAACTGGACTTTCTTGTTTTTCTTTGAAGATGTTTCTCCTCTTATCCAAGAAGCTTGTTCAGCTCTGGCTATGTCAGGGGTCTTCAAGCTTGGCAAGTTTAAGGCTTGTGGACTTCAACTCCCAGAATTCCTCCTCCAGTCATGTTAGCTCAGGAATTCTGGGAGTTGAAGTTCACAAGTCTTAAACTTGCCAAGTTTGAAGACCCTTGGACTTGGTGGTGGAAAATGAAAGTATATTCTTTTCAGACAGCTGGTGATTTACATTCTTTTAGACAATATTTGAGGCCATTTGGAAGTTTATCTGGCCTCAACAACTCTCTAAAAGAATGCCAATGACCAGGTTAGGGTTAGGAGATCCCTTCCAAGGAGATCTCTTAAATCAGCATTACCCAACCCGATGTATACTGTGATGTTTGGATTATAAATTTAAGAATGTCCAGCTAACATGGAAATCTGGTAATCGAATCCCCAACATATCTGAATAGCATCAACTTAGAAATAGCTACCTCAAATAATAGGTGTGTATATTTTCTTTTCATATTTATTGTGATGACAAGAGGAAAAACCCCTTGCTAAAACTTACTTTCTACAATTTTGCCTTCAAAGATTAAAGTCTTTTATTTTTAAGATACAATTCCAGGAGAATACTTATGGCTATTTTAAAAGTGTTGCATAGTTTTGGTTTTAGTTTTTAATTCCAATGTTCAGAAATCTTTTATCCCCTTGGCCTTAAATTTCACGTTTAGTTACCTTCTGTGCCCAAGCAGGTTTTTCCGATTTCCATCAGCTATTTCCATGGGGAGGTAGAGTGAGAAAAAATAACTTTTCCTTTCAGACTTTCTTCCACCACTTTCCAGTCTTCTTAGGGAACAATGTATCATTTAAGCAATTAAGATTCCAGGGTGTTTAAAAGTTCCTTGTTGTCCCGGCTCAGCCAAAAACTTTCGCTTTCTCTGACTTCCTCCTGCACAATCTTTATCCGGCTGCAGGCTTCTTTGTGGCGGCCATTGCTGACTGCTGCTCCACCGTCTTGGGAAAAAGGAGTTTAGCCAGCTGGGGAGGGGGTTTGCGATACCCTCAAACCCCTACCCGGATCTCCTTTGTCTTTGGTTGCCTCTACAGGGCACATATCCTCCAGATCCAGCTGGATCGGAGGCACTTCGGCGGCGAGCGCAACAGGAACCGCGCACAATCGCGGATTCCTGCCACCGCCGAAGCCTTGCAAACCGGAAGTTTTTAAAACTTTTTTTGTTATAAGTGGGAGGGAAAAGGTAAAGAACTTATTTTAAGATTGTATTGAAGGAGACTGCTTGGAGTTTATAAAACCAGAAATAAATGGTAATAAGACTTCTAAAAAATTATTTTGGAACTGTGTAACTGAATGCTACCCCAGGAAGAGAAAATATAAAAAGAAGAAAGTGCTAAATGAAACAATTTGTTTTGATTTGGATTGCTTTGTGACTTTGGGTTTTTTGGGAACTATTTCTTGAAAGATTAAAAACATTTGGGTTGTTCTTAAGAAAAAAAATGGCATTATTTGTTGAGAAATTGCAAATGAAATTTCAAAAGCTAAAAGAAGAGGAACAAGAAGGCCAGGGCTCTTCTGGATCTATTTTTCACTTTTTAGAAATGGCGATTTTTACCTACCAAGAAATACAACAACAAGAAGGCTGGGATGAAGGAGAAGAAGCCATCTTCAATGGACAGACAACCCTACTTGAAGAAGAAAAGAGAAAGGGGGGAAAGAAAATGGAGAATTTAGAACTTAAAAAAGCAACCAAGAAAGGGAAAAATAAGATGAAAAATCGATACAATGTCAGAAAGCAACAGAAAAGAGAAATACAACAGAGAGGGAAGATTAAGAGAGGGGAGTTTGAGAGATGGGGGGGGCAAAAAGGCTAGAATTGATAAGAAAGGAAGGGAAAAAGGAAAGAGAAGTCATAAAGGTTTAAAACAAGATGTTAAAAAACAGGTTTTTTCAGAGACAAAGGGTAAATTATAATTTAAAAAATGATTCTTCAAAAGTACATAAGGTTGTATTGTAGATATTAGTATTTGAAATCGAGTCAGAAAACTGAAATATTATATGAGTTAATAATGCATTAAAGGGAATGTATAAAAATGTTTAAGATTTAACAATAGAGTTTAACTTTCTATGGAATATTGTTTTTACTATCTTATAAACTTAATTCTCCTTTTTTATTATTATTATTCTAAAATGTAATAGAATGTACTAAGCAGAATCAGTATGGAATGTATGTATTATTTTAAGTGTTAATTTTAGGGGAAAGATAAAAAGTTGTCATGCTTCAACCAGTGATTACAGGAGAAATACTGTATTAGAAAGAAAAGATAAATAGATGATTGAAAGAGAACGGACAAAAGATGCAAGTATAATTATCTAAACTGAGATGAAATAAATAAAATAGAATTAAGAGAGTGAATGAAGAGAGAAAGTATATAGAAAATATAGAATGTTAAACAAGATATGAAATAGTATATTAAGTGAGCATGAATTTGATTTGTCTGTACAAAAAGATGTAACCCGTGGTAAGCCGCTTTCCAAAGAGAAGTTTTACGTATTTATGTTTTTTGTTTTGTTTGTCTATGTTTGAATTAATAAAACGCTAGAAGAATGTTGGAAGAGAATAACGAAATTGTAAATAAGACAGATGGATACAATGAATATATACAATTCAAGGTAAAAGAAATATAACTGAATAGAAGGAAAGGGAGAAATAAAGAGAAGTTGGGAAAAGATATGAAGTTGAACAGATAAGATAAATATACATATTAAACTGTGCTTGTATGGAAATGTGATAATTGGAATTATCCTGTCTTTAAATAAGATGTTTTAAAAGATGTCCTATGTTATTATATTCTACGTTTTGTTTGTTTGTGTATTGTTTTTTAAAATTAATACAATTCGTTTAAAAAAAAGTGTTGCATAGTTTTTAGGCAGTAATTTATAAAATGCATACCAAAACAATAACAATGAGCAAGTCAAAATGAAAACATAAAATTGAGGCCTTTGAACAAGTGATTGCTTTTTCAAGATTCTTGGAGAACTTGAGTTTTAATTTAAAAGGAGAGCTAAATTGAGAAGGAACTGTTTTACTGAACCAGTTTTCTTCCCAAAAGTGCAAGAACATTATCTCACTTTAAAATTAACATGATTGATCACATTAACATCTAAACTGAACAATGTTTTAGATTAATCAAAATATGTGAAGATAATTAACTACAAGATATTAGTTCTTCCCAGGAAAATACTTTTGGGAACTACCTTCCTTTCATTTAGCTTTGTAAATGAATATGGTTATACTTCCCAATGAAGCATATTGTATTTTGAACTTACAGAATAACAAACAAAAAGAAAACCAGTGGGGAATACAAAACAGATGGGAAACAAGAAAAAATATGACACAACTTGATTTAATTAAAATTAAACATTACAGACAAGCTTTACACTTGCCATACTTGTGCTAACTGAAACTAAATAATAACCTGTTTATTAAGAAGCTACTTGTGACCTGATTCCTTGCTCCAAAAATGCCAAATCCACAAATTTTTGACAAAATTAATCATACCCTCAGTATAATCTGAAAAGGAGAAAGTTGGAATCCTATGGGAATCAGATTTCATTGTAGAATAAATATTGAAGACAAAAACAGAAGTTATCGTTTCCTAGAAATATATGATATGTGAAACCCAAGGTGGAAGCTGCCATTAATACTTTTTGTTCTCAGTGAATTTTTTCTGAGTCTGCGTGAAATCCAGTTAAGAAAATAATATCCTGCAGAGATTTGGGTTGGACATTTGGAAATTATATAGCAATCAGGAACTAGTTAGCTAAATGAATATGAATGTGACTTAAGTTGTACAGTTGTACCTGTACAGAATAAAGCAACTAAATAGTAAACAATGCATAAAAGATTTATAACTCACAGCTTAAATCAGGGGTGTCAAACTGGATTTTTTTGAAGGCTGGATCAGCACTGTAGTTCTCCGCAGGCTGGTGGGGAGTGCGGGAAAGACAGGACAGATGCTTCCTGCAGCACCATGCTGGCCAAAATGGGGTGTATGTAGGGCTGCATATGAACCCCTGTGCCCCATTTTCAGCCTGAACAGCCTCCTGCAGCAGTTTGCTAGCCAAAACAGGGCACGGGGGCCCCTGCAGAGTGCTGCTTGGAAACCAGAGAGGCTGAAAATGGACTGGCCTCGCGAAGCCACAGAACAGCCCGTTTTTGGCTGGCAGAGTGCTGCTAGAGCAGGGGTGGGCAAACTATGGCCCGGGGGCCACATCCGGCCAGTTGGTCTTTTTAATCTGGCCCGCCGAAGATTGGTACAGAATTAAGGTTTGATGGGAATTATTGCATTCATTTTATTTTGACTTGTAATGACAGGCTTTTTGACACCAGGTGGCGGCCTGTCTGTCAAATTTTAAAAGTCAATGAGGCCCCCGAGCCAAAAAGTTTGCCCACCCCTGTGCTAGAGGCTGGGGTGATCAAAAACTGACCACGTGGATGCCTCATGAGATCTCTGCATAGCCCATTTTTGGCCAGCAGTGCTGCAGGAGACTGTGGAGGCCAAAAACAGGCTGTGGAGGGGCATGCACCCCTGGTGACCTGTTTTGGTCAGAAGAGGCACCATGGGCTGGTTCTTTGATATTTCCAGGCTGGACCCATGGGCCAGATTTAAGTACCCTTAAGTGTCTTGGGTTTGACACCCCTAAATGTAAATACTGTGATAAACAGTCCTATCAAAATCAAAACCTCATTCAAGATTCCAATGGAAGAAAACAACATTGTGAAGTTTCCTTTGAAATAGATTCAATGAGTGCATAGGGTAAAATCAGGCCACTATTCTGCTGAAGAATGACATAAAATATAATAAAATTTGATATGCTCTATGTTTTAATTTTCTTGACATTTTGCAATATCACCATAATTTGCCATCATCATAATCAGAACAGATATGTGACACTATCATTTAAATTGAATACTATTTACTTATTTATTATTTATTAAATTTGCAATATATAATATTTGGATTATGGAAGCTTATTACTACTTGCTTCAGTAGCATTAAAAGAGATATTAGTTTGCTTTTGGCTAGCTGTATCTAGCAAAAATTTTCAGAAATCATCAGTTCATTTTCTGAAATCCTATACCCATGATGGTGAACCTCTGGCATGCATGCTGGAAGTGGAATGCAGAACCATCTCTACCAGCACATGAGCTGTCGCCCCAGCTCAGTTCCATTGTGCATGCACGCATGCCTCCTGCCAGCCAGCTGATTTTTGGGTATCTGCCATGCATGCATGGGGGGCAGGGGGCATGTGGGAGATGTGTATGCATGCGTAGGGAGCAGGGAGTGCGGAGAGGACATACACGCATGCGCAGGGGCAGGGAGAGCACAGGGGTCACATGTGCATGTGCATGGGGAGCGCGAGGGGTCATGCTTACATTGCATTAAGGGTGCAAGTATACGCGTGCAATTTTGGCACGCGACAACAGAAAGATTAGCCATCACTGTCCTATACCCACCTTAAAAATAAAAGTGCTCAAATATAACATTTATGTAATGGCCCCTTACTTTGGTATTATGCCATGAAGGATTTTAGCACTAAGGGAATAAAAAGAATAAACAACTTCACACAATTTCACAATTTCAGCAGTTATGAAAGTCAACTCCCTACATATATCTATTTCATTTCCAGGTCTCTGCTTTTCTGAATTAGGAATACAACCTACTTTCAATAGGACAATTCTTTGCCAGTAGAGGTCCCCACTGACATGTTTACTTTATAATGGGCTACTGAAAAAGATAATTACATTGATCAAACTCTGACTACTGGCTACTAGTAAGTATTTTTTTATAATTTTATTAAAGTTTTTAATAAATGTATAGAAACTAATAAAACTAAACTAGAAAAAAAATAAAATTCAGATGTGCAAAACAAAAACAAAAAAAAGCAAAGGAAAAAAGTAGAAAGGAAAAAGTCAACAAAGGCAGTAATAAAGAAGGAGTTTTAATCTTCATCCCACTGAGTATGTTAATATAATAACATTTCACCTTCTTTTAAAGCTACATTTTTTTTAAAAAAATAACACCTTTTTCTCCCCATTTTATCTAAAAGCAATCCAGAAAAGAACAACAAAAATGATGAAGGGAATGAAGGCTAAAACATGAAGAATGGTTGCTGGAATTGGGTATGTCTAGTCTAGTGAAAAAAAATGACTAGGGTGACATGATGGCAGTGTTTCAATATTTGAGGGGCTCCATAAAGAAGACATGGTCAATCTATTCTCCAAAGCACCTGAAGACAGAACAAGAAGCAATGGATGGAAACTAATCAAGGAGAGAAGCAACCTAGAACTAAATAGAAACTTCCTGATAGTGAGCCTCCAGAAGCGGTAAGTGCTCCATCACTGGAAGTTTTTATGAAGAGATTGGCAGCCATTTGTCCGAAATGGTACAGAGTTCCCTGCTTGAGTAAGGGTGGGGGGGTGGGGGTTAGATTGGAGGATCTCTGGCATCCCTTCCAACTCTTTTATACTGTTCTGTTATTCTTTCTATGTTCACATGTATCAATCTCATGGAGCCCAAAGAAAGTCTGGAATAGTATAGGACAGGAATGGTGAACCTTTTTGGCACTGAGTGCCCAAAGCGTTCATGCACACACACACATACTCAAAATGTAACACATATTAGTTATTTTTATCTCAATCCAATTAACAAAACAACTCTTTAAAATAAGAAAAAGTTAGAGCAGCTTATCCATTTTAACTCTTTTCTGCCTGGTCCTTTTGTTCCCTCTAGTGCAAACTCACAGCATCACAGAGGCATCACATGATATATCGGGACTTTTTCCTCCTGCACTAAACCAGGCAGGAATGTGGCCAGCATGTGATGCATCCAACCCATGGGCCATGAGTTTGATACCCCTGCTCTAGTGTCTATTTGCAATCCTCATCAAGCGAGAGTTCCTAATAAGGGGTTGATTCTATTCCAGTTATTTGCCACATAATTATTTTACCAATAATTAAATATTGGTAAAAATAACCAATATATTGTATCTCTCTGGTTCCCAATCTGTTTAAAAATTTCTTAAATTTTTCTTTTGTTTTTGTCAATTGTATATTATTATAAATTCTTAAATCTCTGCTTTAAAATTCTTAAATCCAAAGAAAGTAAAAAGATGTCAAACTAAGCTCACCTTTTAGAAGGTCCCTAGTATCCATAAATTGACTAAACATTTCCGAATGTAATTAGATAGTGCACCTGGCCAGCTTAGTTTCCTTTCTAAAGACTACAATGGTGAATAATTAGCTTCTAAATAAAAAATAAATAAAAAATCATTTAGTAGGCTATTTTAAAATTATCTTCAAAAACAAACCAACATTGTAGGTAATGATTTGCTAAACAACATGATCAAGCATTCAAACTGAAGCAGCATGAGATCCAAAACAGGATTAGATCCAAATGTGATTAACAAAGCAGATTGGCAGTTTCTGAACTCAGTTCAGTCACTTTTCATCCTACCATGGAAATTAGGCCTTTACCAACAATGAGCTTAATGCTGGCTGTCTGGCAATTTCTAAAGACTACGGTTGAGCTGGCATATACAGCAAGGTATCTCTTTAACACTATATAAACAGAACCAAACGCAGCTTTTACTTTCTATTTAATGCATTATAAAGAGATTCTGCCTGCTAAGTGTGGCCTGTGCTGTTCCTGTGCAAACTTTTTATAGACAATCTCAGAGTAATTAGACTGTGGGTCTATCGTATGCTTGATATTCCATCACATAATATACAGTACTGAAAAGATATCATTACATTAACTGCATTTTTTAAAAAATGAAATACTACCTAAAAGTTTAATTGTACCTTCAAAGTGTGCAGTAACTTAATTTTTCCCATAAAATGGAGAGCCATTCATTTAATCTTTTTTTTTTCATGTGTGGGCTTACCAGAAGAGCAAGGAGTCTGAAATGAAGTCCAAACATTTTTATACAACTCAATAGAGTTAGGTGTCCAAATAAAAGAAATATACAATCTGTGCTTCTGGAAACTGGAGCTCTGTAATAGTGGGAAAGCTGCTTTCTATCTCTAGTCTAGTTGAAAGAACATAAAAGTTCAGGTTGTGGGAGGAACACTATTGAAAAGATTATTCCATATGATACCTCTGATGTCTGTAAAACTGAGCCAACCCATTGCTTGAGTAGGAGACCTTATACTATTCCTTAAGTGCCTTAAAATCTTTTCATTGGCTTGCTCTGAATCCCAGCACCATTAGAAGTAAAATTAACGTCACAGCCCAACCACCTCACAGGATAGATTCGCCGCCATAATCTAATAAACAAACTTTCCACGTTTTCTGTCTCCTGAAGATTTATCAACTATCTGTGATCTCACACCTAGCTGTACGCTCCTCAGCATAAGGGCTTACATGCAAAACTACACATTTCTTCGTGGCTGGCCAGAACTGAGTACTCACGTCTTAAATTGACGTTACCCTATTTCAACTCGATTGCCCAATAATCCGCTTTCAGAACACATCTAAAGAAAGGAGCGTGCAAGTCTCTAACTATGAGCGACGTCACGGAAAACTACCGACAAACAGGAACTTCAGCATTGAAGACACTCGCCTTCCTCCTAGTTCATCAGGGTAATCTGAAAATCCCGTCTCTAATCGCCCCTAAACAGCAGAGGAGCAATAAAAAGTAGACATTCTCTGTTCTCTTCAGTAAAATTCCCGTTAGTAATGTGCATCACGCGTGGCTTAAATGGAAACTGCTCAATAAAAGTCCCTGGAAAAACCCCGGAGTTTTAGATATAAGCGGCAAAAACACACAGAAGAGTTTTGTTTATGCCTTTATTCTGTTTAAGAAATAAGATTCGGTTTTTTACGTTGTTAACTCACAATCCATATTAATATAGTATCTTAATAAAACTTGATACAAAACATTGTATTAGGGCAGTCGGTCCGTCGCAGTCCATTCTACGCAACAAAATTGTTGCGGGGGGAAAGGAGTGTGAGTTTCTGGGAAAAAGGTATGATATGCATATAAATGTAAATATATACTGTTAAAAACCTCAACAGTAACAACAGCTCGTCATCCTCTTTTCCGATGCCTTTTAAAAGTAATCTTGTCTCCTGACGAGTTGGAATAGAATAGAGCTGGAAGGGACCTTGGCGGTCTTCTCGTCCAGCCCCCTGCTCAAGCAGGAGTTTTTAGTCCTCAAAAGCTAGCCTATTATTTGTAACTCCAAGTTGATATTCTGTAAGTAGCAAATTAGCATGGCTCTCTTCTTCTTACCCTATCTGTCTATGGAGATTCTCAGTCGTCCAAGTCCCAATGGTGTTTTTTCCAAGACGAAACTGGACTTTCTGGTTTTTCTTTGAAGACATTTCGCTTCTCATCCAAGGTTTTTGGATGAGAAGTAAGACGTCTTTGAAGAAATAGCAGAAAGTCCAATTGCCTCTTGAAAAAAAATGGTTTCTTACCCAATTAGTATTAAGAATAGTTTATTTTCCCTTACAATGCATTATTTTCTATACCTCTAAGTTATTTGCAGATTCAGCAGTGTATCATTTTGCAGAAATATTAGTTGCCATTTTATTACTCTTGCAGCATGCTAGATTAGTGTTTGTTTTTCATTAAATGAAACATAAGATCTGATAAAGTATTAAGCCTGATTGGTGCCAAGGGTAGAGTCACTGAGGTCATAGGCTTGAACAGAGGAATTAAGATATGCAAAAATTTGCAAAATTGTTTACATGGTAATCAGAATAGGTTATATTATTAATTAATTATTAGTACAATTAGGTTGCATTTGTTGATTCTTATAAAACTGAGGCAAAGGAGTAATTTCTTATTTTAGACCTAATGCCTTTGTTTTCTTTGCATGCTTATCCCATGGCACTCCCTGTTGCTCACCATCTTACTGGTCCCACATCAGGCCCTTGTTGTACACTCACCTGGATTATATGTTCTGATTATGCTCTTTGTCACTAACCACACCACTGCAAACTCCCAGGTTTGTGGTCCTTTGGTGACAATCATATCTGCAGGGATACTGCAGTAGAAATGTCTTTGATATCCAAGTAATGTAATTCTTTACTGTATTTCTAAATCAGTTTTATTTATTTATTACATTTGTTTGCCACCCAACTCGCCACCAGGCAATTTGATCCTGTGGTTGACCAGTCATTAAAGTGTTGAATATATTTATACATGCAAGTATATATATTTGTATCCATACCAGACTTCCATATTAAATTAATTTCATTATTTAAAATAATTCTTCTAATCATACACATGTACAAGTTCATGCACAAGCCAGAATCAGCACTGCATAGCAACCCCATGGTTGCTGTGTATAGTCTCAAGCAGCTTTTCCAGATGTGTCAGGGGAAAGTTAAGAGGAAGAAAATAAGTATTTCTTGGACCAGGGTGTCAAACTTGCGGCCTGTGGGCCAAACTTGCGTCCCATGTCATGTGCTGGCCACGGCCACGGCCAGTTAGCAAAGTGGGGAAAAGTCATGATATGTCACATGGCAATGCTGACAATGTGAGTTTGACACCCTTGCCTTAAATATTGGATGCAGGATTATCCACAGCAGCCTTGAATGCATGTCACAACTTGGGATACCCTACATAAATGCATTATACACTTCATTTCTGCCTTCATGTACTTCAAAGCTGGTCAGGATTACTGGAATGCTGAAGGCAAGCAAAAGAGGATAGCTACAACATCAGGGCCTCTATTATTCATGGCTGAACTTTCTCTAGATCTGTAGTAGAGATATACATAATGGAGAATATGAGGCACAGAATAGATTTGTGGAGGGCTGTTTAGGCAAATCTCCTTGGCTGAGCTGTGTTGACCTATGCCTAGAGTTCCTGGTCCCCAACAGAATCATCCACCTCCTATAGAATTTTGTAGCATTAATCAATCCCACTTCTTGGTTGCTGCACAACCATAGATGCCACTACACATGGATAGGTAGGAACAAACTATAATCAGGGTTAAAGATGCAGGTTGTTTATTTGAAAACTACACAGAATTACTTTTAATTAATTAGAATTATATATTAAAGTTATGTAACTTTATTGCAGTCATTAACTAGCACAAGGAAATTGATATCCAAAATTAAATTAACAATATTAGGATGGTTAGGAAAATTACATGCATGCAAAAATTGTGCTTAAAAAATAACAATTTTAAATTAAAGTTAGCTAAAGGGCTTATTCAGGCTACACATTCAATAAGAAGTTAAAACTTAGCAATCTGGAGAATAAAAATCTTGAAATTGCAATATAAAACACAATACAAATAAGATATACATACATATATACATGTGTAGCAATGAATAAAGCAATGAAGTATAAATCAACGAGTAAGCCTCTTTGCTAAAATTTATTGTTGGGGTTTTTTTTTGGGGGGGGGGTACGCTTAATCATAAAAACATCTGAGAAAACTTGAAGTTTCCAATCATCCTTTATTGTCTTCCACAGTATCGTACCCAAAATTTCACTTCTGAAGACTGAAAAAAAAAAAACCTCAACAGGAAATGCGTAACTCTGACGGGAGTATATCTACAGCTTGCAGCATTGGTTGCTACCTGTCTGGGAATGATGTTTGTGTTTTTCTTACACCGTGAGGAAGGGGTGAGAATTATGATTTTACAGTGCTGCCAAATCTGAGGGAGAAAAAAAGTAAATGTTACTGTACACAAATCCTATTGCCTACAGAGGAAAAAAAGAAAAGAAAGGAGAAGGAGGAAAGGAGGGTTTAGAGGGGAGGAAAGCTTTCTCCCACTCCACGATTATCACCCCTCCCTGATCAAACAATGGTATAGTCCGGAAGCAAGCAAAGTCGGGGTTTCCCCCATGCTAGGAGGCCAGGCTAAGCTTAGATTTGCTGCCGCCGCCGCCTTCTCCTCCTCCTTTTCGCTACTGCTGTTTCTCCGACAGCCATTTCGCGAGCGTCCATCGTGAGCACCGAGAACTCGGGAAGGCGGCGGGTCCCGTGTGGCCAGGGTGAGGAGGAGGAGGGCCCAGGGGATGGCATGCTTGCGTGTGGTGGGGTTTGGGAGTGCTAAGGGTTTCACTGGGGTCACGTAGAAGTGGAGATGGAGCTTGCCTAGAGAGGCGCGTTTGACTCTTAAAGGGGGAACGGTTAGGCAGGAGCCCTTCAGGACGTTGGAGCCCAAGAAGGGAAATATTTCGGTTCTTTTCCAAGCGGCTTTGTGTAACGCTTGAAGGACTCGTGCTAATTTCAGGCTAGCCATTGCATGGCTTTGGGGGGGGGGGGGTGAATTACAGCTGCGTGGTTTAGCTCCCCTGTTCCCCGTCTCAATTATTACCTCCCCCCGGGCATGCCTGGGCTCTTCCCCATTCTCCACTTTACCCAGACTTCCACCCTCTCCAAGAAGAGTTGGAACTCTTCTTCTATCACTTCTAGAAACCCCCAGGTAATCTACGTCCAGTGCAGAAAAGGCTTCTGGAGGTTGAGATATTGGGCCCACCAGCTGGAAGGGACTAAGTAGAGTCAGGGAAGTGAATAATGTCCAGCTTAAGTGTGCCTAATGAAATGAGAAAAAATATCTTTGTACGGATACCATCCTTGGAACAATGAGATATAAACTAATGGAATACATATGCAAAAGAGCCAGAATGTATGGAAGCAAAATTGCTTCTTTACCTGTGTGCTCAGAAAAATTGCTCAGAAAAATAAAGGGAACACAAAAATAAGACATCCTAGGTCTGAATGAATGAGATATTCTTATTCAATACTTTGTTCATTACATAGTTGAATGTGCTGACAACAAAATCACACAAAAATTATCAATGGAAATCAAATTTGGCAACCCGTGGAGGTCTGGATTTGGAGTTACACTCAAAATTAAAGTGGAAAAAAACACTACAGGCTGATCCAACTTTGATGTAATGCCCTTAAAACAAGTCAAAATGAGGCTCAGTAGTGTGTGTGGCCTCCACATGCCTGTACAACCTCCCTACAATGCCTGGGCATGCTCCTGATGAGGTGGCGGATAGTCTCCTGAGGGATCTTCTCCCACACCTGGACTAAAGCATCCCCCAACTCCTGGACAGTCTGTGGTGCAACATGGCTTTGGTGGATGGAGCGAGACTTGTGTCCCAGATGTGATCATTTGGATTCAGGTGTGGGGAATGGGCAGACCAGTCCATAGCATCAATGCCTTCGTCTTTGCAGGAACTGCTGACACACCCCAGACACATGAGGTCTAGCATTGTCTTGCATTAGGAGGAACTCAGGGCCAACCGCACCAGCATATGGTCTCACAACGGGTCTGAGGATCTCAGCTCGGTACCTAATGGCAGTTAAGCTACTTCTGGTGAGCACATGGAGGGCTGTGCGGCCCCCTAAAGAAATGCCACCCCACACCATTACTGACCCACTGCCAAACTGGTCATGCTGGAGGATGTGGCAGGCAGCAGAATGTTCTCCACGGCATCTCTAGACCCTGTAATGTCTGTCACATGTGCTCAGTGTGAACCTGCTTTCATCTGTGAACAGCACAGGGCGCCAGTGGCGAATTTGCCAATTTTGGTGTTCTCTGGCAAATGCCAAATGTGCTGCACAGTGTTGGGCTGTAAGCATAACCCCCACCTGTGGACCTCAGAGTCTGTTTCTGACCGTTTGAGCAGCCACATACACATTTGTGGCCCACTGGAGGTCATTTTGCAGGGCTCTGGCAGTGCTCCTCCTGTCCCTCCTTGCACAAAGGCAGAAGGTAGTGGTCCTGATGCTGGGTTGTTGTCCTCCTACGGCCTCCTCCACGTCTCCTGATGTACTGGCCTGTATCCTGGTAGTGCCTTCATGCTCTGGACACTACGCTGACAGACATAGCAAACCTTCTTGGCACAGCTCGCATTGATGTGCCATCCTGGACAAGCTACACTACCTGAGCCACTTGTGTGGGTTGCAGACTCTGTCTCATGATACCGCTAGAGTGAAAGCACTGCCAGCATTCAAAAGTGACCAAACCATCAGCCAGAAAGCATAGGAACTGAGAAGTGGTCTGTGGTCACCACCTGCAGAACCACTCCTTTATTGGGGATGTCTTGCTAACTGCCTATGCTTTTCGCCTGTTGTCTATTCCATTTGCACAACAACACGTGAAATTGATTGTCAATCAGTGTTGCTACCTAAGTGGGCAGTTTGATTTCACAGAAGTGTGATTGACTTGGAATTACATTGTGTTGTTTAAGTGTTCCCTTTATTTTTTTTGAGCAGTGTACATTTCCCTAGACCCAAATTAGTCCTCAGTTTTCCAAGATGGAAGAAAGTGTTCTTGCTTTCTAGCTGTATAGTTTTTATTGTAAAAAGGACTCCATACACAGTGACACTCCTTGGTATAGCTCTTGTTCTCATTTTTAAGGTGAATGAAAATGTTTAGATGTAGATTTTCCCTAGCAGTAGAGAAATACACTTGAGATGTAGAATGTATACATGTCTGCTGTCCTCTTCACTGAAGCTTTGGCCAAGCCTTTATTTTATCTCTTGGTTCCCTTTCAGCAAAAAGAAAATTCCCACATGTCCCAATGAGAAATGCTGTTTAAAAACAGTGCTGAAATTAACTTTTTGTGAGTTTCTAAGCCCAGTTGATGAAATGAAAGGCAATTTATTTGATATATTAACTATTGTTATTATTCTGTGAATAAAATATATAAACAAAGTTGAAGATATTTTTTTTTCCTGCTTATTTAGCAGATATAATGTGATGATTTGTGTTCACAGCACATAGACTAATTGTACATTTTGTTGTGGCAAAATGTACAAACTCAAAATGATTCTCTAAAAAAGATACCTTAGAGCTGCCAAAATTAGTCCCCACATTTATTTATGTGATAAATTGTGCAAAATTGGCTGCCACAGGCTACTCTTGAGATAGTAAAGTCATTACTGAACTAGTACAAAGATTTAAACGCATTAAAATGAGAAATTGTTGAAGGGACACTGGGTTTTTTTCTGTGTGTTACACTAATGATTTACATATTTAAGATGCTCTATAGCAGTGGTGGCTAATCTTTTGGGGCTCCTGTGCCAAAAATTGTGCGCACGCTCACGTGCCAGCACCCAGAAGGCAATGCACGCCCCCCCCCATGTCCCCTACGCATGTGTGTGCAATCCCCCACCTACCTATCCCTGCCACCTGGGGATGTGCTTCACAGCTGATTTTCCGCTGGCTTGAGGCCTTTTTTGGCCTCCCAGAGGCTTGAAAAAAGCCTCTGTAGGCTTTTCAGGACAAATAATAGGCCTGTTTTGTCAACGGGCCTATTCATCCTGCAGAGGGTTTTTTCAAACCTCTAGGAGGCCGAAAAAGGCCTCAAACTGGCTGAAAATCAGCTGTGGGGGCACACATGTGCAGTGAGGTAAGTTTGCCTGCGGCTCGTGTGTTGGCACAAATGGCTCTGTGTGCCACCTCTGGCACATGTGCCATAGGTTTGCCATCATGGCTCTATAGGCTGATCATCTTATATACCATAAATCTGTGTGACCCACAGTAAAGATAATGTGTTTGTATATGAAACAATTTTTAAAAATCCAGAAACCTGTTCCTTGTAGCCTACAACAATAAACAACAATCACTAGGTTTCAGCCATACCTATCTCACTGTAGAAAGTATTTTCAATTTTGAATCAATTGGGAAATAAAAATAACAGTCCAAGGTTACTACACTAGTCAAATTAAAACCGAGTTTTTTCTGGTTTTTCTGTCTGACTTGTCAAACCTTGTGTGGGATGCTAAATATTTGATTCTTTGATATTGTGAGTAACAGTAACAATATATTGTTAAACTTCTCTCTTTTAGGAGCATTATGACTGAAGAGCAATTTGTTAACATTGATTTAAATGATGATAATGTTTGTAGTGTATGCAAATTAGGAACAGAAAGAGAAACACTTTCCTTCTGCCACATTTGTTTTGAACTAAGCATTGAAGGTAAGTGTAATAAAATTTCAGACAGCTGGAAAAAATATCTAACTTTAATAAACAAAACCTTTCAATTTCCATATTAGTGATGATAGTAGCTTATAAATGTATTCATGTTTTGCTAACATCGCTCTTTTCTTTGGAGGGATCCTTGAGTGGGAAGATGAGTTTGTTTGTTTTGTAGAGTTTGTTTCTAGTTTAGAACTTTGATTTTTTTTCAGAGTTATAAATCACATAGTAATCCTGTGTAAAAAGGCTCCCAATTCATCTATTTCTCAGAATGGTTCTACAAATAAAAGAAAAAAAATCACTAAAATGTAACTCATATTTATAATAGATTTGTATTAGGATTTTGTGAATTTATAAACGTAAACTAATCTTTGAAGCCAGTTTGGTTTAATAGTTAAGACACTGGACTATAGGTGAGAAATTTGAGTTCTGATCCTGCATTATGCATGGACCTAGTTGGGTAACTTTGGACCACTCACTCATTCACTCTTAGTTGTAGGAGGAAAGGAATGGTAAACCAAGTTGTAAACTTTTGCCTATAGTTACCATGAACAGGGATGGACTCAAGGACAAAGTGGGAGGGCGGGAGGAAGGAACCTAATATTTCCTCATATATAGTCACTTCTGTCATTTTCTAATTTGATAACATTGCTTTATCAGTTAACAATTTCCCCTTAGATTTTAAATTTTGTCAAGAATTTGCAGATTTGGACAAAGCAATTGTCTTGCAGTACTGAGTAAAATAGACACATTTTTATTAAATTTCTGGGAGATGCAAATAATGAGACTTTATTCAGAAAACCAGTGACAGTTTTAAGCTTTGTAAGAATTTTGTGACAAATTGTGCTATGAAAAGTAATAAGTTCACTAGAAAAATCCCATATCTTTGTTTTACTAAACAGATTGCATGACACTCCCATTTGTTATTTATGAACAAAGATAATTTAATTTTCTGCTTTTTCAAGATTCGTAAATTAAAGGATCCAAGTTTACTAGATCACTCACATGAAATAACGATAAGTAGCCATGCAGATACTCTGATATGCAGACACTAATATCAGTGCTCAGAAGGTGCTCAAAATCCTTAAAAGTGAATACTGTGTTCTCTTTCTCGCCTCCCACCCCACCCCCGGTCTCCCTCCCTCCCTCTCGCTCTCAGTGAGTAGACAGTATTAGATGCTCCTGATAATATATATAATTATTACTTTATATTCAAATGTACATAGAATGGTGTTAGTGAATAATTAAGTTAATACTTTGGACTATTGCACTCCCTTACACGCTTATTTAAACATTTGCACAAAATTATTATTGGACATTGGTGTTACCAAAATATAACTTTATCCAGTTTCCTGAGCTAATGTTTTGATTATATTCACATTCAAACTTAGCCATGATAACTCATTTGGTAACTCTTGGTCAAACACCCACTTTGTGGGTTCCAATTCCGCCTACCTCTCTGAGTTGCTATAATACTTGTGGGGGGTTTACATTAAGGGAATCCCCATTTAGGTCACTTTTAGCTCTCAAGGAGGTATGCTATAAAACAACCATGAAATTGAAAAAGTATATTTCTATTATTCACAAAGCATCCTGGCAAAACTAGATAAAAGATGTAACTCCAATATCCATTGAAAAAGATCTGCATATTATTTCAAATGAAAAGAGTTCAGATTCATTTTCAGTTGTGTAAACATTGTTTAAGAGGGAAATTGGAGCTATATACTGAAATTTTTTGGGGTTTTTTTTTTGGAAAAAAATTATATTACAGAGAAAGTTGCTCCAAATTTCATGATGTTGAAATCTAGTTCTAGTACAGGTAGTCCTCAGCTTATCACAGTTCATTTAGTGACCATTCAAAGGCCCTGAAAAAAAGTGATCATGGACCATTTTTCACACTTCCAACTTCCACGCATCCCCATGATCATGTTATCAAAATTCAGATATTTGGCAACTGACTCATTCATGACGGTTGCAGTGTCTTGGAGTTATGTGATTACCTTTTGTGACCTTTGACAAGCACACTTAATGGGTAAGCCAGTTTCAGTTAACAACTGTGTTACTAACAACTGCCGTGATTCACTTAACAATTATAGCAAGAAACTAGTGAATTGTAGTTAATTGGGCAAAATTCACTCAACTGTCTCGCTTAGCAACATAAATTCTGGGCTGAATTGTGGCCGTAAGTTGATAACTACCTATAGCTAACCATATTTGCAGCCTATTTCCAAATTTCCAAGAGACACAAAGAAATAATTAACACTGCTATGAGATATTGGAATAAATTTATTATCAAAGTAATTAAAGAAGTAATTAAGTAATTAATGAATTAATGAAATTTTATATATGAAGTTATATATAAAGTATTTTCAGTCTATAATTTAATATTATTCATGGAATCATACTACTTATTTCTTTTCCCCCCCTTTTTTAGGAATACCGAAGTCTGATCTTCTGCATACAAGATCATTAAGGGGACATAGAGACTGCTTTCAGAAATTCCACTTAATAGCAAACCAGAGTTGCCCACAATCGAAATTGTCTAAAAGTACATATGCAGAAGTGAAAAACATTTTGAGCAAAAAAATTAACTGGATTATACAGTACGCACAAAACAAAGATAGAGATTTGGATTCAGATGGTTCGAAACCAACACAGCATCGGATTTTTAGTTTTAGACATCAGAGAGAGAGAAAGTTACTTCCACAGTTTGATTCCCAAGTCCCTAAATATTCTGCAAAATGGGTCAATGAAAGCTCTGGGAGTATTACAAACTGTTCACAGAATATTTTAGAATCAACAGAATCCAGTGATTTTAGATTTCACATGTTGCAACAAAGAAGTGCACCATTTTGTTGTAATAATTCATTATGGTCTAGTCATAATCAGTCATCAGAATTGGGAAAAACCAAAAAAGAACCAGATACTTGTGTACGAAGATTTCCCCAATACAGCAGAGAGCAGTGTAAGTGTGAGAAGTAATTTATAAACTCATTTGTATATATAAACTCTGTGTAGCACTTAGAAAATAAAAATATTAACTTGTAAGTATTGAAAGAAATAAATGCTCAGTTGGTGCGTAACTTTATTACAATTTGAATCTAGCAAAGTTTGTCAACTAGTCCTAGGCTAAAGAAACATGATTTTTAAACTGAACACATACTAAATAATATGTTCTCTCTTAATTCAAAAACAATAAACCTATTACATTTATGGAACAACTGTTTTATTTTATGCTTTCTTAATGTGATCTAAACTTACCTTCAACAACATAAGCTCCATTAAAGGAGCTCTATTTTGTTTTGATTAAGCATGTATATTTGCATTGTTGACTAAATACAGTTCATCTACCTACTTAGAGAATATAATGTAAAGCTACTTATAGCAATCCTGGATCAGCTAGGAAGACTTTAAATTGATGGATTCTTCTGGAAGCTTCATAAGCAGCTTTAAATTTTGTTAATCAGTCTGTATTTATTTTCTGGGTAAATCTACAACATAATAGTTATTTCAAAGTATAAAAAGTATAAAAGTATTTCAGAGCATAAAAATTATTTGGATAAAAGTTGGATTGGATGCATCATGTTAAAGAGAATGGTTCAAAAATTGCAAAAGCAGCTATTCTCCACTTATATATTGCATTGTACTTTAAAAGGG
>NW_020769322.1:7751773-7875293 GCF_900518735.1 Pseudonaja textilis
ACAAACAAACATTGTTTAATTTCCCATTTATACACACTCATTAACAATTTACTTTGTTTTTAATTCTT
The DNA here is from genome assembly GCF_900518735.1 of Pseudonaja textilis. The sequence continues at coordinate 7,751,842 of NW_020769322.1, forward strand.
ACCAGTGAATATGATGCCTCAGAGAGAAGTTGAGCAGCTGAATGGGGAACTACTCAAGCAAGTCCATGGTGAGATACATGTTAATATATGCTGATTAATACATGTTTATAAGACTGTATTTTCCCATTTTATATTCCTAAAAAAGATTTATGCTATGTATGTGTTGTGTGTACATACACATGCATGCATATGTAAGTTAAACTTATATCAGTCACTGAAAGTAAATCAAAAACAGTTTCAACCATTTTTTAAAATTATTATTAAATGTATATGCCAATTCTGTCACCAAGGAAGTGACTCTGGGTGGCTTATTTGCTATATGTTCTGTAGCAATATTTCTTTTGACTCACAATAATTATGGGTAACAGTCAAACTTAAGGGAGACATGGCCTACATATCAAATGGCACTAAAAACAAAAAAATTATCTATGCCCCAGCATTCTTTACACTGTGCAGCTCTCCCAGCACTCATATATTAGGCAGTTAAGATTCTGATTGGAGAAGACAGGTCTGAAAGTACCTGGAAACATTCTGTGACTATATAACACATGAAAGCCACAGGTCAGAGCATTGCTTGTTTATCTGTCATAAAAATTGTGCACTGCAGAGATCAGATTACATGAAGTCCTCAATTTAGCATTCTTTATGTGATCCTGAGTGATCTCGTATTACCCAGCTCTATCATTCCATTATTTGGTATGGAAACAAACATTAAAATTAATCTTATATATGTTCATGGTAGTGAAAGGAAATGTGTAAGAAAGTTAACTGTGTATAAGCATAAAGAAGTTATGACAGCAATGTTTGAGATTCATGCCTTTAACATCACTTTTAAAGAATGCATGAAAGTTTTTTTCCCTCAGAATAAAACCAAATTTATTTTAAGGGTAGCTATCTTTTAGGATGTGAAACATGTCAAATTCAATGGAAATTTATAGAGAGTTTGATTTTTTAAATATCAGTGAAACTTCCATTGCTGGAGGATGTTAGGAAATATTGGATATTCATTCATTCCCATGTCAGTAACCTTGTTATTTTAGCATGGTACATTATGCATCTTGCAGCAAAAATGGATTGTATTTTGAGGAACTACTCCAATAGGTACAAACAGATTAATGAGAGTTTGTGCCAGAGAAGGAATGATGCACAAGAATAGAATTGCCCCTAATTAACTGGTAAAGCACAAGAGATTCACATTTTCCATAAGGAAAATATGATTCTAAAAGTCAGTCTCATAGATAACACAGTACTGGACTTTGATTGTCTCAGGATGAGCAAGGATAAACAGTGAACTGACAAATACCTAATTAGAGTTTCTCAGTTTGGGAAGGTATGGGAGAACCAATGGAAATCTTTTCTGTCACTTAGTTGAACAGTATCTCATGTCTTACTTACCAAGACAATTTAGAAAGCTAACAACCATCAATAGAGTGTCCCTGTGTGGATATTTATTAAAAGTGTGTATATTTCACCTTTTTTTGATACAGTCTCATTCTTTAAAACCCAGTTTTCTCTGTTCTTCAATTACATATACCAAGCAGAACTTGGGGGAGATTTTCAATCAGTTCAGACACCTTAGTTTTACATTGGATGTATTAAAAATCGTCCCAAATTGCTACATTTCATGGTAGGTTTGTGTTGAGTCTGGACACAACTACAACTCACATTTTAAATTTTGTTCTTAGATATCTCATAAATGAAAGTACATCGTTGCAACACTTAATTCATGTAACTATTTGATGTTCTAGGCTAACATACCACCTTTATTGATTTCAGATGTGTTTGAAGAGTTAACAAAACAAGTACAAGAAAAAGACTCCTTAGCTTCTGAGCTTAATGTCCGTCATATTGCTATTGAACAACTGCTAAAGAACTGTTCAAAACTGCCATGTTTACAGATGGGACGGGCAGCCATGAAATCCAATGTATCCATATAGCCATGGCAAACTTGCATTTTCTACTTTTGCTTCTCTATGATTTAGATTTCAGGGGGAAACTTGCACATTTGAGCAGTATTTTGGAAAAAAATAAGCTTGTGGATACACAAGCTAGCTACATGTATTTGCATTTTTAAAGACAAAAAGATGGCTAGTGTTTTCATTTCATATAATCATTTCCATTATTAGTTGACAGTGGTGCGGTGGCCTAGAGGTGGAGCTGTCACCTCACAATCAGGAGGCTGTGATTTTGATCCTAGGTAGAGGCAAATATTTCTCTCTGAGCACTCTGAGAATATATCTGCTGAAAAAAACTCCACATTGGCGCCAGGAAGGGCATCTGGCCAGTAAATACTCAGCTCCATTCAATTGCCGAGACTCCACCCTGCAAGGAATTATGGGGTCATTAAAAGAGGATGATTTCCATTATTAGTTGAACTGTGTGAATCCATTGCTTCATGGTACATGGGGCACCATGTGTTAAAAACATGGGTTTAAAAGCCTCCCACATTGATTATGTGCATGCACATACGTTGCCCAAACATCATGATATGATTACTATCTCTGTACTTTGAGCAGTATATTTGGAGGAATGGTTTGTGCAAAGAATTCTTCCAAATGAATTTCCAGTTTAATAAATATTTTCCTTTGTCACCGATTACCAATATTTCAACTTAATTTAACACTTCTAACCATTTGTAAGTAACCTGGGATAACAGGTGAAATACAGTTTTAAGTATTAAGAAATAATGGAACCACCAGTATTAATCTACATTTTTTATTTATTGCAAGCAATATTTTATTACTGAATTTTATAAAAGAAACAACTATTTTAGGTACTTTTCCAGATCTTTTTATAAAAGTTTTGAATTATAAATAGCATTTTACCTGGTGTAATGGGTGTTTACTCTCTCTTCAGGACAATATAATTACCTTTCATGATGGAGGTTGTTTTTTAAAAAAAGCTTTTTCCCAAAGACATGATCTCAGTAGTTGTACAATATTATCTTTAATTTTAAGAGTGTATAATATCAAGCATTACAAATTTAAGCCAAGAACCTACTTTTGGAATGATGATTCGAGCTTTGTTAATATAAACAAAGCTCAACTTCAGTTTTATATGTGAATTTCTATTGTTTATAAAAATAAATGGCTTTGAAAACATATAATGCCTCAAATTAGTTGTTTATATTACTTTATGTCATTTGTGAACTTTATAGAAACTATGAAACTGTTAAATGCTATATTAGGTGATGGTCCAAATATTTTGCAAAAGAAATGTTTTGTCCCTAAAATACAAAATACTTGACACTCATGGGACAAAAGTTGCATAGGCTGAAAGTTGACTGAGGAATCTCATTTTGGTAAATACAAGCTGTCCTTGATTTCCAATTGTTTAATGATTGTTCAAAATTATGGCCTCAGAAAGAATGACTTATGACCTTATACATACATCATGAGAGTGAAGAAGATTTTAAACTGTATTACAAAGTAGCAACAATGGTGCATTGGAATATCTGTAAGAAATGCATATCTTTCAAATTTGTTTGCCACCCATTCACCACAAATGGACTGTAACTTACAATTAACTAAGCAAGAACTGATGGGATCACAAAATAGACCAAGTGCTCTGAGTTTTTAATATTCAAAAAAGACAATCGTCTGCCATATACACCACCCCAGATTTAATAATTGTTGATAAGACCAAAAACTGGATAGTGGACATTGCAATACTTTAACATAGCAAAATAGAAAAGAAAACGGGGGGAAAATTAAAACAACAACAACAAACATTTAGTTTATTGTCATTGCACCTTGTACAACAAAATCAAACACCATCTTCGGTGCACATCGTGACCATGACCATGAAAATAAACACATCCTTCACCCTTCACACATTAAACCGGAAACCCCTGACACTACACCAACACTGAACTATACAGCAGAATTCAAAAGAGCTACTGCCTGGGATAGAAGCTCTTTTTCAGCCTACTTGTCCTTATTTTTGTTATTCTGTACTGTCTGCCAGATGGTAATAGTTGAAAAAAAAGGGTTACCAGGATGAGATGGATCTTTGAGGATGTTTTGAATTTTCTTAAGGCAGCGGGAGCTATAAAGCTCTTCCAAAGAGGGGAGAGGGCAACCAATGATCTTCTGGGCAATGACATTAACCCTCTGGAGTGCTTTCCTATCTGCCACTGTGCAGTTGGCAAACCATACAGAGGTGCAGTATGTTAAAATGCTCTCTATGGTGCAGTGGTAGAAGGTCACGACCAGTGGTTTTTCATTCAGTTGTTCTTTTCTGAGAAGTCTCAGATAGTATAACCTCTGCTGGGCCCTTTTGATCAGGGCTGCAATGTGGGCACCCCAGGTGTGGTCCTCTTTTAGGGTAACATCCAGAAACTTAAAACTGGCCACTTGCTCCACTCGGTCTCCATTGATAAGCAAGGGCTGGATGTCTGATCTACAGACTAATTTAGCTGCAGACCTGCAACTAAAAGAGCAACTGTGCCAAACTAGAAACTAAAGAATGTATATGCATCAAATCACGTTATTATGCTGCTTTTAAATCAATTAAATAACAAAGAGTTTCAATCCTAAAGCTTTATGAGCCCCAGTGACTTCATTGCAGCATCAAGATATTTCAGCTAGAGGTCTACAGTAAGGAATAGTAAATTTTCTACTTTCCATAGCTTTATTCATTCTTCCCTAATCTGAGCAGTTTATTACAAAGCAAAAATAACTGTTCCTTTAAGGACTGAAATTTGGTAAGAGAGTGATATTTCTTAAAATGCAAAACATTTTCAATTAAATGTTAATTAAAATAAAAATATTCAAAATCATAAATATAAAAATGAGATGAAAAGTCTCTTCATTTGCAGGGACAACTAGTCACATAAAATTAATTACAGAGAAATTGATGGTAAATGGCAACCAAGACAGGATCTGCAACACTTCTGCACTGATGACTTAAAAAAACAGTAAGAATATTCAGTATTTTTCAAGCCTGAACCTGGTAGGCCTAGTCAGTATGCTAAGCACCAATATTAAGCCCAGGTTCTGATACTTTTATGAAGTTATAACAATAACCAAAAAGTGGCAATCAAAATGCAGCCATAAGTGGTGCATTATAAGTATTAGGTACAAATCAAACCAGCCAGTAAACTTCTGGAGCATTCCATTCTTTTTTTTTTTTTTTTTTGACAATATTGATTCAGACATTGACCAACTGGATGTCTCTTAGAATGTAACACCTCAAAAGTGTTTTGTGGTATTTCAGATGTGAAATTTTGTGCAATATTGGCCTGTTCATGTATGGAAAAAAAAATAGAATGATAACTTTTGCACAATCCTGGTTATTATATTCCTCGCCATACAAAAAAACCCTCATTTGTATAATTTTCAATAACAATGTGAAATTTGATATTTCAATTAAGTAGGCAATTTATAACTAAATTGAAAGAAAAAGTAAAGTAAAACTGAATTAGTGTATGATTATTACATATCTATCAATAGTAGAGACCTTCAAATTTCTAGGGTCTACCATATCACAAGACCTAAAATGGACACCTAACAACAAAAACGTCATCAGAAAAGCACAACAAAGAATGTTCTTTCTGCGCCAACTCAGAAAGTTCAAACTGCCCAAGGAGCTGCTGATCCAGTTCTACAGAGGAATTATTGAGTAGCATCTGCACCTCCATAACTGTCTGGTTTGGTTTTGCAACCCAACAGGACAGACACAGACTTCAGAGGATAATTAGAACAGCAGAAAAAAACAATGACTACCAACCTGCCTTCAATAGGGGACCTGTATACTGTACGAGTCAAAAAGAGGGCTGTGAAAATATTTATAGACCCCTCACATCCCGGACATAAACTATTTCAACACCTTCCCTCAAAATGACTCTATAGAGCATTGCACACAGAACAACTAGAAACAAGAACAGTTTTCCCCTGAAAGCCATCACTCTGTTAAACAAATAATTCCCTCAACGCTGTTCAACTATTACAAAGTCTGCACTATTACTGTTAATCTTCTCATCACTCCTTATCACCCATCCCCTCCCACTTGTGATTGTATGACTGTAACTTTGTAGCTTGTAACCTTATGATTTATATTGACTGTTTCCTAGTATGGTTTGATTGCTTATTGTACCCTATGACTATCATTAAATGTTGTACCTTATGATTCCTGATGAATGTATCTTTTCTTTTATGTATACCAAGAGTATCTGCACCAAGACATATTCCTTGTGTGTCCAACCACACTAGGCCAATAAAGAATTCTATTCTATTCTATTCTTATTACATATGACTGTAGATAATGCTAGTATTTTCCATTTTCTAGGAAAATGCAGAAGTTATTTAAAAAAAAATAAAAAAATCTAAGAAAATCATACAGTACCAAATTTTTCTCAAGTATGCTGTACTATGTATGCCCTCTGGTGGAAGATGTTATATGCTGAAAATGCATCAGGTATCAAAAAACAGCTCTATTGTTATAAAAAAAAGAATAGACAAGCCATGCACTATTGGATCATAGTTCCAGATATTTCCTTACCTGAACAGAGGGGGAAAAAAGATCATGTGGATGGGCAAAAAAAACAAGTGAAGCAGGAGTGACTTTCAACTCCCTACTGGCTTCCCCATTGAGTTTCATTGTGGGAAGCTGATAGGGAGTATTAAAAATTTTTCCCTCCCTCCTCCTCTGGCATTCTTTCACTATCTTCCTTCATTACTTTCTGTCAGTATTTTGAAAGAATACAATGAACCTTGTTAATAAAAATGGTAACAGTTCACAAAGTTTATTAGGTACAAAGAAGCGTTGATAGACTTACTGAGAACGCGCCTTCTCAGATGGCGTAGACAGGATCCATGTATGTATTCAGCTCTGTTCAGCTATAGACTGAATAGAAAAACTGAAGACACACCCCTTCCAAGCCACTGTCCAGTTCTGAATGAAGTCGAGGCCTTCTTGTAGATGCTGCAAGAGTCCCATCTTTGTAGAACATTCATAATTAGTAATATCTTAAGTTAGTCCAATACACAACATGATGGCCAAAAACATAAAAATGGGCGGGCCTGGATCCTGTCTACACCATCTGAGAAGGCGCGTTCTCAGGTAAGTCTACCAATGTTCCTTCTCCAGAATGGTTTCAACAGGATCCATGTATGGGACATACTAAAGCAACATCCGATGGGAGGGATTCTGGCCCTAATGATTCAAATCCTGTCAGTACCTTTTTGTAGTACTCTCCTTCCAAATGCTGCCTCCGTGGAGGTGAGAGTCAAGTTTATAACATCTAACAAATGGTGAAGGAGTGGACCATGATGCCGTCTTACATATTTCCTCCACTGAAGCCTGAGTACTCCAAGCTGCTGTAGTGGCTGCACTACGTGTTGTGTGAGCCATGATGTGAGATGGAACAGGTACCAACCCCTGTGCTGTGTAGGTGTTAGCAATGGTTGCTCTAATCCATCTGCCTATGGAAGAAGAGGACACCCTCTGACCTAAAGAGTTCTGATGATAAGAAATAAACATGGATTCTGTCTTTCAAAGGAAGCTCTCCTTTTTATGTAAATATGGTATATGCCAAAGTTTCTTTCTGGGGTGAGATGGGTTTGGACAAAAAATTGGCAAAATGAGTTCTTGTGCCCTATGAAAATGGGAATTGACTTTTGGTATAAAGGTAGGATCCAATCATAAAACGACATGATTGGTATGAAAAATACAGAGATCAGGTCTTGTTGACAGAGCTGCAAGCTCAGATATCCTTCTGGCAAATGTGATTGCTACCCAAAAAATTACTTTATAAGATAGGTACTGTAGGCTGACAGTTCTCGAGGCTCGAAAGGTGAAAGCATAAGGGTTGCCGGACTTTGGTAAGGTTCCATCATAGAAATCTATGGATGACCCCGGTCTTAAATTTGATGCCTTTGAGAAAATGCAGAAGGATTTTGTGATAAAAAGTCTGAACTTGTACATGATAGTACTGATGAAAGTACTGCAACCTGTCTACAAAGAGTTGCCAGGGCAAGACCCTTGTCCAGTCCCTGCTGTAAAAATTCTAAAACCTGGGAGATCAAAACCTCCCCAGGGTCTGAGCCCTTATCCTTGAACCAATTACAGAATACTTTCCAAGTGGCCTCATAAAGCCTAATAGTGGATTGTCTTCTGTCTACTTATATAGTGTTAATGATCTGTGTGGAAAGGTCCGTTCTCTTCAGTAGTCTCTTCTCAAGTGCCAGATGGCCAATCGGAGCCATTGATGCTCTGGGTGTTGAATTGGGTGTTGAATTGGCCCCTGGCTGAAAGAAACCTGTTGGGAGGAATTCTCCATGGACACAACACTGACAAACTGACCAAGTCCACGAACCACGGCCTCCTGGGCCAATATGACACCACAAGGAGAATCTCCACCTTCTGTTGTAGGGTCTTCCTGATGACTGCCAAGATGAATGGCAATGGAGAGAAGACATAAAGGAGTCCCCTTGGCCACTGATAGCGAAGGGCATTGACTCTCTCCGCTCTCCGGGACGGCAACCTGGAGAAGAAATGAGGCAATTGATGATTCGTCTCAGATGCAAAGAGATCCAATATTGGGTGTCCATATCTGTTGGAAATTTCCTGGAAGAGAAGCAGATGCAAAGCCCACTCTGCATGATCTATTGTGGATCTGCTTAACCAATCTGCCTTGACATTTTGCAGCCCTGAAATATGTTCAGCTTTTATCGAGAACAAATTCTTTTCCACTCAGCTGCAGAGACGGGAAGCCTCTTTTTGCAATGTCTTGGATTGTGTTCCTCCCTGACGATTGATGTGCGCCTTAGTGGCCACACTGTCTGTCAGGATTAACACATCTTGTCCCACAACTAGTGACTCAAAGTCCCTGAGAGCTAGGTGGGCCGCTCTTAACTCTAGCCAATTGTTACTATGTTGGAGGACAATATCATTCCAAATGCCCTGTGCTACCTTGTCTCAACAATGGCCCCCTCATCCTGAAAGACTAGCATCGGTAGTTATGGTTGTGAAATATCTGCCTTTAAAGGAGTATCCTTTATCTAAGGCTGAAGTCCACCAAAGCAAGAATGTTAATACCTTGGTTAGCAATCTTACTCAGATGGGTGAGGTACCTTTCAGTGTTCTCTGAAATGGTAATAAAAACCACTGCAATTCACGAGAATGTAGTCATGCCCATCAAGATATCATTTTGCCTAGTAATTTTGACATTTGGGCCAGGAATGCCATTCGTATGAGAAAGAAATGAGCCACTAATGCTTTAATATCCTCTCTTCTTTGCCAAGAGGAAAACTAAATCTGATTCAGTATCTATTATCGCCCCTAAATGTAAAAGTCTGGTAGAAGGCTCAAAATGACTCTTTTCCTGATTAACCCAGAATCCATGGGATTCTAAAGTTTGAAGGGTGATGCACAAGACCCTAGTAGCTAAATCATGGGAAACAGATTGGATTAGGATATTGTCCAAGTAGGCCAGTATTCTAATTGGAACAGTTCTAAGGTGAGCTGTTACAGCTGCCAGGACTTTGGTAAATGTCCTGGGGGCAGATGCCAATCCAAAGGGGCGGGTTCTATACTGAAAGTGTTGACCTGCATAACAAAATCTTAAATACTTGCGGTGGTCAGGTAGGATTAGAATATGCAGATACACTTTGGTAAGATCAATTGAAACTAAATAGTTCCCATGTCTCATGTTCTTCAAAATAGATTGAAGAGTGTGCATCTTGAACCTATAATAAATAATAAAGGAGTTTAGTCCTTTGAGGTTTAAAATAGCCCTCCATCCCCCTGACAATTTGGGAACAATAAATAACATAGAAGTCTTGGCCCTGTTCTTCTTCTGGGACTGCTTCCACTGCTTGGATTGTTAGGAGGTGCTGAATTGCTTCCTCCACCTTTTTCCTTTTGTGTGCATTTGAAGATACTGGACACGTGATAAAAAAATCTCGGGGGCCTGGCTCAAAATTCAAGTGCCAGACCTTCACTTATTGTCTGTCTGACCCAAGCATCCGAGGTTGTTTGCTCCCACTGGTCTGCAAAACTTTGCAATCTACCACCAACAGGAGCCTCCAAGTGCTTATTTTTATTTTCAGAATGGTATGTTAGATGAAACACAGAATGACCGTTTGGTCTGTGGTTGAGACCTTGCCTTATAATGGTTCCCTTGGGTCTGTTGAAAGTCTTGCCTCTGGCTGAAGTTTGCTTGATTTCTTTAACTGGTGGACCTGTAGACAGGTGCAAGGAAAGAACATCTATAATAGGGTGAGAATTTGTTTCTGCTTTCTTTAAGACTGCTGGCAATATCTTACTTTTATCCTGTGACTCGATGAGAACGGGATCTAAAGGGGCACCAAATAGCTTTCCACCTTTGTATAGTGCGGATGCCAGCTTCCATTTCTTCTTGGTATCTGCTTGCCAATACCTGAGCCAGAGTAGCCAGAGCTGCTACTGTCGAAGACATAGCCCATGAGGCGAATTTAAAAAGAGTTCAAATTTGCATCTGCTGTATATTCTGAAACAGCAATAACTTGGTTAAAGTCTAAGTGGGCTCTTATGTTGCCTGTTATGTCATAAGAGACATTTTAGGGGGATGGGAATGTCTATTACGGTGGGAGGGGCCCAAGGGTGGGATTCAAATTTTTAATAACTGGTTCTGTGGGCGTGGCTTTGGTGGGCATGGCTTGGTGGTCATGTTATAGGCTGGGTGTGGCCAATTCAATATCACGCACATTGAGGCACGCATCTCATGACTGTGGGGATGCTGCAACAGTCGTAAGTGTGAAAAATGGTCATAAGTCACTTTTTTCAGTGCCATTGTAACACACAAGTAAAGTACCAGCAAAGGAGGGGGGAAAAACTCCAGAGACGTTCCTGAGACAGGAAATCTAGTCCTGCCAAGAACGTAATAAGGGTTAATGGAGAGGCAGTTTCTGTAAGCAACACCAGAATGTTTCCTTCTTGTCTTCCTTAGAGGATTTGGCCAGTAATTTCTTCTAACAACCGGTTCTCCAAACTGCTTAGAATGTTAACAACCAGTTCTAGCGAATAGGTGCGAAATGGTAGAATCCCACCCCTGGAGGTGCCTACTCTAGACTCTGCCTGTGTTGGAATCTTTGTCTGAAGCCCCCCCATCATTTCCTGACCAATCAATCGAGTAAACCACTGCTGAACCTCCAGTGGCATTAACTGTCCTCCTATCTCAGCCTGCTGTATTTGCACTGGCCTAGGCAAGGGGGAAGTATTGGTCCTGGGTTATTCCAGTAAGAACAAGCAGGGAGCTCAGCAGCCTGCGTATTTATAACCCCTTGGCCCAAATTGGCCATATCCAATCCTACTTGGGAATTAATTGACTGACTTGTAAGATCTTCCTTGGGAGGACTTAATTGCAGTGACTTCACTCGTTCTTTAGAATTCTTTTCTACCTGCTTTACCAATGCGTTATGGAGTCTACACCCAGCCTGTTCATCAACTTTGGTTTTCCTGTTGGCTCTGGCCCTAGCCCTGATTTTATCTGCTGCCTCATGAACTGACCCTCTGGTCTTGCAGGTTCTTTTACCCCTACCTTTCTGTTGGGTAGAAAGTCTGCTGTGGAGACAGCATGTTGGAAGAGTCCTCCATGATTTTTGTAGATGAAGAGAACAATACTTTGACTAAAGCAGACAAAGGTAGAAATTAACTGTAATTGTACTCCAAGGTAGATTGAAAATCCTTTGATTATTTAAAGGATGAGACAATCCTATATATGACTGGCTGGTAACAGTCCAGCTGTGAGAGGCTCAGAGGAAAAAAAGCTACCCTGTCCTTTCCTGAGGCTTTGCCCAGCAGGAAATAAAGTGGTAAAGACCAATTTAAAACAGTAAATCTCGCCCAATTTGTACTGATTAAGATTCTCAATAAGCAGAATCACCCCAGGTTACTGTCTCTGCTGCCTCCAATGACCAGTCTGAGAGCACATTAGTCTTTGTCAGAAAATGGCCACCTAAAACAAAATGGTGCTCCCACCAATTTTAACTGCCACCGCACCAAATTTCCCCTTACTGAAACTCTTGGGGTGATTGCTCTGTTTCTCTGCTTAGACAGCACTCCCTTAATTGGGCAGGCTGCCTGACAGGCTTTTTGGTTTGGGAGCCCTCTTATTAAAGCCTCAAGCGTTCACTTCTCGTATCAGCTGTTCAGCGCTGTTCAGCCGCTGTGCGCTATTTTGGCTCCGAACCGTGACATCCTTGCGCTCCCTTAAAACGGGCAGGCTGCCCAGCTGGCAGAAAAATGCTTCTATGCTCCCAAATCCCTTTATCTAGGTCTTTGGGAGCAATGCTTGAGAATCTGCGATCGGTCACTGTGGTAACTTCCCTTGTAGAACTAATAGGGAAATATTGTGCTTTCTGGCAATTGAAGTAAGCACCCAGGGTGTTTAAAAAAACATGTGGTGCTTTTAGTCCCTTAAGGACTATTGGGTGGATAAACCCCCCTACCCCACCCCCCAAAAGATTTAAAGCTGTCAACACCACTCTATCTTTGAAAAATAGAGGAGCAATCTAGCAGCCATCTAAACCAGCTAAGACTGAATAGAAGAACTGGGGACAGTGGCCCGGAAGGGATGTGTCTTGAATTTTTCTATTCAGTCTATAGCCAAAAAGAGCTGTATACATACATGGATCCTGTTGAAACCATTCTGAAGAATAGAAATACATACTATTTCCATAGCAAAGAAAATAAAGCAGGAATGGTTAAATTGGTTATTCAAAGAGGAAAATATATTTTCCTTTGGATATCACTTCTGAATTTTGTGCTTGTGATGAAAAAAATGAAACTTTGACTTTGGTTTTGCTGATCAGAAATATTTGTTGTTATAGAAATAGCTAGTTATATATTAATATTTAAAAGCAAACAGTTGAGGATGGAGTGTTTTTATCATGTATTGTGCTAAGAGTCAGAAGTCAATATCATTGTTCCTCCCCCCCCCCTGCCCGTGTATCTCACACACTCTTTTCCCCATTCCTTTTCCTTCCCTTAATTTCCTATTTTATTTCATTTGCATTTTATATAATAAAACAAAATTTGAAAAAGAATTCAATCTTAGGCAGTGACAGATGTTTGTCTATCGGGGCGTAAAGAGAAAATGTCTGCTGCAAACTCTGCATAGGTGTCAGAAAAGGCATCCAGCCAGTAAACACTTAGCTTCATTCAGTTATCCCAACTCCATCCCAATAAAAGGATCAGAAAAAAAAATACTGGATCTTCATTATTGAATCATAGTTAACTTTTTTAATGAGGTAAGCAGACCCCCATTTTTAAAATTCATCTAATTATCGATGAGATAAATTGTTGGCATGAAAAATTATTACAAGCTGCTTACAAAAAGCTTGCTAACATTTACAGAACAGGTGTGATGTTACACTGAAGAGGAAGCTTCACAATTAAAAACTTTCCCTCCAGAGTGCCAACTTAATTCAGTTTTCAAACTGCCATCTGCTAGATGCCATAAGTAAAGACTCAAGGTTTTTTTTACCTTAAAAGGGTTATAAGTAGAAGTTATCTGACTGACTGAATTTAATGAATACTTTAGTCAATTATTTTTTCCGCAAAATAAAATTCCATTTTCATTTTTAAAAATTTTGCTGAAACGTATTTATTTTTTACATTAAAAGTTAACAAATATGAAAGTGTCCTAATGTGTACAGAAGTCCATGCTAAATCATTAGAAATGGATAAGGAATGTATAACGAAACAAAATGTTTATAAATGTAATAGAAGAAAAAAAAATGATATGCTTTACTGTCTGCCTGCTGATATTTCTTCATATTCTGGGCTGGAGCAACAAAACAATGACTAAATCTAACTTGGTAATCTATTTAAAATGAAGTGCACATTTGATAAAACATGTTTATACTTGGTATAGAATATAATTATAGGCCTGTAAAGCAGGAATTTATGTTTTCATTTCTCACAAACATGCATTGCTGTAAATTTCTCCAGCTGAAAACACCTTGAAACTAATCTCTCATATCAAATTATAATGAACAAAAAATATAAACATTTCCCAAAATGATATAATGCATGCTCTCATGAATACTAATTGATGTATGCCAAATAAAATATTCTATGCTCCATAAAATGCAAGATAAAAATAGCAATAGCCAATAGCACTGAGACTTATATACCACTTCATAGTGATTATAGCCCTCTCCAAGCAATTTACAGTCAGCATATTTCCCCCTCAATCTGAGTTCTCTTTTGACAGACCTCAAGACAGAACATTGAGTCAACCATGAGCTGGTCAGGATCAAACTCCTGGCAGTGGGAATGCAGAGTTAGCCTGCAATACTGCATTCTAATTACTGTACCACAACACAATATTCTTGTGTCAACCTCACAACCTGCACTTCTGCAGTTGCATTACTTGGCAATATTATGGAAATGGTTAGTCAATTCTTTATTTAATTTTCTAATATGTAATATATATGATATATTCCACATATCCATGTCACCAAGCCCAGGTGACAAATGCAGGATCAGGATCAATCTTAGACCTGGCCATTCTACAGTCTGCAGGTTACATCCAGCCCTTTTGATTATCCCTGTACAGCCTCTGCCAGCAGTGGCACTATTGGTTCAGAATCTGTTTCTTATGTGGCCTTTTGGAAAAATTAATTGCCCACCTCTGATCTATTGGAATCAATCTTACTATGGTTCAGCTGAAACATGTTCACAGTTCACACTCCCATAGACTCCAGACACTTAGAAACTTCATAGCATTACTTGAACAATTGGGGTGGAGATGTAAACTGGGTGTCATCAGCATATTTACTGGTATCTCAATCCAAGCCTAAGATCAGCTCACCCTAGTTTAATGTAAATATTAAATACAATGTGGGAGAAGGAAGCCTTGCAGTACCCAGCAAACTCTTCTTTTTCTTCCCTGTATGAAAGCATAAAACACTGAGAGCTCAGGAATGTAGGTGTGTTTGTGTGTAGGGAAGAACAGAAAGGGATTTACAGCTGAGAGAGTGGAATAAGTCAACTGAATAGACAACTTATAGTAAACAAGAAACAGGAAGGACTTCATAAAGCCAGCAGCAGTCAGGCTGAAAGAGAAACAGAATCCAGCAGTTTCATCACTCAGCAGCAACAAGGAGCAGCATCTGGAAAAACATCTATCTTTTCTCACCCCAGCACAGATTGAGAAATTGCCAAAGCAATTTAGAACAGCAAACAGCACCAGAAAGCAACTTGAAGGTGGCTAAGCTCTTTGGTGTAAGCTCAAGCAACAAAGAATAGACTATTAAGATGTAGACACAGATATTATACGTATACAGGTAATCCTCATTTATTGACCACAATTAATATAGACATCTGTTGTTAAGCAAAGGACTCACTGAGAAATGAGACTGAGACTGTTTTCTCCACTCCCCCACCCTTTGGAACGATTATCTGGGTACTGGGATAATTAACAGGAAGGGAATTAATGTTTGTACTTACATTTATTGGAAAAAGATTACAAGAGAGTAAGGAGACACAAAGGGGAATACACAATAAAATAAGTGACACTGGCAATCCTGAGCACAGTACACAAACAGCTGGTGTTATTTCCCATTGTGTGCCTGCTTCCTCTTATAATCCCTTCCTGTCCAGTGTATAATTTTTTTTTTCTTGTTAATTATCCCAACATCAAAGGTGAGCATTCCAGATTGGATAAGTGAGGTAAAAGGATCTTAAGAATTGCCACAAAAACCACACTTTCTCATGAGTTGCATTCCAGTGACTCTCACTATTGAACTCACCTGGCTTTTGAGCGGTAGATCCCACTGGCCTTGCAACTATGTTACAGGGTATTTCTTCATAAATTTCCTCTAAGAGGTTTATCTCGTCTCTCTTGTTCTTTGCTGTTCATCCCGCAATTCCTAAATTAAATGTCTATGCATAAGTTAGGTGCAGGACAGCATTAACAAAATAAGGTTTTTTATTTCAGAACGAATACTGATTAGGAATATTATCTTCATACTTCCTTGAATAGTAATATTGTGAAAATGAATGGCACATATTTCAATGAATGGCATATATTTCAATTGACAGTGTTGTTTTCTTCTGTAATTCTTCCTCACCAACATCACAACTGAACTCATTTGTTTTTTCAGCAGTCATGTATAGGGTGGCACTGTGAAAGACAATACGTTGTACTGTATAGTAGAATCAAGATGCTACATATCTACAATTCATTATTCTCAATTGTGATCCCCTAAACCATCCAGATTACATTCCATCAGGTGTCTTTAAAAGTTCATCAAGCTAAAAGGAAGCATTTTGTTTAGATGTTCAAATAAGTAATTCTGAGTGTTTTCATTTCAATTTTTTCCTTGTCTAGAAACAATTATACATAAAGCAATTCATACAGTTCTCTGTGGAAATCTTATTTTACATCAATTTTACCTGGATGTAATTACACTGTCTTTTAAAAACAATTAAATCTAATTTTAAAAATAATTTACATAGAAATTTGGTATCAACTGTTAAGAAAGTTTATAGCAATATAGGCACATTCATTTGAACTAGGAATACACTGTGTTTATATATGCAGACTGAATCATGTTATACTGGCTTGGTTCACATATCTAATTAAGTCACACTATAGTTTAATATTGTGAAATAGAATATTATGGCTTCTATTAATCCAGTTATTGCAATCTCTTCATGTTTGAACCCACTGTTCAAACCATGGTGCAAACCTGATGCACCAAGTTAGATTTTCATTCTTTATTTTATAATAAAGGGGGGAGACTAGTCTGAATTGTGTTGTGAATCACTGGTATTTCATCTCTTCCAATTGTACTCAAAAGTGGCTGGTCATGAGTTTGTCTCAAACCTTGTGTAATCCCATGTGGCCCTTTGCCACTTCTTCCTTAATCTGGAGTTTTAATGGAGAACTGCACTGCTGGGAACTCAACCACTTTCTCAAGGTACCCAGCAAGAGGCCTCTGTGAAGATTTTTCTTCCAGCAATTAAGTCAGTCATCCACCCCTGTGCTTCTTATTGGGGGTAACATTATCATACCTTTCTTTTGCTTCCTTGGCTCTGCCCATGGCAAAATATGTGGACATCTGAAAACTGCAGTTTTCTAGCAGAAATGTTTTCTTTCATATGTGCCCAAAATGTTTAATTAGCTATTAAATGGTCCAAAAACAGCAGGTAGAAATTAATGATCTAGAATCAAAATGGAAATAGAAGGGACTTGGATATAGAAACTTGATAGTGAGGCTATTTTGGAGGAAAAACTGGAAAGTTTTGGTGAAGGAAAATAAATATGGGATTGTTATAGAGTAAAAGCAGGGAAAACAGAAAGGGACAGAGAACAGTACTTTCAACATAGTTGTACATAAATACTGTATGGGTGAATATATTGTTGGAAAATATAAAGCTTTGATGAAGAGAAGCAAGTGCTTAGTTATTACGGTTTTTTAGCAGTAGAGTATTAGAAAAGAGGAAATAGAATTGTTATTAAGACAAAATTATTTGGAAAAATAGCGTAGATTTAATACTTATTTAGTACTTATAGTAGAAAAACTAAACATGATCCTGCTACAGTATTCATCCTATGTATTTATACTTCTCTATGTTTGCTATTTTTTTGAATGTTCTAATGTCTGTTGTTTTAAAACTTGTTGGCTACTTGTCATTATAATTGCAATTATTATTACTGGTGTTTATTTGCTGGATTTGCCCTTACTCAGGACAGTTTTTATTGCAGTAATTTGTGTGGATCTGATTGGGTTGATGCTTGGAAATTTATTAAATCAAGTAAATTGCCATTTTATGAGCCATGGTGGCGCAATGGTTAGAATGAAGTAGTGCAGGCTACCTCTGCTGATTGCCGGCTGCCAGCAGTTTCACAGTTCGAATCTCAAAGTTGACTCAGACATCCTTCTGTGGTCAGTAACATGACCCAGACTGTTGGGTGCAATATGCTGACTCTGTAAGCCACTTAGAGATGGCTGTAAAGCACTGTGAAGCAGTATATAAGTCTAAGTGCTATTATTATTGCCATTTATCATACTAGTGTCTATTAGTAATATGATATTTAAAATTGTTGTGTTGTAATGGTTTCTTGGAGTGAGCGTATGTGGACTCATTACTTTACATAAATAGGGCTGTGCTGGAGACTGCTTTGGAATGGATTTTCCACTGAAGATTTGGCTAGGTGGTAATAAAAATTAGTTAAATTCAAGAAGAATTATCAAGAACTGCATAAAACTGCAAGATTCAGGATGGGGGTAGGGGTTATTATCTAGGCTCAGATTCTCCCAGCAGATTTCTATATATGAGAAAAATGATGGGCTAAGACTGGTAAGGAGATGCCACCCTTGTTGATAAGCATTCTGTCCTGAGACTTTACACATACAGGCACAATGTATATAAAAAAACCAATGTTCTGTATGATGTGGAGAATGACATTGATATATTACAAAATCAGATTTCACACAGAATAAATATGACAGCTAGTATCTTGAACTGTGAGACTTTTAGCTTTATTAACTATGGTCAAGATTTTCATCTTTTGTATCAATTATCAATTCCCTTGATTGTCTCTATATTTCTATTTTTGTGGTCTACACACATTTTAAATTACATTCTTAAAAAAAATAATTCTGCAGCTTTTCACAATTCTTGATTCAGAAGTTAAAATTGTACCATCAAGAATAATTTCCAAATAACAAATTTAACTACAGTATATTAAACTATTATAATTTACTTCCCTATTTTAGAAATATATGCATAAAAAAACGAAGCAATTATTTCCATATAGTTTATTACATAGTGGTTTTTTTTCAGGATTTTGCAAATGACATTAAATATTTCATTATAAATAATATAATTTAACAGATTCTGCTGATTTCTCTTGTAAGGAATCCTATAAAGAAGTATCTATAGTTGATGTTAAAATAAAGTGACAAAAAGCTAGTATATGATTCAACCAAGGCCTCCACTAAAAGTAAAGGAAGATGGAGGATGCAAACAAATAGGCCACATGGTACACGTTGATATTAAGTGGGGGATTTTTTTTAAAGTAATACAGTTAAGGTTTATTTTAAAAATTGGAACATAAACATATGATCACCAGGTTCTTATTCATTTTCAGAACATATTTTATTATCAAGAAATTGTAATGAAATAGAAGGACTTATTGAATAGTTTGTGTAAAAAAGAGTCATGAATATCTCTGCCTTATGTTTTTGCTACTTTACGGTTTTATGATTTGTATTGTGTATTATACTTTCTTTTTTAACTGTATTCAAATAATAAAAAAATAAGACCCTTAAAATCAGATCCACACAATTAAAAAAGCATAAAAATATAATCTAAAAGGCAGAGTGTTAAATCATACTGATTGTCTCCAAAGTACATTAGAAAATACATATTTTACTCAATTAAGTACTTGAACCAAAACTGTACTACTTATCTCCATTACATGTTAAATCAGCTGACTATAAGAACAGTTCAACAATGAAACCAATCATACATATCCAGCCATTGATTTTGTCCCAAGAAAGCAGGCAGCCACCTGTCAGGGATGCTTTAGTTTGGATTAATGCACTAAGCAGAAGGTTTGCTGGCCTAAATTGCTCCATTCGATAGTTGCATGATCTTCAATCAATTATTACTCTTTTCATATTTTTCATGTCTGGGTCTCTTATAAAATTTTCAAGCAGTATATTTTAAATATTTGAGAGGCAAATATTACCTATAGAGATTTACTCTACCATTGTCTGCAGATATTAAAGCAGAATGATAAAACAGAGTACTTCATTTCCTTCATAATGTAAAATTCATGATATATGATGTTTCTTCAACTTTATACCACTGATATGTCACCCATCCTGCATGCGTTTTCATACTACAACAGAGAAAACATTAATAATGAATAAATGCATTTTAAAATATAAACAATTATTCCAAACTTTCAAGCTGTATATTATTGCTAGATATTTTAAATCAGATTGTTAAATGAAGAAACTCCCCAACTAATGAAACTAGTTCAATTTGTTTAAAAGATTAATTATACAATAGGGTTTCACTGCTTCTATATAGAATATTTAAACTAATTTGTGATTAAATACAAATGTTCTTTTTTTCATCTCAGCTCTTATATTGGACATTTAATTTGATTTTAAGTCAAATTCATTAATCCAATTCATATTTTACAGAATAGTGCACAATTTCCATGCCTGAAATAACAGTGGTCTGGTGGTAAATAGTTAAGAAAATTGGCCAAAAACAGTTCCCAAAACTGAGAAATTAATTAAACTGGTAATTTCTTTTCCTATAGCATTGTTTTTATATACTATTTTATTCAAAAAGTGTTAAAATACAAAATGACAAAATATTTAAAAGAAACAAAAATAAAAATCTCAAGACATTAAAAAATTGCCTTAAAATAAAAGGAAAAAAAACTCTAACACATATATACACATCTTTCCTAGCTGAATGCTGACTGATAAAGTACAACATGCTAGCACCTGGCATGCATGTGAATTTGTTGAGGCCTGGTATTCTACCAAAGGAGCAATTAACAAACATATTGACCTAGATCCAATATATGAATATATAAGAAGCAGACCATTTAAACAACCAATCAACAAAAGACTAATCAGCTGTTCAGAATTTAAATATAGCTCCAAATGAACAACCAGCCGAACAACCAACTGACTATACTGGCACACAAGACATTTATAAGCTAAGGAGAATAGGACAAGACAGTTCTGCTGCTGATGTTACCTAGTATAGTAATGAAACAGTCAGAAACTAAATTGAAACAAGCTTGGAGACCAAACTACTGCCAAAATCTAAAACCCGAGCTAAAATATTTTCTATTATTTCAGAATAAAACAGTGTTAATTTCCTACCCCTTGCAAAATAGGCGAAAAGAATTTTAAACTATTAAAACTGTTTTCAAATTGTGAGCCTGTCATATACATACTATTTTATTAACAACAAAGCCGTTAGGAAAAATAATAAACATATTATATAAAAGTATAAATGTAGTAAGAATTATTAATTGTAATAAAAGACAAAATTCCAAAGCCCTGTTAACGAACTGTTATTGTAATCAATTTGTAGAAAATTTACCATGGCTTCAGTCCCAAATCATCCCAAAATAATACCTGCACTAGATTATTAGAGTAACAATGGTTGGAATATTAAAGGGGAAACTATGGTTTTTCAAGAAAAAAATGCATTTGCGCTCACTTAAAGTACAAAATGCAGTCTATACAGATAACAGTCGCTATATTCACAATGATATAACTATATCCATTATGGGCAAAGTTTTCCATTAGTGCTGATGTAATAGTTTATATAATACTGCTAAATAAGCTAATTGCTCACTCATATCTTTTTGAATCCAATCCAGGAATTTAAGATAAAAGTAATTATGTGTTAATGAGACCTTATTAATATAAAATTGCTTAGATGTAAAACAATTTATAGCTTTTGCCCAAGAGAAGCCATTTTATCTTTGCATATTCTAACTCACATTTAAACATATTCAAGCATAAAACTATGTTGAAATTGGGTTCAGAGGTATGACGGAGATTCTAAATCCATTAGTTCTCTAAATTTATGATGAACTTTGCACAAGTGTCTATATTGTGATAATAATTGTGTGGAATTCCTGTTTTCAGATGATGCCAAAATGAATATTTATATATCTTGTCTCTTCATTTTCCAAATATTTCTAAACTAATTGTGAAAAAAATTTTTAAGCTAGTTTTACTCCAAAAAGCCTCTAAATGTAAGAAACTACAAAGAGCTATACAAGAAAGTATTATAATGGTCTTCAGTAAAGGAGAAAGTAACATTTGGGGCACAACTATCTATGGTGAAGATATAACAATCATGAAATTGAATAATTTTTAAAATAATTTATATTAATGAATGCTTACATAATTCCACATCTGGTAATCCTAAAAATAAAACTTAATATACATTACTTTACAGAGTCCTGCAATTGAAACAACATACTGTATAGTAAGACTCTGACATATATTCCTTTTAACATAACATGACATAAACCATACTTTGGATGAGCAGAGAAAACAGAATAATTTCAAAAAAAAGTTTTTTTTGTTTCATTTGTTAAAAAGTGATTTTTAAAAAGGCAAAATACATTTTAACATAAAGATTGGCAATAGTTGCACCTCTACATAGCTACTGAAACGGCTCATAAGGGTAGTGTGTGTAATAATCAACTGATCTCTTTTCCTACCAACAGCTTGTGGGAGATAAAGGTCAAATTGCCTTAATATGCATCATCCCAGGTTGTATGCCTTTTATTACTATATGTAAAATAGATTATTTTTTCTTGAGCCTTGATACATCACAATTGAAACACAGCCTCGTGAAAAGCAATCATTTACAAAATATCAGATTTTATCAAATGTAAATTACTTTCAATACATTCTAGAAGTATAGAATAGAAGTATTAGAAAACTCAAATCAATTCCTACTATATATACAAATACAACAGACTTGTTCTGACCTAGGCTTCCCCAAAAAGCACTAAGCAGACTCTTTGTCCCGGCAAAACCCCTTTATTAAATGAAAGTGAATTTCTTGCATTCACGTTCAGCCAAAGACCTGGCAAACAGTCTTTCAAGGGTGCAATTAGGAGCAGAGACCTTATCTATCTTGGAGAGCTGCCAAGTAAATATTTTCTAACTATTGCAGTTCTGACAAGGAAGGACTTGGCAGAGTATCTGATATGCACAGACAGATCTTCACACTGTTGCAATGAACAAAAGCCCACTCCCCTTTTAATCCCTATGGGAGGGGCCATTCACCATCCATCTGTGGCTTTACTCCCATGTCGACCCTTAATTCGTAATTGCTCTTTTCTTTTGGCAGCACAGTCTGGGAACCGTCTCCAGCTGCTCCCCACCTCACTGCTGTCCTACTCCAAAGGCAGCTAATAACTGCCAGACTGCCCTGGCCTCATCTCTGCCTCTGATGCAGAGCCCTTGTCCGAGCCTTCCTCAGCCTCCAGGTCTGGTCCATGCTCCTCCCCAACCTCCTCACTGTCTGTCTCTGTTGCCAGCTCCACTGGCGGCCGGCAGACCACAAGAAGACTATCCTACATTTAAATATGTAGAAATCACATTTTGCTGATAAGCCACTGTATCTTTTTACTATTCATTTATTATTTTCATGAGAATGAGCAATGATAAAATTAAATGTTCCAGAATTCTTCAAACTTCAAATAGCATTTTGCATTTTGCCTGTTTCTACTATTAAGTACACACACTGAAATAATCTACTAGGTCAAACTCCCAGCCCGGGGCTGGATGGGTCACATGCTGGCCATGCCTATGTCCAGTTTAGCAAAGGGGGGAAAAGTCCCAATATGTCCTATGATGCCACTGTGACGACATGAGTTTGACACCCCTGTACTAGGACAACAGAATGACAGAACTGTTCAAACCTAACTATTATTTAAACAATGTAGTCAAATTCTTAAGTGTTGTACTTCAGAGTAATGTATACCAAACCATACATTCATAATGCATTTCCAAATCCTTTGATTTTTTTTTCTGAAAGCATGTGAACACATACAAAGAACTCCTTTGTTATTACAATGGTGACATCTTTTTAAAAACATTAATGTGCAAACATAATTTAAAAACTCACAAATTTGACTAGACTGATAGTCAGATTTAATCCAAAGTAATTTTAAGAGGAATCTGCCTTCTTATTGAACATTTGAGTCTTATTATTATCTCTATTTTAAAAAGCAAGAAGACAGGTTATTGTAACAATTCAGTAGTCTTGTGCAGTGGAAGTTGTATGAATAAGATCAAACTCCATGAAGGAATTATAAAAATAGTAAAAGCAGAAAGTCTGAAATACAAAATTATGCAGTGACTTAACCAGCATTTGGCAGAAAATATTAACCAATAAAGAAAATTGCAGTATTTTTTCAAAAACTGTTTTTCATGGTGCAGACAGAAATTTTATAGAAGAAATCTGACATACAATCAAATATAAAGTTTATTGAACACATAATTAAGGCAGACATAAGGATTTATATCTAACAGTATCAAGAAACCTAAAAGACTTCAATATGTGAAGACTAATATTTCTCTCCAGTATCTAAATTTAGTAATAAAAGTGTGTGCACTTCAAAAATTGTTTATTATCTAATTCAATATATCATATTATCAGATCAGGTCCACTTAATAAATATCAAAGTTATTTGTACTATGTTGCATTACATTTAGAAATAAAAATTCTTAAATTAAAATTAGGTAACACAGAAACACTTTACTACAATTAAAAGTAACATATTATGGTGGTTCTTGATTTATGACCAATTATTATGGTCCTGAAAAAAAATGAGTTTAAGACCATGAGTTTAAGCTCACTGCAGCACTCCTGCAATCATAGATTAAAATTCTGGGTCTTGGCAATTTCCCCCCGTCTATTCAATCTATTACTTTTTGAGCATCCTGCACAATGGCAGGGTTGGGCTAAAGTAGAGGCCTATGACTTTCCGCAGTCTCAATCTGCTAACACGCCCCCCCCCCCGCCGCCCCAAGCTTCTACTTCAGCCCCAGAACTTTCTTATCTTCCCCAGGTTTCATAAAAATGGATGCACAATTTGGAGAATGGCAAAAGTCCCATTCTTGTGGTGCTTCAGACCCCTCATTCTCCAAAGCATGCATGCCATTCCTTCTCCAGGCCATATATTCAATTCTAATTACTCTTCAAAAATCTTCTAGTCTTCCTCAGGTCTTGCAAGAATGGAGAAGGAATGGCTGACTAGTGCTGCTTTGCGGGGTGGCCAAAAGGGCATAGATCATGAGGAAATAGGAAGATGGGGAGAGATGTATGGCCCTGCAGTCATGAAGCTCTGCTTGGCCTGGTGAGATAGCTGAGGCTTCTCAGGGTGCAGCACTATTGTGTCACACTACAGCTCTCCCCAGCTTGCATGCAGCCTGCACCAGATTTCCTTTCTTTGTGGTATGTGAGACACTCTCTCTGCTTAACAATCCATAATTCAGGAGTGCTGAGATTGCTAAGTGACGTGATCACATGATATATCGCTTTACAACTGCATTACTTGGCAACTGAAATTCTGGTCACAACTATGATTGTGAGACAAGAAACATCTATATACTAATTTGGGTTACTACAAGAGAAGTTTAAATATTAATTCTTGGTATCTTATTTTTTTAATGATTCATATATACAAGAACCACAATTTCAAAAAAAATTAAGTTATCAAGTGTAAATATTTAAAGTTGCAGTACATTTTTGAAATTATTCATGTGTAAAAAAAAGCATAAGAGCCAATTTGTTGAAGTGGTTAAGGCATCAGGCTAGAAACTGAGAGACAGGGAGTTCTAGTCCCACCTTAGGCACAAAGCGAACTGGGGAACTTGGGCTAGTCATATTCTCTCAGCCCTACGAAGGAGGCAACGGCTTTCTGAAAAACCTTGTCAAGAAAACTGCAGGGGCTTGTTCAGGCAGTCTCCAAGAATTGGACATGATGAATGGGAAAAAGAAAGACAGAAGCAAACTTTATAATTCATTGGGAGCAATTTTCTAATAAGAATGTATAACTTTCCACATATATATATATAAACTACCAGCTTAAGCTGATATTCACTTTTTGGTATTCCAATTTTTTTAATTGGTAATAAAATCAATGGAGCAATATAAATAGGATGAGTTAATAAAAAAGTACTAATTGATAACTCTGAAGATATTAATATAGTGGGGAAGCCCTCACCAGTTCTTGGGTTACAGAAAACTTTACTACAAAAATGTAATTGTGCCAGTATATTTTATAAATTAAATTGAAGTATTCTGGTCCCATAAGTTGCACAAATCTTTATAAAAAACAAGGAGTTTCAAAATGGCAAGTACAATATCATTAATGATTGAATTCAGGTTTAATTTCACTATCAAATACTGTTTGTAGTTAGTATGCTGACTAAATCCATTCAATATTACATATCTAGAAAGGAGTAGTTTATCCACATATAACAAGCAATATCCTGTAAGACTGGAGAGAGCAAGAGCGAGCGAGAGAGAGAGTGTGTGAGAGGACAGAAATTGGTAAATATGGTAAACATGTGCATTACTATATCTAATAATGCATTTTAAATATTCTAAGTTTTTGAGAAGAGTATTCCAGAATCAATATTACAAGAATGCAAGTCTCTATTTTCAGATTTGTGAACAGAAAAACTATCATTGTAACAGTTCTCATATAAACAGGTATCTGTAACAATGTAAATACAAAATGCTTCATGTCATACAATCTACTATAACTAATAGATCAATAATTCATATTTTAATATTTATTTAGAAATCCCTACAAAGGTGGATAACATTTTTTCACTGTCAACTTTTTTCAATAAAAGCAGTCAAACTTAATAAAAATAAGTTGAGCTAAGCACATATCTTGATGCTCAATTGTACATGTAGATCTGGTACAAACTAATCATCAATGTGGTAATGAACTGATGAAACTTCAAATTAATGTCATGTTATACTATGGAACCATCTTTGCTTTGTGCTGGTATCATCACAGGAATAGCTCCCATTCTACTTAGATTAGGTGCAGCTACCTTTGGTGGATCAAAGTACTGATCTTGAGAGGGTGTACGTTCTTCACTTGGCACTTTATTGTACTGAGTTTTGGTAAAACCATCCATATTAGATGGAGACATTGAGCCCAAAGATGACCGATTACTCCCTATATAGCTGCGCGCTGTTGAGGCACGGCTCTTTGGAGGAGGGACATCCTCTCTGAAATGAAACATATTTAAGAATTTACTTAAGAATCTTTAGAAACACTAAAAACCCATCAATACTTTTTATTTAACAAAGGGTACTAACACTATCATAACAGCAAAATACGTGTTTTCTGTATCACAGTGTTTCTAAAACTTGGCAACCTTAAGATGAGTGAAATTTAACTTCCATAATTCCCCAGCCACTGATTTATTCTTCTATCCTTAATTTTTTAGAATATTTTTGTCAAATAAATCTATGTAACATAAACTATTTTTATTCTATTTATTTATTCTAAGCTACATTCCGAGCCTAAATAAATGTAAATAAATAAATGCATGGTGATTTAAGATGCATTTTATTTATTTACTAATAATTAATTAGTTTAATTTATATGCCAATCAGCCTGACTCTGAGTGGCACGGTGCAGCCTGACTCTGAGTGGCACGGTGCATCCTTTAAGACAATTAATTAGTGTCTCCCAAGTTTCAGTTTCACTATCAAAAGAAAAAAAATTCAAGGACAGGAAATAGAAAGAAAAAATAATAATTTCTTGAAGAAAGGAAAGAATTGATACACTAATATAGATCACAGTATGTTGTTATATTTTAATATTTAAAATGCTAATATTTATATACAAAATTATACATTCATCATTGCATTTTCTTGCTGTATGAAATATAACAATTTAATACTTTTGTTATTTTAGCTAACAAAATGGCTTTGAAGAACTGCTTTTCAATGCTATGGCAAATATCAGTATCTATTCAGTGTTCTATTAGCACATAAAGCCAAAGTGTGCTTATTAGGTTTTCTGACTGATACCATTTTACCAAAGCAAATAAAATCATCTGTTGACTGTTGCATCTAAAAGGTGCCAACCTTTTTGGTTGATTAAATGTTCTTTTAGGTTTTGTTTAGTTTTAGAATATTTAATATTTCCATTATTGCTCTTTCTTTATATTGAATTACACTCAATAGTTTCTACCTTCTTAATCACATTTAATTTTTCACACATTCTAATATTTATGTTGTCATTTATAAAATAAAATCTTGCTAGGTCCATTCCAATATTTTCCCACTTTGTTTTATAAATTTGTGAATTTTGTGTAATAACAACAAACCAAATCATATGAAACCATTTTTCAAGCAAAAGTTTATCCAGACACTTCCACTGTTATTTAGCTGATATTTTTGTGGCTAAAAGCAGGTAAATCAATATTTCTAGGAGTTAATGTTTTTAGAAATAATGTTTTGAAATACTCAATTAATCAAAATGCCGCACCTGATATCATGATGTACTTCTTTTTCATATTTTGTGTCTCTTTGTTTCTTATAGCAACAGAAAATGAACAAAGCCATTAAGCTGAGTGCCAGAAGAGTTCCTATAACTGCTCCAGCAATAGTACCAGCTCTATCGATAGCTAAAAAAAAAAAAAACAGGTAGCAGAAATTAATTTTGCAGTTTAATGACAACTATTTACCTAATGTCTATTTTTATTACTTCACTTGCCTGTTGACTAATACTTACGGGGTGTAATAGTCAGTATGACAGAACATTCATCTCTGCCAACTTTATTGTAAGCCAAACACGTGTAAGTACCAGAATAAGTCTGAGAGGCATTTTTCACAAATAAGTCGCCTGTATTTTCAACTGTAAATATTTAAGGTATTTGTTAGAATTTTTGCAACAATCTATAGAATAAAAAACAATAATTTAACATGTTATTTCATGTAATGTCCTTTATTACTTAAATATAGCATATTTTATTGATGTAAATCTATAGCTAATACAGAGTATTAGAATTAGTTTGAAAATGAGGGTAGGTAGAAGCTCTTCTCCTACTGCCTATGCATATAAGTACTTCTACAGAAGAACACTGTTCCTGTCATCAGAGTAGTTACAAATCACAAATCATATACATTTTAAGGGAGAGATGTTTTCTGATAAAGAAACTAAATGAGTGTTATCACATTACAAAATTATTAATGATGTGTGAATTCTTCAAATAAGATAATTCATAATACATGAGAAGTTTGTTCAACATACTACTTTGAGATTTTAGAGCAATGTTTTTTGCAAGGCTACTCCTCCCTGCCGAAACCTGCTTACCATTCTGAGGTAAGTCTACATTAGATAAGTGCTATCAGCTACCAAGAAGACTTCATGAAATATTATAATTACCCCAAGAGTCTTACAGAATTATCTCCACTTAAAATTAAATATATATATAAATATTCTTGCACATGGGTGTGCAAATTCACTGAATCAAGGACCTAAAGCAAAGCAACTTATTAAAGCCGGCAGATTCCAAACTGGTGTTTTTGGCTGGCTTCAAAACTAGTCCAGAATTCCTTAGTATTTCTTATAACTTTTCTGTACTTACTCTCATTAGGGAATAGCCAAATTTATATTGTATATATTTGGGGTAGTAATACTGTATGTACATTTTGCTCATGCTCCCTTTCTATTACCAAATGTTTTATTCGTGCACCTTAATTTTTAATTAAGCATTTGCCATTTAGGAACAAAACAAATATTCCATCCTGAACCTTTCTGCATTAATCCTTCCAAAAGAATATGGGCAACAGTAAACAGTAGAGAACAATGCCATATCTCTGTTTTCATCAGCTATATTTTTGTCTATTTTTCCTTTTCAACTAGCTTTAAGAACTCAAATTTTGATGATATACCACTGAGAAAGATTTTGGACAATTACATGGTAAATAAAATACCTCATGACAACATAAATTAAACAAAATGATTTTTGTTATATGTCAAAAGTTATATCTAAAAATAATTTAGCATTTAAAGAGAGTAAAACAATAGCCCTGTCTATGAAAAATATATTAATAACATGAAAGCATACTTGGTAATGCTGTTGCTGGAAGTTCTTGTGAACCAGTAGTTTTTTTCCAGGAGTAAACTATGATGGAAGAACCTTCTTGGGATTTACATTTCAGAGTAAGATCACTTCCAATCTCCTGAGATCCTTCAATGTAGCATTTAGTCTTCATGGGTTTTTCTAACAAATAAAGAATCTAATATAAGTTTTAATTATGATTAAATGAATTGGAATTTTCTTCTATACCTAGGAGATTTTAGCAGGATATTAAACGGTAGTGATTTACCCTAGCAACAGTATGACACCAAATCCAGAACTACATCACATATTTGCATATTAACCTAAAACAATATCCTTTTCTCGGTTCACAATAAGATTCACAATCCTGTAAGTGTCTCCTTAGCTCAAGCATGTATTTTCCTGGACTGTAATGCTAACCTGTGAGTCAGGGAAAAGTTTCAAATTTTAGGAGATAACCACCTATAATCCTGATGAAATACCTGCTTCACTTCAGATTGTAAAAGCTAACCATTCCAAGCTACTATTCTACAAACCTTTGATCTGCAATATCATAGTAAATTGTATGTGTTATAGATATATAATTTCTAATTATATCAATTACCATGATGATAGTATGTCAGAACCAGTGAGTATTGGCTTAGGTTAAATGAAATCAAGATTTAAACTTCCATAGCCACGGAAGCCAACTCGCTGACTTCGGACCAGTTATTCTCTGGTCAGTAGTTCTCAACCTTTTCTTCACCATGGACTCCCTTTAAATAGCTTTTATGGCCACAGACCACCAAGACTTAACTGAAGGTTTAAAGCAGTAGACTGCACCAAGACTTCACAGACCCCCTGTGACATCACAGTCCCCTAGGGTCCGCGGTCCACAGGTTGAGAACCACAATCTTAGGTTATTCTACCCCAACAGAGCTTTTCTACGATAAAATTAAAGAATCTACTTTGTATGCCAATTTGAACTCCTAGAGTAAGTGCATGAAATAATAAATATATTAGAATAATGAATGACAATTGAAGTGGAAGACCAACAAGTTACACATTGAAACATATTAATCCCTCAATCTCTCTTTTTAGTTCTATGTGCTGGTTCTCCTCTGAGAGTTTATTTTTAACTGCCTCAACTTAGTGCTTTTATTCTGAAACATGTATGTTCCCAAATAAATCACTTAGTTACAAAATCTAGAATTTGAAGAAACATTACAAAATTTGTAGAGGGAAAATTGAAAGTTAAAAATATAGTTTCATCTTAGTAGTTCAACCTATATTTCTACTAAAATCAAAACACAGAAATTTCAAGCAGCATAATTTAGTAATAGAGTTGCTTTCTAGGAAAGGCTGGGATATGCATAACTGTTATGTTTGTATTATGTATACATAATCTAGAGAATTTTACTAGAAAGTTAAATATTGTTGAATGAGCAGTATGATAGATGCCCTTTCACAATCATAATTTTATATTATGTAACAACAAAAGTATAATTCACATATCATTTGTATTGCATATGTATCATCATGCTTCATTTTTCTTAGTTTTAATTTCCCAAGGTCATGGGAATATAATTCAAAAGATGTAAATCTAAAGAGGTAACATATTGAAATTTATGAGAATTAAAAAAACAACAACAAGATGCTAATTTTACAAGAAAACTACCCAAATTATTGCTTAGTATCCAACAGTGCATTATATTTTTTACATTATACTGTACTTCCTATGTATTGAATATTCATATTTACCTCATACAAAGCTATACAAAAAAGGCAAATCATAAATACCTTACCAAGTACTGTCAAGTGGACTCTATGAGTTTTAACACTAGGAAGTTTCTTTACTTTACATTGGTATTTGCCAGTATCTTCTGCTTTTAAATTTAAGATATCAATGCTTGCATTTCCAGATGCTGGATTTTGTTTAGCAAATTGTACTCGTCCCTCCACATCATATGTATCATAAACATTGCCATCATTATATATGATAACCTGAATGGGGGGGGGAAAGGTTCATTAAGCTACAGTGGTGTTTAAAAGTTTGTGAACTCTTTTAAATTTCTCATATCTGCATAAATATGGCATAAAACATACACAAGTTCTAAAATTAGATGAAGGGTGCCGTCAAAAACATACTTGTTAATTAATTACTGAAGAAAATGGTCCAAAGCTACATATTTCTGTGTAACAAAAGTATGTGAATATCTAGGATTATCAGTTCATTTAAAGGAGAAATGTCATGTTTTAATCAATGGAAAGATAATCAGCAGTGAGTATGGGAGGTCCTGCATAATTTAAAGAACAAAGTAATTCTGGATATGCACTATCAAAGTCCGATCCGCACAACAGGGTGGCATCTCCACAAGACTTGCATCATGCTTGGTATCCAACTGAGAGCAAATCCAAATGATTTTATCTGCTAGATGCCCAGATAATTCTTCCATATGGTGCTGCAGAATGATTTTCGGGCCACCCTTTCCAATAGATGCAATAAGAGCAGAAAAGTATTGACGCTTCGCCACTCTTACTGCCACAAGGTAAACCTTAACAGTGGCCTTAACATGTGCTTAGAATTCGTTTTTTGTTTTCTTCCAATGGCACTCTAGGGTCTCTTGAAGCTTGTCAGCTTATTATATTTCTGACTCACTTGTTTAATTGTTTAATTTCTTTACCTACTTTTAGGACTTGTGTGTCAAACAGAACACATTTTAAGACACTGTACATCTTAGCTATAAGTAATCTGTTAAATATACTTCTCCAAAGTATAGTATCCTAGAGAAGGATACAGTATTCTCATTAAAAATTTAACTTACAATGCACACAGCCTAAACTCAAAATGAATATTATATCTACACAATAATTTCTACTTACTGTTTTCTCCCCTTCTGGTGCCAAAATACTCCATTCAATTTCAACCATTCTACTATTTCCTGTAGCAAGAGTAAATGTGCACAGCAGTGTAACTTTATCTCCTTGAGCTTTTGTAACCGTGTATTCTGTCGATGTTATTGTTATACCTTCAATTAGATCTAGGAAAAGTATTATGAAATCAAGTATATTAGATTCAATATTTTAAAGGTTAAAGACAACATCTTATCTGTATAATTGAAACATTTTTATAGCAAGTGTTTGGTTTTTAGATAACCAGAGGAATCAATTGACTTTATAATCATTTGCACATTATGATCAAAAGGACTATGTATTTTTATAGAAAAGCTTATTAGGACCAGGATGAGGCGGAGGTAGAGAAGGAAGGAGGGTTAGGGTGGATCATTTCCAGCACCAGAACCAAAGCCCATTATGACACATCCAGACTCTCATATGACCAGACAAGATGCCTGCAAATCACTGAAACAGTCAGAGCTATAGATATAAAGCTGAGTATAATCAGCACACTGATGATACCTTATTCCAAATTGTCAGATGACCTTACCCAACACCTTACATGGATGTTAAACAGGAAGCAAGAATCCAGTCTGTGGAATCCCACAAAGAGGCCATAGGCTGGACTTCCTCTCAACACAGACTGGAACCAACCACGGAGAAAGGAAGAGAATCAACACAATACTATGCTGTTCACTGAAATGCAATCAGATCAAAAGCCGAAGGTGCCCCTTTCTTCCACATAGTGTTCAGGGCTTCAGTTAGTTTAGCAGACCTCCTGGAAAACCTCAAGCTCCCTCTGAAACCCAAGCAAGTCAATTTCAAGATATAATACATTTCAACATATGGTTTAATGATCGGAGAAATATTTCAGAGGCATTTAAGGAAAACACCAACATTTATTTGTGTTCCTTTACATATATTATCAATAAAAGTCCAAAATTTTATTATTTATTTTAAATTTAACCAGCAAAAATCTCAATAAATTAAGTACATTTTACCTCTATGTACAAGTAGTCCTCAACTTACTATGACATTTATTTAGTGACTACTCAAAGGTACAACAGCACTGAAAGATGTGATTTACAATCATTTCTCACACTTACAGAGTCCTGATGGCAAAGTGGTTAGAATGCAATATTGCATGCTAATTCTGCCCATATCCCGGAGTTCCATCCTGACAGGCTCAAGGTTGACTCAGCCTTCCATGCTTCTGAGATTGATAAAATGAGGACCTAGATTGTTGGGTGTAACATTGTAATTCACTCAAAGTGCTGTTAAGCATTATGGAGTGAAATACACAGTGGATATAGAGAGGGCTGTAAAGCACTATAAAGTAGTATGTACGTCTAGGTGCTATTTCTACTGCTAAAACTGTCGTACCATCCTCATGATTATGTGATCAAAATTTGGATGCTTGGCACCTAGCATGTTTTTATAATGGTTGTAGCACCTCAGGGTCATGTCATCACCATTTGCAACCTTCCCATCTGGCTTCCAACAGCAAAGTCAAGGGGAGAGTCCAGATTTAACAACTGCACGATTTACTTATCAACTACAGCAAGCATGGCAAAAAGAGGTTGTAAAACTGGGTGGGACTCACTCACTTAGCAACCAAAATTCTGGACTCAACTGTTGTTGTAAGTTGAGGACTACCTATAATGGCATTTGTTTCTGATAGAAGTGAAAAATTTGCCAAATATACACCGTTGTGTATTAGTAAATAATACCAAAATGACATTTTGAGGATAAGCCTGAAACTCTGGCCATAATGCTATGAAATAATCATCTACAAATTTACAATTAATATAATAATTTATACTAGTTCAAAAAATTAATGCAAAACTATTTTCAAACATATAAAAATATAATGACTGTTTTTAGCTATACATTTTTATTTAATTCCATCCAAGATAAAAATAAGTTTAGTTTTCATTACAGGGGAGAATACTAATAGACTTCAATGTTAAAAAAATAAACATTAATACTGATGTTACAAGAAATGCTTATGGTAACAACAATACAAGAAATCAGAAATTGAGTCTTCCTTTCCAACATTATTCCATTTCTATCCTTTTCCTTCTTACAATTACAATATTTCCCATATACTGAGTGGTTTGCAAATACAGTATAAAGACCTTTAAAATAAATAGAATGTTCTCTTTATATGAGATCATTTAACACTCTTCTTAAAGAGAACCAATTCTGGAATACCAGTGGTAAACAATATTTACTTCGCCTGTTTTCAAGTGTCTCTAGGCACTTATTGATAATACCAGAATATAATTAGTTGATGACTGTGGATCCTTTTTCACTTTAACCTTTATTGAAATAAAGTGACACCTTTGAAAGTACTACATTATAAAAAATAAATTTTAGACACTTTCAGGGACCAGTAACTTGTCCTAGGCTCAGAATATAAGAAATTTATCTCAGATTATTAAATTGTTAGTATAATATAAATATTAACATTAAAAACTAATTACCATTTCCTCAAAAATAGGACCTACCCCAAACCTAAGCCCTGGTCTGATTTTAAGCATGCCTAATTATAAACCCTAGCCCAAAAATAAACCCTACTGAAGGGGCTTCATAGGCATGGCCAGCATAGAGACGGCAAGCGTGTGGGGGCTAATGGTGTCCGCCAGGAGCCGTAGCCCACGCAGGCAACTTGATTACCTGTCAAAGCAGCAGGTGGAGCCAGAGGTGAGGGAGGCATGTGACCTGGATGTACCATGCGGACTGTGGGAAAGCCAAGAGTTGGTGGATTGGAGCAGCCAATGGCCAGAGAAGGCTTATCTGTGCAGTGGCACCAGCAGCAGACAGAGGCAGAGGTGCAGGGGGTAAGGCAGGCAATCCAGAAGAGCCGCATGGCCTGCAGGAAAGCCTAGAGTCAGTTGGCCGGAGTGGCTGGCCAGCCATGGGAGGCTTGTCTTCACGTCTCTTGGCTTGCCTTTGGCCCGCTCAGTGTGTTGGGATTGCCTGCCTTCCACTCCACGCCTCTGCCTGCCTTCTGCTGGTGCTGCCATGCAAAGATGAGCCTCCTGCTCCAGCCTGACTCTGTTTTCCCATGGCCTGCACAGAGCATCTGCATCGCCTCCCTCCCTCACACCTCTGTCTCCTCTCGGTTTTCCCACGGTCTGCATAGAGTGTCTGGATCGCCTGCCTCCCCCCCCCCCCCACGCCTCTGTCTTCATCTGTTGCTTCAACAGGGAATTAATTCACCTGTGATGTGCGGACTGTGCAGCCCCACAGTGCGCCAAAGGACCGTCAGGCTGCAACTGCTGCCGGATACAGTCAGTTCCCATGCACCCAGCTGGGCACATCATCCTGAAATCATGTTTCCCCAAAATTGGAGCCCCCAAAATATAAGACTGGGTCTTATTTTCAGGAAAATTTTATTTATTTTTATATGTATGTATGCATGTATGTATGGCATTCAGCTTTGTTCGGGTATTTTCCCATGTCACTGTAGTTGTGCTTTTAAAGTTGTAGCAACGTTTCGGCAGAATCTCATCTGCCATCATCAGGGTTCTAGTTGCCGAAACGTTGCTACAACTTTAAAAGCACAACTACAATGACGTGGGAAAATACCCGAACAAAGCTGAATGCCATACATGTAAATACCCGCGATAACACACACACACACACACACACACACACACACACATATATATATCCATCCTAACCCTGTATATATCTCTATATAAAATGCAATTAAATAATTTAACCATTTTATTTTCAAAATATTGTAACAATAATCTGGATAATTGGGTCTCATTTAAACTATTTGGGGTAAAATTAATAATACATACCTTCAGGTATGTGGTATATCTCCATTTTATTTTTACAAAATGTGTTTTCAGAAACTTAATGCACTGTTTCAGAGGTTTATATTCACATACTATTTAAATTTTTGAACAAAACATAATGGTTTTGATGTTTTATTTCTTTTTTTTATTATTGAGTTAACTGTTTTAAATATTAATTTAATTCTACAATAACATTAATGTCATATTCTGGTAGTGATTAGTATACATGTTTGAGAGTTGTAATTTTTTGTGCTTTCTTCTCTTCCCTGATAAAACAAAACATTACATCTAACCTCTGCTTTAGCTGTGTTTAAAGGAACTGGCAAAATTTAAAAGCAAAAACAAGCAATAAAAATTCAAAATACAAACTGAAATTAGTCATAAATATTAAAATCACCTAAAAAAACTAGCAAGAGAAATTTTCTTTTCGTATTTCTGAAAAAGAGACAGAGTAAAGACCAAACAATTCATGGAGGAATTGTGACCCATGATTTAGAAGGAAAGGTGAAGTCCCTCTTTCACATGTCATCCAAATGGGCTTCTGCTAGTGGGGCATTCAAAAGTGCTTCCACTGCAGATTTGTATAGTACTATAAAGGTAGAATCCCTTAGGTATTTAAATCCCAAGCTGGTTGGTGTTTTTGATATGAATATCCATATCATAAATTGTGTCTGATAAGCAACTAGCAATTCAATAAAAGCGTAATGAAATCTCTTTAGTTTCACTATGCAGTACTTAACTGCTGTATTCAAGTTATTAACCCATATAGAACCCTGTTGCAGCTGTCAAAACAGAATCCAAATACAGCTTGGCCCAAATATGATTAGCTAAGGATAAGATATAGCTGATAAAAGGCAGATATATTACACAAACCCATTCATAAAGATTACAAACCTGTCCCCCAAATGCTAAACTTCAATCTTTATCACATTTCCTATACAATACACCAATAGCACTTCAGACCTGTCTGGATTTAATTACCCACTATTCTCACACATGATAATTAAACAAATAAAAGTGTTTCAGTGGTTAGTTTCCTAACCATGCTTTCTGGATGTGGCCTAACAGGAAGGGCAGGGCAGATGAAAGTCATGGATAGAACAGTTTTAGAATGGGAGGAATAGTATATCTACTCTAAAATACAGCAGTCTAGTTGCTAGCTGATGCTTGTCCTTACAAGCCTATTATCCCAGTACTCTTGGGGTTTCAGTGGATATAGAAAATTTACACACCTCTATTAAAATGCTAGTTTTTTGAGATGTGAAAAAATCAGACAAAATTAAATCACTTCTGATTTTTTTCCACCTTTAATATAGCATATCAGCTGTACTTATGAAAAGTCTAAAATGACATTGGAAGATGAGAACTTTAAGTTGGAAGGTGTTCAATACACTACTGAGGAACAGCAGTGGACAATTAGAAGTAGCTTCATAAAAGTGGCTGGGCCAAAACTGAAAAGATGCTCAGTTGTGGATGTGTCTGGTGGTGAAAGGAAAGTCCAATGTTGTATAGAACAATATTGCATAGGAACCTGGAATGTAAGATCAATTAATCAAGATAAATTAATGTCATCAAAGATGACATCAAAGATGAGATGGCAAGATTGAACATTAACATCTTGGGAATCAATGAACTACCTACCATGTTTCTCCAACAATATGCCCCTCCAATAGGAAGACCCAGCATGTTTTCTAGGCATAAAATGAAATTAAGCCCGCCCCCCCAAATTTAGGCCTAGTTTAAAACATGCGAAATTGGGGGGGGGAGGTGGGGGGAAACTTGCCATTAGGAGCGCCCCGCGGGCAGCTAGGCCTCACTATCAGCCGCTCCTAACACCATGGTGGAGCACGGAAGGCTCCCTTAACCCTCCCTTACCCGGGTCAGCAGGCGGGCAGCGTTGGCATGGATGTCCGGCAGCATTTCAGCCACTTCTCAGGCCTTCGTAGCTTCCCACCGGTGCTGGCGCCTCTCTTGCCAGTGCCATCTCCAACAACAGTGTCTGAGTCGCTCCTGCTTTTCCCCTGTTCCCGTAACAACAGGGGAAAAAAAAATTGCGGTACCTGGGAGCCCCGCGCGCTGCATTTTGGTTTAATCCCGAGAGACTGGGTGGACGTGAGAAGAGCTGAGGGAGCGTCTCTGCTGCTGCTACCCTTGGTGCTCCAGCCTCGGGCTCTGCAAGTTTGCAAAAGTCCCAGTGCGCAGCCTGTTCCTGCATTCCAAGCACACCCAGGCCGAGCTGCAGCTGTCCCTCTCTCGCCAGCGCAGTCTCCAATAACAGTGGCAGCAGCAGCGGGAACCATGGAAGTTACGGAGGGGGCTCCCCCACCCGAGAAGCAGCTAAAACGCTTCCACGGTTGCCGCAGCTGCTGCCGCTGTTATTGGAGACAGCGCTAGCAAGAGGGACAGCTGCAGCTCGGCCTGGGAGCTTGGAATGCAGGAACGGGCTGCGCACTGTGACTTTTGCAAACTTGCAGAGCCTGAGGCTGGAGCACCAAGGGTAGCAGCAGCAGAGACACTCCCTCAGCTCTTCTCACACCCATCCAGCTGCTCAGGATTAAACCAAAACGCAGCACGCAGCACTCCCAGGTACCTCAAAATCGTTTATTTCCTGTTGTTACAGGGCCGGGGAAAAGCAGGAGCGACTCAGACGCTGTTGTTGGAAACGGCGCTGGTGCGTTGGGGGGGGGGGAGAAATTAATTCACCCCCGAAAAGACGTCCTAGCCGTTTTTTCAGGACTCAAAAAAAATAAGGCCCAGCCTTATTTTGTGGGGAACACGGTAGATGGAATGGACAAATTTAATTCTAACAACCAGTAGATCTATTACTATAGGCAAGAATCCCATAGAAGAAATGGATAGTCATAGTCAACTCAAGTAGGAAAAGCAGTGCTGGGATACAATCTCAAAAATGATTGAATGATCTTGGTTTGAATCCAAGGCAAATGATTCAACATCACAATAAATCAGGTCTATGCCCCCATCACTGATGCCAAAAAAGCTGAAGTTGACTGGTTCAATGAAGAATGACAATTCATTATAGAACAGGGATGTCAAACTAGCAGCCCACAGGCCAGATGTGTCACATGCAGGCCATGGCCACCCCAGCTCCACATCCATGCCCATGTCATGTGACGGCAAGTTTGACACCTGTGTTCTAGAACAAACACCAAAAAAGATGTCCTTTTTACTTGACACAATGTGAGCATGAACTCACATTTACAACCTGTTGCAGGATCCTGCAGTTATGTGATCATGATTTGTGACCTTTTTTTGCTGATTTACAGCAAAAAAGGAAACCCATTCAAAAACCTGGATTCGCTTAACAACTGTCATGATTCACTTAATGACAATTGTAAACACTGTTTTAAAATCAAGTCTGATTCAACTTATGACTACAATGATTTATGGTGGAAATTCCAGTCCCAACTGTGGTAGTTAGTTGAGGACAATTTTTATTTTTGAATATTTTTGAAACCCTTAAATTGAGTTTAAAAAATGGTACTTATTAACCAAATATAATTCCAGCCTGAAGTTATTAAAACAAAACTTTTGAACATGCAGGATTACAAGTTATAAAAGTGAGCATTTGCAGATGTTTCAGTTTTGGAAATTTGCAACTGGGTGGCAAGCAAAAGGTAGATAGTCAGGATCATGTCTACAGGACCCATCTACTGTTTAAATATGTAGTTCTGCCAAGTTTACATTGCTTAAATTTCCTGCTTAGGTTCTATAGGATGTTCAGAATTATTTTATAGTTATTGTTAAAAGGCAAAATTTTGTATTTTAAAATTGTTAATGCTTTTGCATACTTTTTTGTGAATAATTAGTTCATTAACATCTGAGGAAATGCTGTTTGAATTTCCTATTTCAGTAGTTTGTATTTAAAGTGAACATGATATACAGATATTGATATACACACAAAATATTACTTGATGACCCAAAAGAATTTTTATCCTATGAATAATGTTGCAAAACTATGACATCAACAGTGGCATAAGATATCTGGACAGGAAACAAAGAGCTGGAAAATGCTGAAAAGCTTTTAGTTTCCCTAGCTTTTAACCTCACAGGTGTTGGTATAAATTGAATTCTGTGTGCAGTTTGAGTTACATTTTGAACACAGGAAATAATTATAGCAAGACAGCAGTTTCCTAGCATTAAATGATTTAAATCCTATTATCACTCAACTTTATGAAGAGAAACCTTCATAAAGATCTGTGTATTTGTAAAAAAATTGTAGCCCACCCAGAGTCTGTCTCTGGAGTTGGATGACATACAAATTTAATTTTTAAAAAGTTGTGTTGGAGAACACCTGAAGATATGTTCTAAATAACTAAAGTATTTGCATATCGTAAGCTTAATACTTCTACATAAAACTTTTAGGAACTAGCATAATGTTTAAGCAAATGTCTTCTTGTTTTACCTGTACTTCTAGTTGTTACTGTACAAGATCACATATTCGAATAAGGAGACTTACTAATTTTGATTTAGGTTATCACTTTAATTTTATTCCTCCCAATGTGGGTCTAAAATGGCAGGTAAGGGTAAATCTGTCAAATCATAAAGTTCTGAATATAGTCTGCAGCATGATTTCTAACTAAGTATACCTAAAATGGGTATAATTAAAAACTATAAGCATTTCAAATGCATTTTAAGGAATAATACTTCCAAACAGAATTAAAACGTATTTTATATAGTTATTTGGATTCTAACATTTTTTTCTGGAAGGCATATTACCAAAATATGTGTAAAAAATATGTCCTATAAAAGCTTCTTGAGGCTGTATCTTTAGTGCCTAGTGTTAAAGATATAAAAGACTAAATTTTTAAATAACAATCTTTGCAACTGTCCCAAAGGTGCTTTTTAAGAGGCAACTGGACTTTGTTTTTCTTTGAAAACCTTTCGCTTCTCATCCAAGACACTTCTTCAGCTTTGGGACAGCCCATGACTAGGATGATGGAGAATCTCCATAATAAGACACTCTTTGCAATTCTACATCCCTGTACTTGTCAATTAGAAGCCCTAAGTACAGGTTGGCCTGAAATGTGTGATGTTTATTCTATTTCTAATAACTGGTCCATTCTTCATTTAGAAAAGCTACGAAAGTTAGTGTTAAAAAAGCTAAGAACGAGTCCTAAATTGGGAGGCAACTGGTACCCTTAAATGTTCTTTTCGCACTTTTGCAAAGGTAATGAGTGAAGCCTTGTCGCGTTGAAGCAAAATAAGGCCAAGTTCTGATCAGAAAGAGACTATTAGAAAAGCTTTTGTTTCCTTCATTTAGTTTCGGAAGCTTTTCCAAGGGTTA
Organism: Pseudonaja textilis; assembly: GCF_900518735.1. The sequence goes on from NW_020769322.1 coordinate 7,793,445, forward strand.
CTAACAAAACTACACAAGGGCAGCTTATTTGGAAATAATTCTGGCAGCACCTGCCTCAAATCATCCGGACTTATGGAGTAAAGATCCTGTGGGTGTAAAACTTGTGAAACTTTAAAAACAAAATAAAACAAGAACTATAGTTGTAAGCGCCTCTCTTAAAAACATGTTTTGCTCCTACATTTTTCAATTCAATTTTTCGCCTGGCTCACTACTTTCGAGAGCGAAGGACTTTGCAACTGGGCGTAGGGAAGAGTAGTAGTTACGCGAGTCCAGAGCTCACAACAATGCCTCCGGTGAATCATCAGAGAGTGAAATCCTGATACCTCCAGCTCGCCCCTCCCCCCAGAGGGTAAGATTTCACCAAAAGAAAGAGGCCGACATACTGGTGTTTTTTAAAAAGAACTTGGGGAAGAGAACCGCTAAGAAGCTTAAAAAAAACAACACCTTACCAGTAGGCAAAAAAAAAAAAAGGCGCGTTTCTTTTCTCTCCCTCTCCCTCTTCGGAGCCCTTTCACAACCGATCCCTCCTGAGAAGCCTCAACAATACAGGAGCCACAGAGTCATTTCGCAACGCGATCCATCCAAGCTCCAATCCCTTGAAGTCAGAGTTTTTGTTTTCCCATCTCCCTGGAGAGTGTTTCGCGAAAGAAACGCTGGGCGATTGGGAGCGGCGGGAGAAGAAGGGGCACAAAGGCGGTTGGGGTGGGCAAACGGAGGGATGGCGGGGAGGGTCTTCTGCTCTTCCTCGCTGACTTCCAGCCTTACCTGCGCAAAGAAACGTTACAGCCCACAAGAGCGGCAGCAGCGATGCCATGGCGGGGAGAGAGAGCGCAGGAGAAAGCAGTCGCCGGCGGCCAGAGGAAAAGAAGCGACTCTCGAGCGAATTCCCAACGGACACTCGCCGCCTCGCGCCGCCCTCCTCTGTCCCCTCGCAGCTCAGCAGGTGAAACGGCCGTCACTTCCGCCCGGCCACAGCCCTGCTGCGGTGCTCCGCTGGAGTTGCCCGACGCTAAGGGCAGGCGAAATCTGAGAGAAAGGCGCTGACCTCTCCTCTTCACTTACTCAGTTGCTCGTTCACCCTAAGCAGAAACTCCCAGCAATGCAGGCTCCGGGAAATTGCAACAGGCAAAAAGTTGCCCTCGCTTGCCTTATCCTTCCCATGAGCTGGCTTCTCTGTCCGATACACGCACAATTCTATAATAGTTACAAGTGCAGAAAGCTTAGGAAAGTCTGTGGATTTGGCCACTTCTTCCTGGACCCTCTTAAACCCGCCACAAAATCATGGAAAGGGAGAAATTTATGCATGTGTATGAGAGTCCGTAGTTACCGTTTTGTAGAAATAAAAACAAATACTGCCATACTATAATCATCTTTTCATGTAGCCCAGAGCAAATACTAGTCGTGTGCAGACGTTTAAATCTTTTAACCCTAATAACAAGTGAAATCTCTGAAAGTAACTACTCTGGGTCTATGACTCCTGCGCACAAATTACATGCACTTATCTCACACATCGCTGGAAAGACAAGGTTCCTATCACCAAATACAGGCTGCGGCTTTGCTCCGCATTAGGAGGGCTTCTCATTGAGTCCAATGCATCAAGAAAGAGACCAAGCCGGTTCAGTCTTGGATGAGCAGCCCCGAACACGCGCTCAGGGAAGCTCTTTTATTGAACACACATTGTTAAACGTCACAAAAGAGAAAGTTCAGTCTACTTTACATGTTAAAAGAGTGGGGGGTCTCAGTGGATACATTGTAGCACCCAATCACAGTGCTTAAGGGATACAAAGTAACCAATCCGCGCCTGCAGTCCAGCCAGTAGCCCAAGGTGGGCAGCATCCTTTTGTTCCTGATACCTACTTTCAGCCTACGTGAGGTCTTGCAGGTATCGAAACTCCTTTGCCTACGTGAGGCTTGGCATATATCAAAACTCCTTTGCCTACGTGAGGCTTTGGCATATGCCCAGGCTGTTAGATGTGGATTCGCTGCTGCATCTCCTCTGTTTTAGTTTTATGCAGAGGGATTTCTTCTGGTTCTTCGCTATAGCCCATACAGAAGCCTGTGCGCATGTTTTCATCGGGGTCCTCTGAGGGTATAGCTTTGTACAGAGATTCTTTTTCCCAGAGGGCATTGACCTGTGCAATGGCACGTTTTTCTGCTAGCAGTGACAGACTATTGGAGATGGTGCGAACAAAGATTGGTAATATACATGGAAGAATGACACACCCAGCAGCAATAATACCTATGAGCGCTACTATAGCTTGTAATCCTGGCAGTTTTGGGAGCCAGGAGCCAAAGATATTTTTGAGGTCCATACCTCGCCATACTTGATCTGGATTGTAGGTTAATTGTTGCATCTCAGTAGTTAACCGCGCTACGACTTTGCCAACCTTGTCAATTTGAAGACAGCAATTTGTGAGATTAAACCTTCCACATACCCCCCCTTCCTTGGCTAATAAATAATCCAAAGCCAAGTGATTTTGGTAGACAGCTGTGCGTGATTTGTCTGTAGCAGTTGCAAGAATGTTTAGAGCCTTGTCTATTCGTTGACCTGCTAAATCTAAGACAGCTTGCAAATGAATGATTCTATTAAGCATATATATGGGGGTCCTGTACCCATAAGACCCGTCTTGGGCCCAAGTAGCCATGCCATAGGTGCAGACGATTCTTTCTGAGGTCCAGGTGTCCCCTGTGTATTCTGATTGGCAGGGGAAGCATATCCATCCCAATACACATGACCCTTGCCAATCTGCTGGGAGGGATGGGTAGGCTAGGTTGCCGCAGATCCAATACATGTCATTGGGTGCAGTCCAGTTCTGGGAGGATGAAGTGTCCCTGAGATAAGGGAGGAGGGTTGTGTTGAATTTTGTGGGTGTGGTAGTAGCATTATCAGGTGCTGTCCAATTCCGGTAGGAGATGTCCCACGTACCTAAACAAAGGAGATGTCCTACCGGAATGGACCCGTTTTGGGAGAAGCAGTTTCTACCGATTAGACTGGTAGTCATTGTCCAGATAAGGGGGTCGGGGGCAGTTCTGGCTGTTATGTTTCCTATAGAAGACATGTTGTTGAACAGTGATGGCGAGGCTTCTAAGGCTTGCCATGGCCACTGTTCTCCTGTGGTGGTTCCCCCACAGACAAAGCAATTGGTTATTGCAAGTTGTTTTGCAATTTTTTCTGCCATGTCCATGAATAGGTTTTTTGCTATTATGCTGGTATCAGGGGCTTTATCTAACTTTCTTAAATTATTATACGCCGACCAGCCTAATGATGTTTCCTTACCCTCATATATCACTTCTGTTTTTATAGTAATGTAGGTGTTTGGGTCTGCTCCTATGCCATCGAACCCTATACCATAGGTATCCATGGCGGGGTGTTGTCTGGAGATAGTGATCTCTACCTTGTTGTCCTTGGTAGACCCTGATACTCGTTTAAAATGTGACAGATGATTGCAGCCTGAGTACCCTCCCCAGTGTAATCACAGACACAAGACCAACCCGAGCATTCAATGGAGCCCCCGCAAGGGATCCAATGATTAGGGTTTCCTACGGCCCAATTGATGGGTGTGGGACACAAATACTTATGATCATGAGCATATTTGGTTTTCCAATCATCTGACCCACAAGGATATCCCCCTGATTTGGAACAAGCAATGCAAACATCAAAAGTTAAGACAATTGGGTCAGTACCATCCTTAAGCACAGTGGTGTGATTTAGGTAGTAAAGTTTTCCCTCCCCTTCAGGTTCGGCTCTGCCAGAGGCTTTTGGAAGTCCGGCCCACAAAGTAACATTGAGGCGAACAGCCATCTTGGGGTCATAGCAAATAGTTTTTGAGTTCATTTTGCATAACTGATACATAGTTCCGTTATTCTGGCAAGTTTTCCCAGTAGAAAGGCATCTCTGTGGTTGCTGGGTATGGTAAATGAGAGTCAGTCGAGTGAAGCCTGCTTGTGTGGTTTTGGTCAAGCAGGGGGTGCAGTCATCTGGTTTGGTGGGTTTTTGTGATCTTTTAATCCTATGCAGCAAAGGGGGGTTCTGAATATGAGTGTCAGGCTGATTCACGAATTGTCTGTGATGATGATGAGGTGAGCGAGGTCTGAGGATTGTCCAGGAGCTGTAGGTGTTGCGCGTAGAATCATGGAGGCGTCGACCTGAACAATAGTAGGTGGTTGCAGTAGGATGGGATATGAGGAGTGTAGCTCGAGGGGGTTGTTCAAAGGTGTTGACCCGGAAAGAGGTGTTGCTGGAGATGTAGGACCATGGCTGAGGAAGCGTTGACCATCTGAGATAAGGGGGAAAAATGTCCCAGGATGCAGTGTAGGTCAGCAGGAGGGGGGTGTCTGGCGTGAAGTATGTTACTCTGGATGGAATGGAAACTTTGGAGGCGTGTGCAGCAAGGAGGAAGAGGAGGAGGAGGAGGGTAAGCGAAGCAGCAGGGCAGATCATGTTGATATGTCTGCAGCTGGTGGTTTTGCTACCTTGGGGTGGTATGGTCTGACGTGCCGTCCAGGAACCCACAGGACACGATCTGGAAGCTGGATAGCTGCATAGCCACGACCCCAGGTGAGGAGATCAGGAGGACCCTTCCAAGCAGGTTCTGACAGTTGGCGGTAGTATACCTGTGGTTTGGGAGAATCAGGAGGGGGTGGGAGGAAAAGTGTCGCTCCGCTGCTGTCGTAGCAGGGGTGCCAGAGAGATTGAGGAAATTAAGCGTATAAAGGCAAAGATTAAGGGTGTTTTGCATCACCGGGAGGCCAAGGGGTTTTTTCCCTTTGGTCAGATGTCATTCTAGCGCTGTCTTTAAAGTTAAATTGGCTCTCTCTGCCAGGGCTTGTCCCTGGCTGTTGTAAGGGATCCCAAATTTGTGGGTGACCTGCCACTTAGAGCAAAATTCTGACATAGCCACACTAGTGTATGCAGGACCATTGTCTGTTTTTATTTCGTTTGGGCGTCCCAACGATGCAAAGGTGCAAATGCAGTGGTTGATGACATGTTTAGAGGCTTCTCCTCTCTGCGGGGTTGCCATTATAAACCCTGACTAAGTATCAATTGTGACATGCAGGTACTTCCGGGGGGCAAATGGAGGAAACTGAGTAACGTCCATTTGCCATATTTCACAGGCTTTCAACCCACGGGGATTTACTCCTAAGGGGATGGAATTGGCTTGCTGACTGCAGGTGGGGCATTGCTGTCTGATGGCTGAGGCTTCTGCCATGGTAAGGTTAAAATGTTTCATGAGGGCTTTGGCATTTTGATGAAAGTAAGAATGGCTTTCCCAGGGAGTTAGGGTGTGCGTGGTCATAATACCTGCAGCCGCTTGATCAGCCACGTCATTGCCTTCCTGGAGAATTCCTCGGAAAGGCTGGTGGCTGCGAATGTGGGCTACAAAGAGAGGGTGTTGTCGTTGCGCAACAAGCTGTTGCAGTGTAACAAAAAGAGAGAGAAGGTTCTTGTCAATAGCGGGAGAGAGGTAAGAGTCGTGGATGGTAGAGACTATTTGGGTAACATACAGGCTGTCCAAGATCAAGTTGGGGGGTTCGCTGAAATTTTGAAGGACTAGTATGGTTGCAGCAAGCTCAGCCCTTTGTGGTGAAGTCTGCACAGGGGTGGTTTTGGTGTGCCATGCTCCATTCTTTTGCCAAGCGGATGCCCCTCGTTCCCTGCTGCCATTAGCAAATATAGTCAGGGCACTGACCAAAGGTTGTTTGCTGATGGGAGAGGAGAAGGAGATGGGTATGGTTCGAATGATCTGAAAACGTGGGTCAGCGGGTGGGTGGCAGGAGACTAGCCCAGGCCAGTTGGATAAGGCCAACTGAAGCTCCTGGGAGTTTTGGAATAGAGGTTCCCAAATTTGCAGCGAGAAGGGGATAAAACGTGTGGAGACATCTATCCCCATGAGTGCTTTTGTGCGGCTCCTGCCCTTTACGATTAATTGAGCCAATTGAGCTGGTTTGGAAGTGATGGAGCATCGGGGCGTGTGGGAGAGATGGATCCACTCTAAGATGTGGAGCTTTTGGTCCTTTTGGGTCACTGCCGCGGTCATGAGCCTTGGGGTGGCTAGAATGACCATATCTAGAGGAGTATTGGCAGTGGCCCTATCCACCCATATTCCATGCATGTTCTCTTCTATATGGGTCAGTGCTTGAAGCTGAGGTTGCTGCAAGGATATTTTGTCAGCGGGCCCTTTTCCCCAAGTAAGGGCTTCGAACAGCGGAGAAAGAGTGTCAGTGGTTAGTGACAGGAAAGGTCGGGCCCAATTAATGGTGCCCAGATATTGTTGAAGCTGAACCAGGGTAGGTTGAGGAGGCAGAGAGAGTGAGGGGAGTGAAGGATAGGCAGTGGTTGAGAGCATTTTATAGCCTAGATATGCATAGGGAGTCAGCACTTGTACCTTTTCAGGCACTATGTGCAAGCCTCCCTTTGCGAGGATGGCTTTCAGGAAAGAGAACGAAGCAAACACTGTACGTGGGGGTCCAGGAGCAGCAACAAGGATGTCATCCATGTAATGATACACCAGAAATTGTGGATAGGCAGAACGATAGGGTAACAGGACCTTATTTACATAGTGCTGACACATGGTGGGGCTGTTGAGCATGCCCTGAGGTAGGACTTTCCATTGAAAGTGAGAGGAGGGAGAGGAGTTATTCAAGCGAGGCAGAGTAAAGGCGAACAAGGCGCGGTCAAGTTCATGCAGTGGGATAGAAAAAAAACAATCCTTTAGGTCAACAACCATGAGATCAAATTTTTCAGGGATGATATTGGGATTTGGCAGACCACATTGTAATGCCCCCATTGGTTTTATAATCATGTTCAAGGCCCTCAAATCCTCTAAGAGCCTCCATTTCCCTGATTTTTTCTTTACAACAAAAATGGGGGTGTTGTATGGGCTGACAGATGGTTCAACATGCCCTTTGACAATTTGGTCCTGGACAAGTGATTGCAAGGCTTCTAATTTGTCTATAGTGGGGGGCCACTGATCCACCCAAACAGGCTCTGTGGTTTTTAGTTGCAGCCGCAGTGGGGTTTCAGTGGAGGATGCCATTAGTCTATGATGAGTTTTGCATTAAGTTGAGACATGAGATCACGGCCCCATAGGTTAGTGTGTAGTGGAAGCACCAAGGGTTGGCGGTAGGCAGTGCGAGAGACATCAGATGAACTCACCAGTAGCCAGTGTTTGCTACGGTGGGCGTGCTGAACTCCTCCCACTCCCCGAACGGCCGGGGCAGTTTCCAGGGGCCAATCGTCCGGCCACTCAGCCGTTCGGATGACACTAACATCAGCTCCAGTATCTAAGAGACCCAAAAAGACCTTATCATTGATTGTGAATTGTAATACAGGCCTGGCTCGTTCCATAGATTGATGGACAGCGAATGCCCAGGCATCTTCAGTTTTAACAGGTACTGGAACAGCAGTTGCCACTAGTTCTCCCTTGCTAAATTTTGTGGGAGTATTTCCAATTACCGCTATGACAACTGAGGAAAAGTCATCGGAATCTCTCAGAAATGGAGATGCAATAATTCCTTTTGCCATGAGGACCTGGATGGGATAAATTATGAGGGGCGTCATGGCAGGAGGGATGGTTTTCAGGCACGTGGGGAGAAAGTACACAGTGCCTGGGATGTCAATTTCCATATCTTCAGAAGCAACTAATTGGAAAGATATGGTGTCAGCCTTTGGAGTGGGGCTGGCTGACTGCCCCCCCTCTAGTTTCCCTGCAGTTGGGGGGTGCTGCTGCGACACTGGTTTGCCCAGTGGTACCCTTTTTTGCACCTTGGGCAAATTGTTTTTGGCTTGTTGTTGTTTTGTGGATTGTCCCTAGCCCTACATTGTGCTTTGAAGTGGCCTGGTTTCCCACAATTGAAGCAATTCCCAGCCGGCCTGTTTTGAGAATTTGCTTGCTGCAGGGCCATTGCCAGGTGTTCCATATTGTAGGAAACAGTCCCCACGATTCTGCAAGCCTTTAGATAGTCCGAGAGGGAAGCCCCCCCTCGGGCAGCCAGAGGCTGCAGAATCCTTTTGCAATCCTCATTTGCATTCTCAAAGGCTAATTTCAACAGAAGCTCTCTGTGGGCCTCTCCATTTGAAATTTGCCTCTGGACAGCCTTTTGGAGCTCCTCTATGAATTCAGCATAAGGCTGATGTGATCCCTGGGTAATTTTGGAAAAGGAGCCTATGACCCCAGAGGCAGGATCATCGACCTTATCAAGGGCTTTGATAGCAATGATACTGACAAGGGCGAGAACTCACTGTGGGATCATTGTCTGGGATGTTAAGTCAGCGAATTGGCCCATGCCAAAAATTTGATCTGCTTTTGAGCCACGATCGTGAGCAACTTTCTCAGCTTCGGCACGAAAGTCTGATTCCCACACAAAGTACTGCGGTCCTGTCAGTATCATTCGGAAGAGGTCTTTCCAATCTTGGGGTAGCATAAAAAAGGAGGTGCTGATGGTGTTAATGAGACCTTTGACATACGGTGCCTGAATGCCATACATGGCCACAGCTTGTTTTAAATCTCTAATTAATTTCATGGATAAGGGTTCAAGCCTAGGCACCATATTCCCAGCTCCATCCCCCACATATTCTATGGGGCAGAGGGAGAGCTCCTCTAGGGTAAGAGAGCCCTCCTTGCGCCCCTGTGCCATGGCTTGTGCAACTGCTCCCATGGGTGTCTGATCCCCCGTGGGATTTAATTTAGGAGGAACCGGGGTTCAGGAGCTGTGGGGGAAGAGGCTTCCAGTGGGAGAGCGTCTTTGGTTTTGGTCTCAGCAGCATAGGGAGGGGGACCTCCCGCAGGGGGGGGGGGCAGCGTTAGTCAGCGCTGAGCTGTGAACTTTTAAACATTCCATAATTATCCGCCAGGTGGTTAAAATCTTTGGCGGAGCCCTGGGAGTATCATGAAAAAAGTCACCCAAACGTTGCCATGTGGAGACTTTTAAGGATCCCTTTTCCGGATAAGCCGGACACTGCGTGTGGATGTACTTTAAAAGGGCTATGAGGTCCTTTTTAGTTGGAGCCGGGAGCGTTTTGCCCTGACTCCTAAGAATCAAAATTGAGCTCTTTGTTAATTCCCTTAATTCTTGCAGATGCACCATCTGCGCTTTAGAGAATTTCCCGCCCATACTCACCTGAAGGGAGGATTTTCTCCTGGGGAGGGATCCGTGACACTAGACAGCGTCCCTGGGTTGCAACTGGCTAGTCCGGCCGGGTGAGATGGGAGGTCGAAGGCGGGCGGGTCTGCTTCTTTTCAGCAGATCACGTCGGGGTCACCAGATGCGGCTTTGCTCTGCATTAGGAGGGCTTCTCATTGAGTCCAATGCATCAAGAAAGAGACCAAGCCGGTTCAGTCTTGGATGAGCAGCCCCGAACACGCGCTCAGAGAAGCTCTTTTATTAAACACACATTGTTAAACGTCACAAAAGAGAAAGTTCAGTCTACTTTACATGTTAAAAGAGTGGGGGGTCTCAGTGGATACATTGTAGCACCCAATCACAGTGCTTAAGGGATACAAAGTAATCAATCCGCGCCTGCAGTCCAGCCAGTAGCCCAAGGTGGGCAGCATCCTTTTGTTCCTGATACCTGCTTTCAGCCTACATGAGGTCTTGCAGGTATCGAAACTCCTTTGCCTACGTGAGGCTTGGCATATATCAAAACTCCTTTGCCTACGTGAGGCTTTGGCATATGCCCAGGCTGTTAGATGTGGATTCGCTGCTGCAACAGGCCATTGGGAAAGAATGGATAGGGATACCTAAAAATATATCACCATGAATGAAACAGCAAAATTGCATGAAATTGACACTATATAAAATTTGTAATGAAAACTCCCAGAACTGATGGTGTGCATGTACCAGATTTTGGAAGAACTATAGTCAAAGGAACTTTTTATCTATTTCCTGTCTAGGTCTTTTGCAAATTCTGTGAGTAGGTCTGCTAAATTATTTGGCCAAAAACAGCTATTAAATGTAAGTGATATACATGTTTATCTAGCTTCAAGTTCAGAAATATTTATTTAGAGAGAAAAAAAACCTCTTAATTGCAAAGCTATAGGCTGATCTCATTTCCTTTTAAACTGGCATATCTTTTCCTGCTTTTAAAAACCCCAATATTCAGAAGACACGCTGAACTTGATTTTTAATAATGTTAATACAGTTGGATGCACGGATAACTGGTTAAATATATTAGTGAGAAGGAGCATATGTAAAAAACAAAATCCCCATTTTTACTATTGTGTTCCTTTAACTATGATACTTTTGGGGGGCTGAGAACATTTCTCTTAAGTCCTGTCCCTGAATTACAAAGCCAAGGGTTTGTTTTTTTCTGACTTCTATAGGGATCAGTGTTACCTAAGAAGATGATGTACCTTCTTCCTAAATTTTTATCAGTAATCTTTTGTGTATGATGATGGTAACCAAGATGTCTCTTATTCTGCTGAAATGAATATGTTAATACACTGTACAATCTTATGAAATCATTGGTTTCTGTAAATAAACCTACATTTTCTCCTTGTAATCTGAGTAACTGTTTTCAGGATAAAATTACAGGGGAAACAGTAGATGCATGTCATTTTTTTCTTCCTGAAAATACAGTTGAAAGATCTGTTTACCATTTACAAAGGAATTTACTGTGTTTAACAGTTTGTTTAGCTTGATTTCTAAAATAGACAAAACATATGCTTAAGTATTTATTTATATATTTAGATTTTATTTATATATTTAGCACTGATTTCAGAGATCTGTTCTTCAAAACTGCTTCGTAAATTACAGAAAGTATTTAAGGTTTGCCAAATTAGATATATGATTACTCCTAGTTACTAAACAACTCATACTTCAGATTTATGTATTTAATTAGCTAAGCAGTTGGCTAATTCAGAACACATTTGTTATGTCCTTGGGGCTGGCTGAAGTCCCCAACCAAGTCCGTTCCTGTTGCGGGGGCGTTTGTAGCTCCCATTGGTTGGCTCCCTTCAACAGCCGGCTTCTGGTTAGCCTGATCCCACCCTCGTAGCCAGTGTTGTAGATCGAGTAAAGAGAGGCTAGACCAGAGCGTAACAAGAACGGCTTTATTCAACTGAATAAAGGGCTGTCGCGTCTGCCAACTAACTAGCAGACATGCCCAGCGAACAGCGGCTGGCTCAACCCAGCAACTAACAAATAGAGTTGGAGTCACACCTAGCGCTGAGCCGCAGCCGCGCCGTTGAGAGCTCAGTCAGTTCGCTGAGTACGGGAAGTGAAAGCTAGAGCATCTGTAGCCACTCAGTTAGAAAGCTACAGAAGTGAAAGTCGGGCGCTGAGAGCCGCAGCCGCCCTGCTCGTAAAAGAGCACGGAATTCAAACCGCTGCCGTTTGAATTCAACCCTTTTAGTGAAGTTCGGCACTGTATCCACAGTCGCCAACACTCTCCAGGGAGCGCGCAATTTGAATTACTGTTAGTTACAGCGCTACAGCCATAGCCGCCTACGCTCTCCAGGAGCGCGAAATTCAAATTGCTGTCAGTTACGGCGCTATAGCCATAGCCGCCAAACGCTCGCAGGGAGCGTGAAATACAAAAACCTCCCGAGAGCTGAAATCACTGAGCAAGGTGGGGCGCTGTAGCCACAGCCGCCGACGCTCACGGTAGTGCATACAGGGCCACGTACACCCAGAGAGATAGATCAGTCTGCCAACAGACTGAAACTCCAAAATGAACACCAACCCAGCATTCCCGCCATTTAAGCCGGACGAGGAGAAGTGGGACTCTTATAGAAACCGCTTCAATCACTACATTGAAGCCATCGGTCTGGCTGATGTTGCGGAGCACAGGAAGAAGTCCTACTTCCTCTGCTACTGTGGGGCCGCAGTCTTCAATACCGCCACAGCACTTTTCACGCCACGGGAGATCAAGAACGTCCCATGGGCCGAGCTGTTGGAAACACTTTCCAACCATTACTCCCCAAAACCATCGCAGATCGCTAGACGCTTTGCCTTTCGGATGAGGAAGCAAGCCGAGGGGGAATCTATCAATCAATACATGGCCGCCCTGAGGACAGCAGCTCTCCACTGCGAGTTCAAAAATTACTTGGACGACATGTTACTCGACCAACTCGTCTGCGGGGTCAAAGACTTAAGGCTCCAGAGGTGTTTGCTGGCCAGAAAAGATCTCAACCTCTCCCAAGCCATTGAGGAAGCCTTAGCTGCAGAACTAGCAAACCAGTCAGCCGCTGAGATCCAGGGCACCGTACCCAAACCCAGCTCTACCTCTGTACACTCTGAGGAGGCGGTGAGTGAGGACGACCCTACTGAACACTCGGATGTTCATCGTCTCAAACCATCGAGACAACCACAGGTAGGGGCGAGGCACGGAAACAGCAATGCACCCAAGCACATTCTTTTGTGCCTCTCCTGCAGAGGACCCCATTCCCGGACATCTTGCAGGTTCAGGAACGCTACCTGCAACAACTGCCACAAGAAAGGTCACATCGCCAGGGTCTGCCAGGCAGCACACAGTGTCCCACAAAAGTCTTCTTCTTATTCTTCTCCTGGGCCCCAAAGGCAAGTAGAAAACTGTTACACGTGCTACCACGCTAACCACACTTTTCATACCTCTAATAAAATCACACTTTCTATCTATTTAGAAGGTAAGCCTTGCCGCATGGAGGTAGACACGGGGTCAGCGCTCTCAATCATCTCATGGAACACACTCAAGAAAATCCAGCCCAGTCTGTCGAGGAACCAACTTCAAAAGTGCCATCTCACCTTGAGGGACTATCAAGGAAAGAACATTCCAGTACTCGGCAAAGGCAAGTTCCTCGTTAAATTTAAAACCTTCAAAGGCCATTTGCCTTTAGTGGTTGTTGACGGTGCCCTCCCTAGTCTTTTGGGGTTGGATTGGTTCCCCTCTCTCGGCCTTAGTATAACGGGAATCCATGCTGTCTCAGCTTCTGATATTGAGTCCCTATTTTCAGACTACTCTGATGTATTCAGTAGTGAATTAGGATGTTACAATGGCACACCCATTTCTTTTTCAGTAGACCCCCAGGCAGTTCCCGTCCATTTAAAACCACGTAGAGTACCTTTTGCCATACGCCCAAAACTGGATGCAGAACTGGACAAATTACTCAAGCAAGGGGTGATAGAACCCACGGATTTTGCCAAGTGGGAGACCCCTATTGTCACGCCTCTTAAGAAGGGTGGCAGTTTAAGAATTTGTTCTGATTATAAGACCACAATTAACCGCTACCTACAGGTTAGCGCTTACCCAGTCCCAGTCATTCAGCACCTGTTGCACACATTCGAGCCTGGCACCATTTTCGCCAAATTGGACATGTCACAGGCATATCAACAGTTCCCTGTTGACAGTCAAACGGCCGACTTACAAACTATTGTTACTCACAGGGGGGCATTCAGGTGCAAACGTCTCCAATTTGGCGTAAGTGTTGCCCCAGGCATTTTTCAGTCATTAATGGAACGAATACTTCAGGGCCTCCCTGGCGTAGTCCCTTATTTTGATGACATATTGGTCTCAGCCAGGGACAGACCCCAACTCTTCCAAAGAGTCAGAGCGGTATTAGACAAGTTCAGACAGCATGGCCTCAAACTAAAAAGGGAGAAGTGTGCCATCGTCACTAAACAGGTGGACTTTCTTGGGTATAGAATAGATGCCTCTGGCATCCACCCGGTGGAATCTAAAGTCAAAGCAATCCACGAGGCACCCACTCCATCTACAAAATCTGAATTACAAGCTTTCCTGGGCTTATTAAATTTCTACGCATCGTTCTTACCCCACAAAGCGTCAGTAGCTGAACCCTTGCACAGACTTCTAGACAAAAATACACCGTGGCACTGGGGACCCAAAGAAGATTATGCTTTTAAAGCAGTCAAATCTCTGCTCACCTCGGACGCTGTCCTAATACAATTCGACCAATGCCTTCCTTTAGTCTTAGCCGCAGATGCATCCCCCTTCGGGATTGGAGCTGTTTTAAGCCACAGACTACCCAACGGCTCCGAGGCACCAATCGCCTTCTTTTCCAGAACCTTTTCAACAACCGAGCGTAATTACAGCCAAATTGATAAGGAGGCCCTAGCCGCAGTTGCCGCAGTAAAAAAATTTCACGAATTCCTTTTTGGTCACAAATTCGAGCTCATCACAGACCATAAGCCACTTTTGGGACTTCTGTCTGGGGACAAACAAACCCCCCAAGTATTGTCACCCAGGATGACGAGATGGACTTTGTTCCTGGCGGCTTATTCGTACAAACTCATCCACTGCCCAGGAAAGACCCTAAGCCACACTGATGCCCTCAGCCGCTGCCCTTTGCCAGCCCCTGTTGAGGACCCGGCCCCTGTCCATGCCATCTTCGATGTCAGTGAGCTCAACCTACCTGTCACCGCTGACGACATCGCCACTCACTCGAAGAAAGACAAAACAATCGCCCAGGTTCTGGACTGGGTAAGGAGGGGGTGGCCAGTCACTAACTTTGCAACCGAATTCACACCATTTAAAACTCGCCAACAGGAGCTTTCTAGTTTACAGGGTTGCCTGTTGTGGGGTACCAGAGTCGTCATTCCAACCTCGCTGCGCACATCCATCCTAAAAGCGCTGCACGAGGGCCACCCGGGTATCGTCCGGATGAAAGCGTTGGCTCGAAGTTACGTCTGGTGGCCCAGCATGGATGACGAGATCGTCAAGTGGGTAAGCTCTTGCCGTCCCTGTCAGGAATCTAGGCCATCACTGCCAATCACCACACCAACTAAATGGGAGAGTGCCAACGCACCTTGGTCATGGCTTCACATTGACTTGGCCGGACCAATGCACGGCAAGACTTTCTTGGTGGTCGTGGATTCATATTCCAAGTGGATCGATGTGGCCCTACTTCCCACGACCACCACTCAAGTGGTTGCCAAAGCCCTGACCCGTTTATTTGTGACACACGGTCTACCGGACACCCTGGTTTCAGACAATGGCCCCCAATTTACATCAGCGGAGTTCAGCCGGTATGTCACCAACCTGGGCATCCGACACATCCTCACGGCCCCCTTTCACCCTGCCAGCAACGGGTTGGCAGAGAGAGCTGTTAGGACAATGAAAGAGGCGTTGGCCAGGTTCAACCAAGAAGACTGGCATTCTAGACTCTCCCGTTTTCTCTTGAGCCAACACACGACTCCCTGTATGGTCACAAACAAGTCCCCGGCTGAACTCCTAATGGGTAGACGCCTAAGAACTGTGTTGGACAGGCTACACCCCCACTATTGCCCTGACACCCCTCTAGGTTCTGACAGTTTGGTCAGAGATTTTGTTTTGCAGGACCCAGTGTTTGTCAGGAACTACGCCGGGGATCCACTGTGGGTGCCGGGGAAGATCGTGGCCATCACCGGTCCAAGGTCTTATCGGGTTCAGTTGGGAGACGGTCGCGTTTGGCGGAGGCACCTGGACCAGATAAGGAAGCGACGGAGCGGTCACGCCAATGCAGAACCATGGACTCTGGTCAATCTCCAATTGCCTCACCAGAGCCCAATCGGGGACTGTCAGAGAGACCTGTCACCACCATCCGAACTGAGGGAACGGGCAGTAGACCGGGACTGCCCGCCAGAGTCTCCAACGTTGCTGACCAGCGAAGCCACCAGGTTGTTGGACAGAGACTATGTAACGAACCAACCCGAAGGCAGAGACTGTTCACAGGTGCCTGATCAGGTTCCTGAGCAAACCCGCTCTCCAACACCCACTAGTCCAGGCTCCCCAAACTCTGTGCCTCACAGTGACTCGCCTGAGTTACGTCGCTCCGGGCGCCAGCACAGACCACTGGCGTATCTAAAAGACTATACATGTTCGCATCTGGGGGGAAGGGGTGTTATGTCCTTGGGGCTGGCTGAAGTCCCCAACCAAGTCCGTTCCTGTTGCGGGGGCATTTGTAGCTCCCATTGGTTGGCTCCCTTCGACAGCCGGCTATAAAAGCCGGCTGCTGGGTTGAGCCAGCCGCTGTTCGCTGGGCATGTCTGCTAGTTAGTTGGCAGACGCGACAGCCCTTTATTCAGTTGAATAAAGCCGTTCTTGTTACGCTCTGGTCTAGCCTCTCTTTACTCGATCTACAACAACATTAATAGCTTTCATAACTAGCAAATGCATAGTGGTATAAGTTTTAACTAGGTAGAAATATTCATTTAGAAACCAGGAGACTGTAAGTTCTACTCTTGCTTTAAGCATAAAGCCAGTTAGATGACTTGGTGATAGTTATTATCTCTCCAATTCATCTCACAGGGTGGCTGTTGTGGAGAAAATAGAATGAAGAAAGAATAGAGGTAATCCACAATTTACGACCTACAAGCTGGCAGTTTAAGAACAATCATTCTTCTATCACAGCCTTGGAGCTATCACTGGAACTGCTGTTGTAGAGTTCCCAACTTGCAGAATTGGTAGACAGGAGAAGTGGCTTAGAATTGCTAGTTGGGCATTTCGAAAATGATGGCAGCATCTATAGTTGACATCGTTGAAGAGGATCTGAGGCAGAGGACCTGAACTAGAGTACTACCCTGCAATCAGAACACTTACCATATTGGGACAAGAGGAAGTGGGACATTATGGTTACTATCACCTGTGGGGCTGAGACCTATCTGGGACTGACACTCAAGAAGACAATACAGATATCAGGATAGATTGGTAACCAAGTAAGAGAAAAACAACAGTTACTGCTATGGAACCTACTAACTGGCATGAAATGATAGCAGTGGTAGAAAGGTGCCATTTATGGTGCTGATGGGTTAAATGACTAGTGGACCTGAGACCAGTTCTAATGATCTGGAACTCACGGAGTTACAATTTAGATTTTGAGAATGAGAAACTCACCCAGATCAGTATTAATAGCCACAGAAAAGAATACCAGATTCATAATTAAGCTGGTGAAGTGTGAGAGTATTGGGACCTGAAACACTATTCTGTATCTGTGCTAGTCACAGAGTTCCCTGGAAGGTGAGCTAACAGACAAGAAATGCTCTGAATGAGCATAGTGATGCAAAATTTCAGAGGATGCATATGGGTAGGTGCTGGCAGAGAAGGATTTCCTGTGAAACCAACATTTCATGTTTAGGATCTTACATGAAAGTATGATTAATATTGTGACAGCACATTCCACTGAAATCTTCAGAGAGACTAATGAGATGACACTAAACTCCTTCAATCCATTAATACAATGAAGAAATGTGATATAAGAAAGACTTTTAAAGAAAATCTCTTAGTACCTGCTGAGAAAAGCAGAAATAAAGCAACATTTCTGATTTACAGGATCATAAGTAAAACTGATTACAACCTAAATTTGTTTCAGCCTAATTTCACAATCATGTTAATAAAAGTTATTAAATATAACACATGGGTTAAATTTACAAATAACAAAATAAGTTGAAACTGGTTAGCTTATATGATTTATATATTTTTAAAAACTACAGTCAAATAATAAAATCAGTAAAAAGTACAGTCACAGAAAGTCATTTTTTAAAACATAGGTCTATTTTCTCCACTAAAAGAATGCTAAATCCATGCCATAAGTTTCATAATATGATGCATGTGCAGAAGCCAGATATCTATTGTATAGCTCAAACTTCAATGGTCATAGCAGTATACAACAAGAGACAGAAAGGCATTTAGATACTGTTGTGTCTATAGGACTGGTTGGAGTCCCCAACCAGGTCCGTCGTTCAAGCGGGAGCGCCGACCGCTCCCATTGGCTGAAGCCGTCTGACAGCCAGCTATAAAAGGGAGCTGTCAGACGGCATCAGCTGTTGCCGCCAGCTGATCTGCCGAGTTAGCCAGGCAGACGCGGCAACCCTTTATTCAACTGAATAAAGCCCTTAAAACGTTCGCTCTGGCTTCAGTCTCGTGTCTCCGCCGCCTTACAACACTGGCAACGAAGGTGGGATACCAATAAGAGGCTACCAGACGTTCGTTACGAAGAGCTGGTCACTACAAAAAGAGCAAAGTCACGGGCGCTGAAGCCGCCGCCGCCGGCGCTCACCAAGAGCGCGAAGTTTAAAAGCCTCCTCAAGCCGAGGAGACAGACGCTGCCTGACAGGCGCAGCCGCAAAACGCTCTTTTAAGAGCGCGGTTTTTCGAAGTCACAGCCGCTGAGGTGACAAGCCTGCCGCCTCAAGATGAATACCAACCCGACATTCCCACCCTTCAAGCCAGCCGAGGAAACGTGGGAGTCATACAGAAACCGATTCATCTACTTCCTTGACGCTATCGGTCTAACAGACGCTGCTGAGCTCAGGAAAAAAGCCTTCTTCCTTAGTTACTGTAGGGCTGCGGTTTTTGACACCGCTACAGCACTAGTTACCCCTCGCTCTGTCAGGAATCTCCCTTGGGAAGAACTCCAAGAGATTCTTACCAATCACTACTCACCTAAGCCCTCCCAGATAGCTAGAAGACATGCCTTCAGAACTAGGAAGCAGGCTGAGGGGGAGTCAATTAGTGAGTATATGGCAGCTCTGAGATCAGCTGCCTTACAGTGTGGATTCAGAGACTATCTAGAAGACATGCTTTTAGATCAGCTTGTCTGTGGAGTTAGGGACCTCAGGCTTCAAAGACGCTTACTAGCCAAAAAGGACTTAACCCTAGCTTTAGCTATAGAGGAAGCTCAAGCTGCTGAGCTCTCTGCCCAATCAGCAGCAGAAATACAAGGGGCTCCTATCAGACCCAGCAGCTCCACTATTCACTCTGAAGAAGTTTCCCTTGAAGAAGATCCCATAGGCACTACCGACATAAACCGCCTCAGGCAACTAAAACCTTCACAAGAAGGAGCAGGGCAAAGAAACAACTTCACCCCCAAACAGCCTCCCTTTTGCCCAGGCTGTGGAGGTTCCCACACTAGAGCATCCTGCAGGTTCAGGAATGCAATTTGTTTAAACTGTCAAAAAAAAACGCCACCTAGCTAGGGTCTGCCTAGCAGGGCGAACCTTCCCTCAGAAACCTCAACCTACTGCTAATTTTCAAAGGCAAGTGGAGGACTGTTATACTTGCTACCACGCAGACCACATTTCCAGAACCCCTAATAAAATAAGTATTTTTGTTTTCCTAGAAGGTAAGCCTTGCAGGATGGAGGTGGACACAGGATCTGCACTTTCAATCATCTCCTGGGAGACTCTGAAGAAGATCCACCCAAGGCTGTCAAAAAAGAAGCTACAGAAGTGCCACCTGTCCCTGCGAGACTACCAGGGCAAGAACATTCCTGTCCTCGGGAAAGGCAAGTTTTTAGTTCAGTTCCAAGGTTTTAAAGGCCATTTGCCTTTGGTGGTTGTTAATGGTGCCCTCCCAAGTCTGCTGGGACTAGATTGGTTCCCCTACCTCGGCCTTAGCATAACTGGGATCCATGCTGTCTCAACCTCAGATGTAGACACCCTATTCAAAGACTATCCTGATGTTTTTAGCAGCGAGTTGGGCTGTTATTCTGGCACCCCCATCTCCTTCACTGTAGACCCCCAGGCAATTCCCCTTCGCCTCAAGCCACGCAGAGTACCCTTTGCCATCCGCCCAAAGCTAGATCTGGAATTAGATAAGCTACTAAAGCAAGGGGTCTTAGAGCCAACTGATTTTGCAAAATGGGAGACCCCCATAGTCACCCCACTCAAGAAAGATGGCAGCGTGAGAATCTGCGTTGACTACAAGACCACCCTCAATCGTTATCTGCAGGTCAGCGCATACCCTGTCCCTGTGATCCAACACTTATTACACTCTTTCGAACCCGGCACCATCTTTGCAAAATTAGACATGTCCCAGGCATACCAGCAGTTCCCTGTTGATGATCAGACAGTTGAGCTTCAAACCATAGTCACTCATAGGGGGGCGTTTAAATGCAAACGCCTCCAATTTGGTGTTAGTGTAGCCCCAGGTATTTTCCAGTCCCTCATGGAAAGGATTCTCCAAGGTCTCCCAGGGGTTGTCCCTTACTTTGATGACATTTTAGTTTCAGCCCTTAACAGGACTCAGCTCATACAAAGGGTCAGAGCAGTCCTAGACAGGTTTAGGCAGCATGGCCTCAAACTCAAACATGAGAAGTGCACCATTGCCACTAAGCAAGTGGACTTTCTGGGGTATAGGATTGATGCCTCTGGCATTCACCCAATCGAATCCAAGGTCAGGGCTATCCACGAGGCACCCACACCAACCAACAAGACGGAGCTCCAAGCCTTCCTGGGGCTATTGAACTTTTACGCTTCATTTCTTCCTCATAAAGCATCCATTGCAGAGCCCTTACACAGACTGTTAGACAAAGAATCCCCCTGGCATTGGGGACCAAGGGAAGCCCAAGCTTTCAAGTCAGTCAAATCCTTACTTACATCTGATGCAGTTTTAATCCAATTTAATCAACAACTTCCCCTGGTCCTGGCTGCTGATGCATCCCCTTTTGGTATTGGGGCAGTCCTAAGCCACAGGCTCCCAAATGGTTCTGAGGCACCAATTGCCTTCTTCTCTAGGGCTTTCTCTGCTGCAGAAAGAAACTACAGCCAAATAGATAAGGAGGCCTTGGCTGCAGTAGCTGCAGTAAAAAAGTTTCACGAATTCCTATTTGGGCACCATTTTGAACTCATAACTGACCATAAACCACTTCTGGGGCTTTTGTCAGGGGACAAACAAACCCCACAGGTACTATCACCTAGGATGACCAGGTGGACCTTGTTCCTAGCCGCTTACTCCTTTAAATTGGTGCATCGCCCTGGAAAAAACTTAAGTCATGCTGATGCCCTTAGTCGCTGCCCCCTACCTGTTCCAGTCGAAGACCCAGCACCTATCCATTCCATTTTTGAAATAAATGAACTTAAACTGCCTGTTACAGCTGAAGACATTGCAACGCACTCAAAAAAAGACAGGGTAATTGCCCAGGTTCTGGACTGGGTGGGAAGGGGGTGGCCGGAAACACAATACACTCCTGACTTCACTCCTTACAAGATACGCAAGCAAGAATTGTCAAACCTACAGGGTTGTCTGTTGTGGGGGACAAGGGTGGTCATCCCAGCCACTCTCCGTGTTCCCATTCTAAAGGTCCTTCACGAGGGCCATCCGGGCATCGTAAGGATGAAGGCCCTGGCCCGCAGCTACGTTTGGTGGCCAGGCATGGATGCCCAAATCTCCACCTGGGTAAGCTCGTGCCAACCTTGCCAAGCAACCAGACCCGCCCCACCGGCAGCTACTCCTACCAGGTGGGAAAGTGCTGGGGGACCTTGGTCTCGCCTGCACATCGACCTGGCTGGGCCAGTACATGGAAGGACCTTCTTGGTTGTAGTAGACTCATATTCCAAATGGATAGACTTGGCCCTACTACCTTCAATAACCACTCAAGCAATTGTTAAGGCCTTGACTCGTTTGTTTGTTACCCATGGGCTCCCTGACACGCTGGTGTCTGACAATGGCCCCCAGTTCACATCTTGTGAGTTTAGCATGTTCATTGCCAACTTGGGTATCAGACACATCCTCACAGCCCCTTTTCACCCAGCTAGCAACGGGATGGCGGAGAGGGCAGTCAGGTCAGTAAAGGAGGCACTTGCTAGGTTTGGCCAGGAAAACTGGCACTCCAAACTGTCACGATACCTTCTTAGCCAACACACGACCCCATGCACCACCACAAATAAATCTCCTGCAGAACTTTTAATGGGGAGACGCCTTAGGACCATCCTGGACAGGCTGCACCCCCATTACTGCCCGGATACCCCTATTGGATCTGACAGCTTGGTCAGGGATTTCGCCCTGCATGACCTGGTCTATGCCAGGAATTATGCAGGGGACCCTCTGTGGGTACCTGGGCAGGTTGTGTCAATTGCAGGGCCAAGATCTTACAGAGTCCTCCTGGAAGATGGACGCCTGTGGTGCAGACATGTGGACCAGCTAAGGAGGCGATGGAGAGGCGCAGCTGATGGGTTCCTTAACCAACCAAGCGACCCGATCTACCCAGCCCAGCCATCCAGCACCGAAGGCTCCCTGCAGGACCTGATCTACCACGCCGACAACGAGACCCCCCTGCAAGGCCCAGCCTACCCAGCCGAGAGTTCCCTGCAGGGCCCGACTCGCCTCGCCGACAACGAAAGCTCCCTGCAGGCCCCGGTCTACCTCCCCGACCAAACGACGCGCCAAAGACAGACCGAGCAGGAAGGCTTACCAGACCCCCAGATGGACCACGCCGACCGAGCACGCTCGCCAACGACCTCTGAAACGCTCCCGGGGACTGAGGACTTTGTTCCAGCCAGCAACCTGCCTGAGCTTCGACGGTCCAGCCGCCATCGCAGGCAACCAACATACTTGCGGGACTACGCATGCTCCTGGCCGGGGGAAAGGAGTGTTGTGTCTATAGGACTGGTTGGAGTCCCCAACCAGGTCCGTCGTTCAAGCGGGAGCGCCGACCGCTCCCATTGGCTGAAGCCGTCTGACAGCCGGCTATAAAAGGGAGCTGTCAGACGGCATCAGCTGTTGCCGCCAGCTGATCTGCCGAGTTAGCCAGGCAGAGGCAGCAACCCTTTATTCAACTGAATAAAGCCCTTAAAACGTTCGCTCTGGCTTCAGTCTCGTGTCTCCGCCACCCTACAACAGATACATACAGCCTAAAAAGATTAATAAGGAGCAGAGAAATCTCAATTTCTAATGTTATTATGAATCGTCCAGTCAAACGTTGTCTGCACAGTAAAAAAAATATTTAGGGACCAGAAGAAAAACACTACACTAAAACTGCAATGATTATCATATTCATTTGCCATAGGCACAAGATAGGAATAAAACAATATGACACTGAAGAAATCTTCATAGTATATGTTTGTGCCATAGTGAGAGTCCTACAGCTAAGTTGTTTACTTTATTTACTTTATATGGCCATGAATAAAAGTGATATACAATATTAGTAAATAAAAAATAGTCAATAAAATCCATATAATAAAGCAGATTAGAATTAGACTTAGAATAACTTTTAAGATTATAATTTAGAATACATGCAAATCCATAAAGTGGTGGAAAAATACCTCATACAATATGTGGTGCCGTTTTTTCTACCTGTAGAAAAAATACCAGATCTTTAATGCCTTTCAAAGGGCAGGTAGATGAGATCTTGTTATAAAGAGTGGGAGCAGCAATAGAGAAATGTAATGGGTAATCCTCAATTTACAACCACAATTGAGCCCCAAATTTTGGTTGCTAAGCAAGACAGTTGTTAAGTGACTTTTGCCCCATTTTATGACCTTTTTGCCACAGTTGTTAAGTGAATCACTGCAGTTATTAAATAAATCATGCAGTCATTAAGTGAACCTGGCTTCCCCCATTGACTTTGCTTGTTGAAAGTCAGCTGGGAAGATTACCAATGGTGATTGCATGACCCTGGGACAGAGCAATTATCATAAATATATGCCAGTTGCCAAGCACTCAAATTTTAATCACAGGGATACTGCAATGGTCATAGGTGTGAAAATCGGTCATAAGTCACTTTTTTCAGTGCTATTATAACTCTGTCACTAAATGAATGGTTGTAAGTTGAGAACTACCTGGATCCTGCCATGTGACATTAATAATATTGGATCCTGAGTATGTCACTCTTGTCAGATCTTAGTAAATGGGGAGAAATAGTCAGAGGGGTGGTTCTGGCCCTGCAATATGAAAGGTTTGAATTGCAGCACCTTGAATTGCACTTGGAAGCTGGTAATAACTAATATAATCTTATAGAAGTTTATTCACTAGAAATCTTCAGTGGGTTGCAATGACTCTCTATTCTAAACCCAAAATACTACTTACTCTAATAACATTAAAGATAGGATATGCAAATGGTTTCCAAAACACAGTAAAACAGGCTGGGTAAGTTTCTCTGAGCTATACCACAAGTGTAAACAGTATTTTATTCTCGGAGAGGGTTAAGATTTCTTAATCCTTCAAAAAAGAATTGGATAACCATTTAGTATACAGTTGTAATCAGTAATGATTTTAAAACAATGGGAAATAAATGCCTCAGCTTATTTATTTAAACAAAACACTGCTTTACTGACTGTTAAAACAGCTAGTTTCTGTACCTCTATGCTACATTTCTGTTCTAATATATAGGTATTTTTTCAGCCTAGATCTGATAGCCTTAGCCTAGAAAGTCATAGGGTGATTTTGGACTAGTCACTCTCTTTCACCCCAATCTACTTCACATACCATAGCTGTTGTGATGATGGAAAAAAAGAACAAATAATTATGTATAGCATCATGAACTCCTATGTGAAAGACAAAGTATACATTTGATCAACAAAATGTAATATTTTATAACAAGCATTGAGAGACATTTCATCTGTTTTTGTTTTCTTCTGTTGATATATATTGTCCCACCACCTGGCCTATATGTATCCATGAAACACATTTGATATTCCAATCAGAGGAATCTGGAATGACTTTCTCAAGCAACAATCATCCAGGCTTCAGGCCTTTTTCTTTCAAAATAATAAACTTCTTTCAAGATGGCTATGATATGAATTCTTTATTGCATTCACTAATTTAGAATTGTCATCAAGAAGTTTTAGAATCATAGAGTTGGAAAGGACCTTGAAGTCTTTCTAGTCCAACTCCCTGCATAGTGTCCTCAGACCATGCTGAACAGATAGATGTCTGTTTGGTCTTTTCTTAAAAATATAGTGAAAGGTACCCAAGATTTAAGGGGCTGTTACAATGCTTAAGTACGTTATACTATTTGAAAATTAAAACAAGTGTATTTAGAGGCCCTAAATCTGTATTATTTAGTTTGAGGAAAATAAGGCTAAAAATCTTATTCACAGCCAAGGAATATGGCAGAGAGAGATTTAGTTATCTAGTTCAGGGGTCTCCAACCTTGGCAACATCAAGACTTGTAGACTTCAACTCCCAGAAGTCCACAAGTCTTAAAGTTGCCAAGGTTGGAGACCCCTGGACTAGTCTACCTGCAGATATTAAGATAAGGCTTACAGTAATAATAATATATTATAAAGAAAACTTTCCACACAAAGATACAGAATTCCTGTTAATAATTATTTGGACAGAATTATTTTCAATGTAAAACATTGCTCCAATGATTAGGTACTTCCAAAATCTTTTGGTTCATTCAAGATTAGATCAACTGCATTTTACCATTTGAATTAGAAACAGGGAAGATTTGCCTTGACATAGTTTCTCTGAAAATGGAAAAGGAGAATAATATAATAATATAATATCACTAATAAATCTGGGGAATTCTTACAGCGACATGCAGATGCGAACTTCTTTTTTGTTAATGAAGTACCGTATCTCTCCCACACATTTCCCACAGATATAATCAGCTGTGGTTTCTCATTTGCCAAAAAGCCTCAAAATGAGAAGTCATACAGTACGCTTTTACAGTATTTCAAATCAAACATCACACAATGTAATTAATTGATGTTTCCTAAATATTGTAGATATTTTCCAACATGATGTTATCATTGGTGTATTAGGTAGTTCTTAAGTATATCTTCTAGCATTGACACTAAATATATGCAGATTTAATTTGATTATTGCTTTTTGTACCAATGGTGCAGGCAGTTTCCCCTCAAAGTGTACAAGTGTATTTGGATAAACATTTTACTCCAAAATGTGTGTCTATGTGGGGAGGAAATATGTGCAGGGACAAAGTAAGAAAAAGACACCATATTGCTATTTGCAATCAGTTTTATCAGAATATTCTTTTAGTATATTCTACTTCTGTGATTTTTTTCAGTGGTATATGTAGCATATTATGAGGAACTAATTGAATAAAAATACCAGTGTTTTCCATGTTTGTATGTTTTTGTTGTAATATATGGCTTTTCATGAAAGGGTCTCCCATGAAAGGGAAAAGAAAATAGTAACAAAAAGATGTATGTAAATCTTTCAATTCTATCAATGAATAGAATTGAATGTAGTTTATAGAAGATTACAGAATCATTATCCAGTCATCAGGTTGCAATGCAGGGGTGGGATTCTACCTGTTCGGATCGGTTCTATAGAACGGGTTGTTACGATTCTGCGCAGTTCAGAGAACTGGCAAATTGCGCCACTGGCTGGCTCCTCTCTTCCCCACCCACTCTCTCCTTACCTGACATGCACGCCATCAAATTTGCCTGCGTTTGGTAAGTTGCTATTTTTTGTTTTTCCCCTGACCATCAGCTGTTCTGTTGTGCTGGGAAATTTAAATTAGCTAGAAAGCTAGAAATCGTTGGATTTCTTGCTTTCTAGCTAATGTAAAAGCAAAGCTGAAACTTCATTAGGACTGATGCTTCTATTGTTCAGTGCAGACTCAGGTAGCAGATTGCAGAGAAAGATAGATCTGAGTGAATCTGTGATTCTGTGAGCAACTCAATCTGCCTGCCTAGACCTCTCAGCCAGTCCTTTAGTATTTAAGATTTGTCTTTAAATCATTTAAAGAATCCAAACTCCAGCTCCTCTTTAGGACAATGATGGTTTATTCAATATAGCATCAAACAACAAATACTCTAATCAGGCAAGAATGGCTAAAAGCCAGGCAAGGTTAGAGTTGGGTTTGAGTTTGCTCCCTTTCCTTTTATCACCATTATCATGAGACACACCACAACACACCCAGGCCTATACACAGTTCTAATTCTGGCCACGCCTAACCCATTATCCCTAAATGCTATTAACCCTATAACATGTCTACATCCCTACCTTATTCCAACCTTCACTAACTGATCCCCACCTGGTGCCACCTTCACCATGTTTTAACTAAAGTCCTAATTATCACCTATTTGTGTCCCAATCCTCTTTAACAATATGCACTACATCAATAAAGAGCCAGTTCCAGCAGCTGTGCAGTTGTTGCAGAATCCATCCTGCAGCCCCGCAGTTGTTGCAGAATCCATCCTCAGCTCTGCTGAGTCATTCTAAAGCCATCAGCCAGAACACAAGCAGAAATACAGATCCGGCAGCAGCAGAGATAAGGTGACATAGCCAACTGACTTGCTGTGAGGCATATTCGGAGCTGATGGCTCTGAGTGAACTCGGAGCCCAACGCTTTGCCTGATTTTGGGTAAAAGTTGCTCTTTTAAAAAATAAAAAATTCAATATTTATATCAATATTTACATACAAGCCCCACCCAGCCAGTCACATGACCACCAAGCCACACTCCCAAATTAGGCCATGCCCACAGAACTAGTTAAGAAATTTAAATCCCACCCCTTTTGAGATGGTTTTGGAAATCTTGATCCTTAATATTTAAAACATAAGCTAAACATTTGTTAGATTGTGCATTGCATATCTAATATAAATCCTATTCTCAATACCATAACTATCTCCTGCTAGATATGTGTATCAATGAGTCAAGCTAAGTTCCTTTTGACTTCATAAGACAACTCTGGAGTTTTCTCAGCAACAAAACAGATATATTTTGCCATTGTATTCTTGTAATGTATATTCCATCTTCCTAATCTACCCCACAATTTGACATTACTTGGTGGCTTTCCCACCCTGTAATAAACGAATCCAATTCTCCTCAGCTTCCAAGCCAAGAAATATAAGTCATGCATGGGGCCTTAGCTCTCTGAGTTAATAAATATTGCATGGGGTTTGGCTTTACATTCATATTTCAAATATGCTCATATTTAAAGTTTACTTTATAAACCAAAGAAAACTAAAGACACTTTTTTCATAATGGAATAGAAATACTTATACCAAAAATTTTCACCCCAGAAAAGTATATATATTATAGAGCCACTGCCCTTTGTCTTTTAATAGGGGAAATTGAGTATATAATAGTAGCATTGACTTTTGTGGCTTTTGTGGCTTTTGTTAGGTGATTGGCTTACTTCCCATGCAGCTTTGTACTTCAAAGAACTTTTGTATGGGATTGCATTATGTGTCTTAAAAATGCATTGATTCATTTGAAATTTAGTACTGAATACGTTAGAGTTAAATTCTGAAGTCTGTTGTTTAACCAAAAAAAATATTGAAAAATTTAAAAATATTTTTAAAAAGGCAATAGGGAGACCAATACTTTTCCTATGTAATCCTATTTCTTTCTCTACTGTGAAATAAAACTCCAATGAAAACATACATTAGAAACAGGTCATTTCATACTATAAACCTAGTATCATCAAAGGATTGGCAGTCTTATTTGAGTGTGGATGGGTTGTTTGTTTAAACGGCAAACAGAACAAAATGAACTCTGACATACTGTTATCGCACACTTGTCACATACCACATAACTTAAAGTACTGAAAACAAGCTGGTTTAAAGGCATGATATTGGAGAAACAAGCCCCAGAGATAATTCTTTTGAAAGATACTGCAAGAACAGGGCATCATTTGTCTGCTGTCCCTGAATCATTTCTCAATGAACTCTGGAGAGGGGTCTTAGCATACACTGTTAGATAAAATTCTTCAGAGACAATCCATGATATCTATGACTGTGGCATTTTTCACTTAAGCTGGCCAGACCAAGAGCAAAAGAAAACACAAAGGACACATACTACTCCTCTGAAGTTATCTACAAAACTCAACTGAAAGTGAAAACAAAGTGAACACATCAAATCATCCACCACAAGGAACTTGTTTGTTAAAAGCCACTTGCCTTGACCCCACCAGAATTGGATATTTAATATAGTTTGTGTTACTGCTTTCTAACAGCAAATAGCTTTGATAGTCTCTAAATGGTTCTTTTTTAGCTTAGTCAAGAAACTACTGTGGGAAGGATCAAAGCTCAACTAAATTCTGTTTACTTCTCCATTTGGCATTTATGCACTGTTTACAAGACTCACATTTATCTTGCATAATCCTTAAAACACAAAACGAGTGCATAACCTAAAAAAGCAGTTTTATGTTTTATATTTTTTATTCTGATATACTTGACTTAAATGTTCGTGTGTATATGTGTGCCTATCCCTGAAAAGTAGTAGCTTTGTTTACACATAGCGGCTTTCCACAATGCAGCTGGAATTTAGCTGATGTTGCTGACAGCTGCTGATTCTAAGAAAAACATAGACGTAATTACCTATTGAGACCTATGGCCCTTGCATGGAAAAGTGGGGTTGTTGGCTTTAACCTGAGTGGTACTGAGTGCTTAAAACCAACTTGGAATCAGTGATTGAACCTCTTCTTCAGTATTTCCCTTCTTCCCATGTTTGGAGAACAATTTCTTTAACGTTGCACCCTAAGGCAACACCCAAGGAAATAAGAAGAACCTTTCCTCTTTAGAGAAGGCTGCAGCTAATCCTTTCCTGATGTTTGTTTTCATGCCATTGCCTGTTTTCTTTTTCTCTGGGCCATGTTCACGCCCCACCTATGAGGCATACTAGTTTCACTTTAACCTGTCAGCAGAAAAGAAAACAAGCCTGTCAGCAAACCAGGAAGACCATAGAAGGATGGATAACACAGCGATTTAAAAAAATAGTAACTGGGAAAGTGAAAATGTTCCCAAAGAACAATGATATTGCTTTAGTTTTTGTTTCCATTTCATGTTTCATTTCCAACCAACTTGAATGTGCTAGTTTGGAAAATAAGGAATGAAAAAGGGACACTAATTTTTAAAAATACTATTAAATAACATGATAGAGAGCTTTCTCATAACATATCTGTGAGACAATAAGCAGTCAGCTTTGCTCATTTGAAAACTCAAAAGATAGTGGGTACAATCAACACATCCTGTTTCCAGAATCCTAATCTATATTGTTTTGTACTGACAATCGCTAAACCATAGCAATTTTCATCAGAATGTAAACCTAACCTTTAATGTATCTAAAGGGGGATTTCGAGTATACAGAGGCTATTTATGATTTTTAAACCAGCGGCCGCCAACCGGTGGGCCGTGAGAAAATTTTGGTGGGCCGCAGAGAAATCTCACCCCCAGAGCACCCCTCAAATCCAGGCTGCGCAGAAACACAAGGCTACGCCACCCACACAGCTTGCGGGAACCCTCCCTGCCCACTCCTTACCCGGTAAACTTGCCTGATAAATTTCTATTTTTCCGACCATCATCTGTTCTGCTGTGCCGGGAGATTTAGATTAGCTAGGAAGCAGGAAATGGTTGGATTTCTTGCTTTCTAGCTAGTCTTTAGATCTTCGGCTCTGCTTGAACCTTAGGACTGAAGGTTTGCTTGCAAATTCAGCAAATTCAGTGCAGACTTACGGCAAGCAAATTTGAGAGACTGAGCTAGCCTATGGCAGATAGAGAGATCAAAGTGGATCCTGGGCACTGCACTGTAATGGAGAAACGGGCAATGGAGCAGCTGGCATGAGGGAAAGTGGCCTTCCCCTGAGCTGGCCACTCCATTGCCCGTTTCTCAATTGTAGCACAGTGCAGTGCCCAGGGTCCACCTTGATAGCCGAGGTGGGTGTAATTTAACAACCGGTTCACCCGAACTGGTGAAAACTGACTGAAACCACTGTTTATAGGGCTACCCAACTCAAACAATGTGATTCTGCGAGGCAGACAAGCAAGTAAACAACGAGTAGCAGTCCTGTCATGGCTTTGTCGTATCCCAGTTCACAGGAGAAGGAGGAGTTGGAACCAGTACTGTCCAATGTGGAGGGCACAGTCCCTTCTGAATTGGAGAGTCCAGGCACTAAGGATGAGGCAGTTGCAGGGCTGTCTGGCAATGTGGGGGAAGCAACTGGACAGAGAGCCATCTGCAGGAGCAGAATAGCTGCAGAGGACCAGCAGAGATGACAGGCTTCAGACCACCTCGATCCACAGGCGAGGAGAACAGAGTGGAGGGAAGTCCAGAGGAGGTCAGCAAGGTTGTTTGTGAAGAAACAAACCTGCCTCTTTTCACAAGGAACAGTTGGGGAAGGGTGATTTAACCAGATGTGTGTTTTTCAGGAACACCTGATTGTTTTGATGTGCAGCTTCATGGCTTTCCTGGATCCTGTCTCTTGAACTTTGGACTGTGTTTTTTGTATTTTGAATCTCAGACTTTGCTTGTGGACTTTGGAATTGACTCTCAGACTGTGCTTTTGTTGTCAAAATTCTGGATTTGTGGGTATTACTTCCCTCTTTGACTCCAGCTGGTATTTTAAAACTTGTTACTTTAATTATTAACTATTATAACTATTATTAGTTAACTATTAGCTATTATACTTTAATTATTATATTATAACTTAATTATAATTTAGTTAACTACAGACATAATCCTTCAAATAGGCTGGACATTTCTGGGATCGATTCAACCTTCGATCTTCCAGGATTCTGGGTTTCCTATTACACACATCAGTGTCTCTTTGTTTAATTTCAGGGTCACTGGATGTATCCCTCAGGACTTCAGCCGGTGGGGGGTTCATGCCAGTGCCCAAAGTGATGCCACTTTGGGCACTGCGATCTCTGTCTCAGGTAAGTCACTCTCCTCATTCTCTGTAGTTCATTGTCCTCCAAATCGTCATCGGTCAGTCACTCTGTGTGTCTCTGCAGCTGGTCGATGTGTCTGCACCACACCTTACTGTTGCCGAGTTCCACACGGTATGACCGTGGCCCTGTGACTTCAAATATATGGCCGGGTACCCAAATAGGCAATAGTTCTTGACCTTGTTGGAAATGTCTGACTTTTTCTTCCTCTTTTTGTTGGTTGTCCATCCTGTAGTTGGGGTATATTCTATCCAGCGGTGTTCTCAATCTCCTGCCCATTAACAGCTCCACTGGGCTTCTGCATGCTGGGTTAATAAATACCTTTCTAGCTTTTCTTGTATGTTGCCTTGCCCCATTCTACTTAGGGCCTCTTTTGTCATGCACACCACCCTCTCCTCTTGACTATTTCCTGCACGGTGAAATTGAGTAATGAGTGCATGGTGGACACCCCTGTTCTCCAGGAATATTTTGAATGGCCTGTCTATGAACAGTGGCTCATTGTCAGAGACCCACAGATCTGGCAGGCCATGGGTTGTGAACAGTATGTGGAGTACATTGGTGGTGGCATCTGTAGTGGTCATGCTCATGACAGCCATTTCTAACCACTTGGAATAGGCATTGATGACAATTAAAAAGAATTTACCGTAAACTGGCCCAGCAAAGTCGACGTGTAGTCTGGACCATGGACTCCTAGGCATCTCCCATTCTTGTGGCGGCATTATGGGAGGGGATGATGGTCATGTCTCTTGGCAGGGTTTGCAGCAGGCCACCCACTGTTCAATGTCTTTGTCCATGGATAGCCACCACAGGTAACTGCGAGCTAACACCTTCATGTAGTGTCTGCATCAATGAGTCTCGTAGTTGGTGGGGTATCACTACACAGCTCCCGCACAGAAGGCAACCCTTCTGTACAGATAGTTTATGTTGTCCCGCTTTGAATGGCCTAAATGCTACGTTTGTTGGATTTGTAGGCCACCCGCTCCACATCAAGTTCAGTACTTGTGCAATGGTCGGGTCTTCTTTGGATTTTTTAGCCACCTTGGTGGTGGTGATCAGTCCTGTTTGTAGTGTCTCTACTATTAGTACTGTTGCTATTGTTGCAGAGTCTTCCACTTGTTTTGCTAATGGGTATCTACTAAGCGCATCTGCTTTGCCTATGTTCAAGCCCGGGTAGTGTATGAGCTTATATTGATAGGCCGCTAAGAATTCAGTCCATCTAATCATGCATGGGGACAGGATTTATGGTGTCTGTCTGTCACCTGTGAG
This sequence comes from Pseudonaja textilis, assembly GCF_900518735.1. Next base: position 7,825,982 of record NW_020769322.1, read on the forward strand.
GAGGCCTAATAATGGTTTGTGGCCAGTTATAAGCTCAAACCTCTGCCTGTATACATACTCATGGAATCTTTTAATCTCTGCAACAGCAGCCAGTGCCTCTTTGTTGAGCTGGCTGTAATTTATCTCAGCCCCAGACAGCATTCTCCAAAAAAATGTGAGAGGTGCCTCTGTTCCATCTTGGAACTTGTGGCTCAGGATGGTTCGACTCTGTATGGAGAGGCATCACAAGTCAGTGTTAGGGTCTCGTTGTACTAGATTCCTTAGTTAGTTCTTCTCTCTAGTGAGAATTTCATCTTTTTCTTTTTAAATGACCTTAGCTTTTCACCTATTTTTTCAATTTTTGAGTAGAACAATGCCAGGGAAAGCACATGTTTAATTTAAAGCAGCAGCAGCTTCCCTAGGATTGCACAACTACTTCTGTAGCTGAAGCATGATTCTGATAAAAGATAAGTTTGGTTTAAGGAGTTGCCAACAGATGCTACATGATGCCCACATATGTTCAGCTTTCTTCTTCAAATCCCAAGCTCTGCAGTGTACGAGTGCACCTGTGTATATGCAAACTACTTCAGTGTAAAGCAACAAGTGGGTTGTTTGCTTGTTTATTGTGTCTTTGAGTCCGTTTTTGACCTTTAGTATCTGCCTGGACTAATCCCTACAGTTTTCTTGGCAAGGTTTTTCAAAAGTGGTTTCTCGTTACCTTCTTCTTAGGGTATGAGTGACTGGTCCAAGGTCAACCAGCTGGCTTTGTGTTCTAGGCAGTGTTAGAACTCATAGTTTTCTTGTCTCAAGCCTGGTGCCTTAGCCACTACACCTAATTGCCCCTCAAAGGTAAATTGAATTAATTAAATTATTGTATTAATTAAATTGTAAATTATTTGATGCGTATATTAAGATGTTTCAGTGTATATATTTTCTTTAAAATATAGATTCTAACAACATTGAATAAAATGAATAAAGTGCATTCTCATAATTAAATAAAATAATCAAAGGAGAAAACAATAACAGAAACATATTTATGTAAATATAGCAATATTGCTCTTGCTTCATAAATTATATGTTATTGATGATTAAAATTTGAAGATTGTGTCATGTATCCATTTACCAGTTTTGTTATAGAAAATCACCAAATAAGATAACAGCAAATAGCCCAACTACCAAGACCATTCCTACCAACACTGATAGAGCAAGCCACTAGTACATAAAATAAGAGCAAACCCCACTCCATACTAGCACTGATAATGTTACCTGACATGTTACAGTTTGCTAATGAAGTATTTGCAAGAAAACAACCAATGTCAGAGAGCACCAAGGACCTCACAATTCAACCCCGAGCTAAAAATATTCTCTTTTGTCAATGCCTCTTTCGGTATATAAGAGATGTGTTTCTAAATTTGGGGATCACATTGGAGTTTCAACTTCTTGCCTTCTGCTTTTGAAATTTTTCACTTCCTTTTCCCCAAGCCCTTAACAGTGTTTTAAATGTTTTGAACTGAAAACAAATCACCACCAACCATCTGGGAGTTTCACATTCAAAGGATAGGATAATATATTAGATCAAAACACTATCTGAAGTGTGTATTTATAAAGGGGCACAGCAACTCTACTGTAAAACCCCTAAATGTATCCCCTGGGGATTAAGCTTTGACAACATAGTCAAACAATTAAATAAAATGTAGAGGATTCCTCCTTGAAGCAATTAAATTTGGTGCCATTAACAGCTGTCTAAAAGCTGGTTTGACTTGACAGAAGGAAGCTGTCTTTTGAGACACAACCTTAGAATAAAATAACTACATTTGTGGCATACTGAACATTCTTCCAAATGCCCCTCTATGTTTTTTAAGCTTTTCTAACACTTGATATCTCTCTTATTCATTGACAGGGATCGGAAGACATTCCTTGCAATCAGTCCCCCTTGTCTATCACCTGTTTTCCAAATAATTTGTTAACCTGGGTCTTATCTCTACCCCCCCCCCCCCCCCCCCAAACTTCAGAGAACTCATCTTCAATAGTAGCCTGAGAAAGGGCTTGCCTAACATGAGGTTTATCATATTTATCTTTTCAATTTCACTGTGTTTCCAATACCATGGGGAATGTCTTATTTTATGGACTTTCTGAAAAGTACTGTTTATGGGAAGCTGGTCCACAAGTCTCTAGTCACATAAAGCAACTCCATGGAATCAGAGATGAGAAGATGAAAGATCTTGTCTCTCCATTTCTTTTATCACCCTATATTTAGACATTCCAGAGGTATGGAGTGATATACTGTTTCCATCCTCTCTGTGATTTTGGAGATTTGGCTGGCACAGAGAGAGAAGCTGAACTTTCCCACTGCCCAAAACAATGCCCAAGGATTTGAGGGGAAGGAGCATTTGGCAACAGCCTAATGTCGCCAATAAGAACTGAAAATTCCCAATTGCTGATTAAATCTTTGTAGACTTGCCGTGAAAACATCTAAATTATTCCCATGGCCAAAATTGTGTTTGAAGTAGAGGAAAGGTACTACTGAAACATATGACAGCTAAAGATAACTTTAGGCTGTCCTTGCCAGCTGGGGATAAAGATAAAACAGAAAGGCATTTTTTAATAGTATGCTTAGTTCTGGGGGTGGGGAGAGATAAGAGAGATAAGAGAAAGAGAAAGTAGAGCAGATATGAAACCATAAGATATTTACTTTAATCCAATATTGATTTTGGCATTGGAATATCAATCAGGCAATAATTGCATCATGATGTCACAATGCAGGTAATTAACACTTTTAACATAATTGTTTGTGCAGACATCTCTGAACACATATTAACTTGGCCATAAGAAGGATACATGTAACAATATCATATATCATTTTCTGACCATTGTCAGAATGGTATTAAAGTATTTAAAATTTAAGCATACACAAAATTAGTAGATAATGACTACTAATAGAATAATTTCATAAAGCAGTGTTGATTTACAAAAATATAATTTTAGCATAGAAACAGAAAGCTGTGTACTGACAATGAATGGGGACAAAACATTTGCAACCAAATCACCAAGCTTTGAGCTCAAACCAACAGCATAACTGCCAACCCAAGCTACTAATATTCAAAGACATTTCAATATAGAAAACTATTGGCAGAAATATCCAGTGGTCCATCGAGTCTGCCTTTAAGTTTTTTGATTGTTGTTTGTTTTTGTTTTTTTTTAAATTATTTTTAAATTATTAATTATTGTTTGTTTTATTATTGTCCATTACACAGTTCGCCAGATGCTCAGACTGGCATTTTGGCATATTTTTTTTGTCCTATCAACTTCTTTCCAAGGAGTTTGGATAAACAGATATGGATGTTTGATCAGTGGTAGGATTCAAATTTTTTTTACTACCCGTTCTGTGGGCATGGCTTGGTGGGTGTAGCTTGGTGATCATGTGACTGGGTGGGAGTGGCTATGTGGTCATGTGACTAGGGTCAAAAGACAGAAACTCACTTTCTGTAGCAGGGGGTTAGACTAGATGACCTCCAGATACTTTCCAGCCCTGGATTGCTGTGTTGTTTCAAAGCATCTTCTGAAGCTGTATCTAGTGCCAAGGTTTGTGGTCCTTCCTTCCTCTCCTTTTTCCCTCCCTCCCTTTCTTTTTTCTTTCTCTTTCTCCCCTCCCTCCCTCCCTTTCTTTCCCCCATCCCTCTCTTTTTCTTTCTCTTTCTTTTTTTTCTTTCAAAGTACACCCCACTCCCCTGATTTTGGCCTAATGGACCTTAGGGAAGTTTCCTGGGTGCTGAAAAAAGAAGCATTTTGTAGTGAGGGGGGCATCAGCTGTGCCACATGATTTAGATTAGTTAGAAATCAAGAAATCTTACGATTTCTGCTTTCTAGCCAATCTAAATTGCATGGCACAGCTGATCGTCACCCAGTTGATTGTTGGAAATTTTTTTATCGAACCGGTAGCATTTTTTATTAATATAAACACAAGAAGATGCAATATATCTTAAACCAAAAGTAGGCCCTTCTATGTTTTGCCCATGTTAAGCCAAATTATAAATTGTTCTCAGAAGTTAATTAAAAGTTAGATGAAAGATAATGCAAATCCAGGAACATATAAAGGTACAATTGGCCTTAAAAGACTGTTCCTAAAATCTAGCAAGAAGCTGCTGCTAACCACTTCAATCAAGGACATCTAATATTCAGATGGCGAGTTTAGAATATGAGAAGGTACCTCTACTTTACTGCAGGGAAAATGTTTCGGTCTAATTACATAGGGCAGCTGAAAAATGAACTAAAGGTTTTTGTTTCTAGGCCTATGTAACTCCTTCTGACTCATATAGTTTAGCTTTCCACACCCTTTTTTCTGCCACTGGTAACATTTATAAATAAAACTTTTGAAGGAGAAGGCTCTGCTTCTTTTGCTTTAATCTGCAAATCATACGTTATGCATGGAGAACACTATAGAAGAGAGAGAGAGAGAGAGAGAGAGACTATCAATCACTTTAAAAACCTTTCTAATGAATGCATATTTGGAGCAAACTTTCAGGATTTCTTATGTTAAATTCATGGATGAAAGGTATGTTATGGCAAACAGCAGCAGGTAGGGTGTTCACTGGCTGATGAAAGCATTTTGCTTTATTTTGTTTACTCACCGAAGATGAACATTTAACAAACTTTTTGCTGACTGTGCAGGAATGCATTCTCTTCTTGGAAAATATTTGCTTGTTCACTTGGAAGTAATCTGTTTTAACACATCTTATAGTTTCGTTCTAATTGCCTCTGGAGTCTTTGATTTCCAATGCACACAAGATTCTTTGTTGCCAAAACCGTATGCAAAAAGAAGTTATGTTTAGTTACTGTACATACTATTTATCCACAGTTTTTTCCTTCGTATGAGATGCACTAACACTAATTTTTAATGCCTGATCTGTGATGTGGATATTTTGCTCAGAGCAAAAACGTACCATAAACATTTCCTATTACTTAAAATATATACATATTTTTCTGTTTTATTAAAATATACAATATTTTTCAGCTAATAATGTTGAATACATTTTGCATTTAGCTCAATGAACTGTCACAAGGTTAAAATTTGTGCCAATTTTTTTAATGACTCAACAAAAAATATCTTAAGTCTTCAAAAATAAATATAGAATCATAAAGTAAAATCAGAAAACAGCATGGTGGCAGTTAAGATAATGTTGCTTGTTCCAATGAAGTGTCACAAAAATAAAAATAAACGTGAAATATTTTCACATTTAGAAGGTTTCATTTCATCCTTTCATTTCATTTCAGATTTTAAGTTGCAGTCTTAGTTTTCTGAAAACAATATTTACAATTTACAAAAATAATTTCTATTTTGTAATCAGTGAATAAAAATATTTAAGTAAATTTAAATAAATTATGTTTAAAATAAATGCAAGTAAGTAAACAACATATTAATATTATTAAATATAATTATATATGTAGTAATATTATAAAAATAATTTAAAATATTAAAACTTTGCAAAAAATTGTTAAACTGAGAAAAAATGGATTTAAAATGATACGTTTTTGCTAGCAAAAATTGTCAATATAAACATTTTTTTTAAAAAAATACATAAAATTAAAAATAGATACAAATACAAATATTTTGTATTATATACAATATATGGCAGGATAGTTAATTTTCAGTATTTTTACTTAAAGGTAATGACAGAATGGCCACTGAAATATCCATATAATTCAGTGGTAAGTTAATTCTTATTTTATTGCTTAGAGAGTCTAATTAAATAGCACCTAAGCTAATTTTGTCATTTTTGAAGCATTTTGGAAAATTGCTGCTTATAACAGCACACCAGAAGAACACTACAAGCCTTGGAAGGGTTCTAATTGTTCCAATTTTATCAGGATACAAGTTTGAGAGGACTGATTAGTTGATTCACAAATGTGATATTAAGGGTTATTTTCCAGTTGCTAAAAAAGAGGTAAAATCCATCTTTCAGTAAGCATTGATAAATATTTCTAAAATCAATAATGTCAATTAGATTTCCCATCATACCTCTGATATTTATTTATTAATTGTTTGGAGACAGCCCAATCAATTTATTAGTAAATTAGTACTCTTGCTCACGTTATCCTGCTGTTGCTTCCTCTGCCACTGTTGCTTTCCCTTCTGCCCATGCGCTGCCGCATTTGGAGTGCTGCACATTCCTCCACCGGCAGTATTTCAGCCACTTCTCGGGCAGGGAAACCATAGTTTCCATGCTTCCTGCGGGTGCAGGCGCCTCTCTCACTAATGCCATCTCCAACAACAGCAGCAGCGGTGAGACAGACCCTGCTGCCGATAAGAACCTCCTGCCCTCCCGTAGGGGCATCGCTTTGACTTACAGCAGCTGTGTCGACAAGGTCCTGCAAGTCAGTGAGTCTTTTGGGGTTGGGTGGGTGGAAGCGGTGGCAGGAGGGTGATGCCATCATTTCTCTCCCCTCATGCCTCGCTTTGCTTCCCACCCCAGAGCTTTGGGTCATGGTCTCGTCCCGAAACCCCCCTGTGGACCTTTCCCCCGCTCTTTAAGTTTTCTTTACTCTCATTCCCTCCGTCAGTTCCCTAAGAATACAGACTGGCCGGGCAGCTTCCTCCCTACTCCCCCCCCAGTAGTTTTAAAAAGGGAACCATCTATCCATTTTGCCCTTTGAGCAAAGGCAAACTTTCCAATCCAAACAGAAGAGAAAGGGAATCATCCTACAGACCCTGAGCACCAAGCTTCCCAGAGTATTCTCACATGTATTCTTAGGGAACTGATGGAGGGAATGAGAGTAAAGAAAACTTAAAGAGGGGGAGAAGGTCCATAGGGGGTTTTGGGCAGCTGGAGCAACACGAGAGCGCCCGAACATACAAGGGACAGGACCATGACTCGAAGCTCTGGGGTGGGAAGCAAAGCGAGGCATGGGGGGGGGGGAAGAGAAACGATGGCATCACTCTCCTGCTGCCACTTCCACCCACTCAACCCTGACAGACTCACCGGTTTGCAGGACGCAGCTGCCATCAATCAAAGCAATGCCCCTACATAAGGGCAGGCAGTTCTCATCGGCAGCGGGGTCTGTCTCACTGCTGCTGCTGTTGTTGGAGACAGCACTGGCAAGAGAGGTGCCAGTGCCAGTGAGAACCATGGAAGCTATGGCTTCCCTGCCCAAGAAGCGGCTGAAACACTGCCGGTGGAGGAATGTGCAGCACTCCAAACATGACAGCGCACAGGCAGAAGGGAAAGCAACAGCAGCAGAGGAAGCAACAGCAGCAGGCACGATGCAAAGTGCCCCACCGCCACCGAGGCCGACATCCATGCTGCCACCCGCCCACTGACCCGGCCTGTACCCAGCACCATACCCGGGTCTGCAGCAAAGGCAGTTGGAAGGGGTAGGGAGCTTTCCATGCTCCACCATGATCGGCCATTAGGAGCAGCTGGTGGCGAGGAGCGGCTGCCTGCATGGTGCTCCTAACGACAAGTTTCCCCCACCCCCACCCCAATTTCGCATGTTTTAAACTAGGCCTAAATTTGGGGAGGGGCTTAATTTCACCTTATGCCTAGAAAACATGCTGGGTCTGCCTATTGGGGGGGGGTCATATTGTTGGAGAAACACGGTATAAATGCATTTAAAAAAATGACATTGGTTGTTTCCATCTTCTCTAACATCTAATTTCTGCTGATTGTCCTCTTTAAAGCAGTGTGCAAGCATGTTCTGAAAACACTTCTGTTGTAGAGCGGCGGAGATACGAGGCTGAGCCAGAGCGTTTGTTTTAAAGGTGCTTTATTCTGGTGAATAAAGGGTTGCTGCGTCTGCCAGGCTAACTCGGCAGATCAGCTGGCGGCAATAGCTGATGCCGTTTGACAGCTCCTTTTATAGCCGGCTGTCAAACGGCATCAGCCAATGGGAGCGGTCGGCGCTCCCACTCGAATTGCGGACCTGGTTGGGAACTCCAGCCAGTTCTATAGACACAACACTCCTTTCCCCCAGCCAGGAGCATGCGTAGTCCCGCAAATAGGCCGGTCGTCTACGATGGCGGCAGGACCGCCGGAGTTCAGGAAAGTCTGGCTGGAGCGAAGTCCTCTGCCCCAGGGAGCGTCTCGGAGACTGCAGGAGAGCGGGTACGGTCTGCGAGGCCCTGCGGTGGATCAGGTAGGCTTCTCCATTCAGTTCGTTTCTGGCGCGTTGTTCGGCCGGGGTGGTAGACCAGCTCGCTTGGTTGTAAGTCTATAGTCCTTCGTCGGTAGACTGGGCACGGTAGGGAGTTCTCGGTGTCTCTCAGGTAGATCGGGCTCGGCGGTGAGTTTTCGGCGTCGTCTGAGTAGATCAGGTCCGGCAGGGAGCTCTCGGCGCCGGCTGGGTAGATTGGGCCCTGCAGGGAGCTCTCAGCGTCGGCGGGGTAGATCGGGCCCTGCAGGGAACTCTCGGCTGGATAGATCGGTCCCAGCAGGGAGCCTTCGGTGCTGGCTGGTTGGGCTGAGTAGACTGGCCCCTTGGCGGTTGTCGGGTAGGCTGGATCATTGGTGCTTGCTGGGTAGATCGGGTCGCTTGGCTGGATGTGGGAGCCATCGGTTGTGCCTCTCCACCTTCTCCTCAGCTAGTCCACGTGCCTGTGCCACAAGCGTCCGTCTTCTAGGAGGACTCTGTAGGATCTTGGCCCTGCAACTGACACAACCTGTCCAGGTACCCACAACGGGTCCCCTGCATAATTCCTGGCGTATACCAGGTCATTCAGGGCAAAGTCCCTGACCAAGCTGTCAGACCCCAAGGGGGTGTCTGGGCTGTAATGGGGATGTAGCCTGTCCAAGGTGGTCCTAAGACACCTCCCCATTAATAGTTCAGCAGGAGATTTATTTGTAGTGGTGCATGGGGTTGTATGCTGGCTTAGAAGATAACGTGACAGTTTGGAGTGCCAGTTTTCCTGGCCAAACCTAGCAAGTGCCTCTTTTACTGACCTGACTGCCCTTTCAGCCATCCCATTGCTAGCTGGGTGAAAAGGGGCTATGAGAATGTGTCTAATACCTAAGTTGGCAGCGAACATACTAAACTCACAAGATGTGAACTGGGGGCCATTGTCAGACACCAGTGTGTCAGGGAGGCCATGGGTAACAAACAAACGGGTTAGAGCCTTAACAATTGCTTGAGTGTTTGTTGAAGGAAGTAGGACCAAGTCAATCCATTTGGAATACGAGTCTACTAAAACCAAGAAGGTCCTCCCATGTACTGGTCCAGCCAGGTCGATGTGCAGGTGAGACCAAGGTCCCCCAGCACTTTCCCACCTGGTAGGAGTGGCTGCTGGTGGGGCAGGCCTGGTAGTTTGGCAAGGTTGGCATGAGCTTACCCAGCTGGAGATTTGGGCATCCATGCCTGGCCACCAAACGTAGCTGCGGGCCAGGGCCTTCATCCTTACGATGCCTGGGTGGCCTTCGTGAAGGACCTTTAGGATGGGTACATGGAGAGTGGCTGGGATGACCACCCTTGTCCCCCACAACAGACAACCCTGTAGGCTTGACAATTCTTGCTTGCGAATTTTGAAAGGAGTGAAATCAGAAGTGTATTGTGTGGGTGCCTCGTGGATAGCCCTGACTTTGGATTCAATTGGGTGAATACCAGAGGCATCAATCCTGTATCCTAGAAAGTCCACTTCCTTAGTGGTGATGGTGCACTTCTCCCTTTTGAGTTTGAGGCCATGCTGCCTGAACCTGTCTAGGACTGCCCTAACCCTTTGCATGAGCTGAGGCTTATTAGCTGCGGAAACCAAAATGTCATCAAAGTAAGGGACTACCCCTGGAAGCCCTTGCAGGATCCTTTCCATGAGGGACTGAAAAATACCTGGGGCTACACTCACGCCAAATTGGAGGTGCTTGCATTTGAATGCTCCCCTATGGGTGCCTATGATTTGCAGCTCAGCTGTCTGATTATCAACAGGGAACTGTTGGTATGCCTGGGAAATATCCAATTTGGCAAAGATGGTGCCAGGTTCGAAAGTGTGTAATAGGTGTTGGATCACAGGGACAGGGTATGCGCTGACCTGCAGAAAACGATTGAGGGTGGTCTTGTAATCAGCGCAGATTCTCACGCTGCCATCTTTTTTGAGTGGGGTGACTATGGGGGTCTCCCATTTGGCAAAATCTGTTGTCTCTAATACCCCTTGCTTTAATAACTTGTCTAATTCTAAATCCAATTTTGGGCGGATGGCAAAGGGTACCCTGTGCGGCTTGAGGCAAAGGGGAATTGCCTGGGGGTCCACTGTGAATGAAATGGGGGTGCCAGAATAGCAACCTAATTCATTGCTAAAGACATCAGAATAGTCTGTGAATAGGGTGTCTACTTCAGAGGTTGAGACAGCATGGATTCCAGTTATACTAAGGCCAAGGGAAGGGAACCAATCTAGTCCCAGCAGACTGGGGAGGGCACCATTAACAACCACTAAAGGCAAATGGCCTTTAAAACTTTGGAACTGAACTAAAAACTAAAAACTTGCCTTTCCCAAGGACAGGGATGTTCTTGCCCTGGTAGTCCCGAAGGGTCAGGTGGCATTTCTGGAGCTTCTTTTTTGAAATTCTGGGGTGAATCTTCTTCAGGGTCTCCCAGGAGATGATTGAAAGTGCAGATCCCGGGTCCACCTCCATTCTGCAAGGCTTACCTTCTAAGAAAACAAAAATACTTATTTTGTTAGAGGTTTTCGAAGTGTGGTCTGTGTGGTAGCAAGTATAGCAATCTTCCACTTGCCTTTGGAAATTAGCAGTAGGTTGAGATCTCTGAGGGAAGGTTCTCCCTGCTTGGCAGATTCTAGCTAGGTGGCCTTTCCTCTGACAGTTTAGACAAGTAGCATTCCTGAACCTGCAGGATGCTCTAAGGTGGGAACCCCCACAGCTCAGACAAATGGGAGGTTGCTTGGGGGTGAAGTTGTTCCTTTGCCCTGCTCCTTCTTGTGGGGGCTTTTGCTGCCTAAGGCGGTTTATGTCTGTTGTGCCTATGGGGTCTTCTTCTAGGGAAACTTCCTCAGAGTGGATAGTGGAGCTGCCTGGCCTGATAGGAGTTCCTTGAATCTCAGCTGCTGATTGAGCAGAGAGCTCAGCAGCTTGGGCTTCTTCTATAGCTATGGCCAGGGTTAAGTCTTTTTTGGCTAGCAAGCATCTTTGAAGCCTAAGGTCCCTGACCCCACAGACAATCTGATCCAAGAGCATGTCTTCTAGGTAGTCTCTGAACCCACACTGTAAGGCAGCTGATCTCAGGGCTGCCATGTACTCACTAATTGACTCCCCCTCAGCCTGCCTTCTGGTTCTGAAGGCATGCCTCCTAGCTATCTGGGAGGGTTTAGGTGAGTAGTGATTGGAAAGAATCTCTTGGAGCTCTTCCCAAGGAATGGTTCTTACAGAGCGAGGGGCAACTAGTGCTGTAGCGGTGTCAAAAACCGCAGCCCCACAGTAACTGAGGAAGAAGGGTTTTTTCCTATGCTCTGCAACGTCTGTGAGATCGATAGCATCCAGGAAGTAGATAAAACGGTTTTTGTATGACTCCCATATTTCTTCGGCTGGCTTGAAGAGTGGGAATGTCAGGTTGGTGTTCATCTTGAGGCGGCAGTGCCTGTCACCTCAGCTGTTGCGGCTTTGAAAATCGAGCTCTTAGAAGAGCGTTTTGCGGCTGCGCCTGTCAGGCAGTGTCTGTCTCCTCGGCTGAGGAGGCTTTAAATTTCGCACTCTTGGTGAGCGTCGGCGGCTGTGGCTTCAGTGCTCAGTGGCTTCGCTCTTTTTTTAGTGACCAGCACAGCGATCGGACGTCTGGTAGCCTCTTATTGTATCCCGCCCTCGTCGCCAGTGTTGTAGAGCGGCAGAGATACGAGGCTGAGCCAGAGCATTCGTTTTAAAGGTGCTTTATTCTGGTGAATAAAGGGTTGCCGCGTCTGCCAGGCTAACTCGGCAGATCAGCTGGCGGCAACAGCTGATGCCGTTTGACAGCTCCTTTTATAGCCAGCTATCAAACGGCATCAGCCAATGGGAGCGGTCGGCACTCCCGCTCGAACTGCAGACCTGGTTGGGAACTCCAGCCAGTTCTATAGACACAACAACTTCTATATGAATCGAAGAGCTCTGTTGTTAGTAAGATTATTATCTAGAATTCAACTTTAAGAATTGCTTACAGCAATGGTTATATTACACCATGAGAGTAAATAATATATTAAATCATTAATACAATTATTTTCAGAAAGAGAGGATGAAAATGATAGTGGGTGTTGATACAATTGAAATAATTAGTTGAAAGCCATAAACAGATACAATTTCAATAATTTTTTGTTTGGTTCCCCCCCCCCCTCCCAAAATATCAAGATTTCGGGATTTTTCTTTTGTTTTTAATATATAAAGGTTTGTGGCTTGTTCACATACAACAATCAAATTATTGTATCAATCCAGTATTCTATGACATTTATTGATAGAAGTGCTTACAATATGCTATAGAATTTCCAAGTCTGAAAACCAAAAAGGCTAGGCAGCCCTGAACTAGCTTTTAAGACTTATTAAGAGTTAGACTTGGAACCAATTTTATATAGTGGTTAAAATCAGTAGTGGGATGAAGCTTTTTTTACTACCGGTTCTGTGGTGTGACTTGGGCGTGGCAGGGAAAGGATACTGACTGGAAAATCTCCAGTCAGAGGGGCTATTTGCTGGTTCTCAGAACTATTCAAAATTTCCGCTACTGGTTCTCCAGAACTGGTCAGAACCTGCTGAATACTACCTCTGGTTAAGACAGTAGACTAGAAACCATGAGATCTAGTCCAATCTTAGTTACAAACCAGCTGGTACCTTGGGCCAGTCGCTCTACGAAGAAGTCAATGGCAAGCCACTTCTGACAGTCCTGCCAATAAATTTTCTAGGACAAGTCCAGTCAATTGTCAGGAATCAACATAATTTTGAAAACACACATGCACTCAATCTTCTTAGCAATTGTTCTCCTGCATTTCTATTTATGGTAATATTCATGCCAGTTAGTTGAATTTTTGGAAACTTCTGCAAGAAAAATATAATTTCTGTTGGCATACTATATATATTAGGTAGCAGATGCTGTTATATCCTCCAAAATTCCATACCATTCCCCATTTCAAATACAGAATCTGAATCAGAAGGCTGATAGCCTTGTTTCTGCCAATGTGCCCACAAACAATAACTTTAATTCTTCCTTCTACTTCTGCTTCCAAAAATCTTCTAGTTGGGTAATCAAAGAATAACATTAAAAAGCAGTAAAAATGGGAGAAAATTGCCAAGAAAAGTTTCTATTGAATACATATCTTCTGTTAGTAAAATGAATTACCTGCAGTTATTCTGGCATACCTAGGCCATTAAACCAGGCATCAACGCTGACTAAATAAACAAACAAATAATAGAATCTTTAGAACCTGCCACTACGCCTACTTCATTACTTGATCTTGGCTCTGCTTTTTTTTTTTTTTTGTTTGATGTGAAACAAAAAAACCTCTCTGTGTACATGTTATGAAAACACCCCTGTCGACTGCTGCTGGAAATTACCTCCCCTATATTTAGTTTTTACTTTCCTAACACTTACAACAGTGAAGTCTGGGAAAGTACTGCCACCTACTGGCTTTTTGCAATACAGCATTGATATTGGTTGCACTACTGATGGAAATGTTAATAATCCTTTAACAAATGTATGGAGAAGAAAAAAAAAATATAATTGTAGAAATTGTTAAAAGATCATCCAATTTACAAAATATTATATAATAGCTGTTATTTACGTAAGTTGCATAAGTGTTAAAGTATTATCTCTGTCATTGAATAGATAGAATAGAATAGAATACTTTATTTGCCAAGTGTGATTGGACACACAAGAAATTTGTCTTGGTGTAAATACTCTCAGTATACATAAAAGAAAAGATACATTCATCAGGAGTCGAGAATCATAAGGTACAACACTTAATGATAGTCAGAAGGTACAATAAGCAATCAATCATACTAGGAAACAGTCAATATAATCATAAGTATACCAGTGACAAAGTTACAGTCATACAGTCACAAGTGGGAGGGGAGGGGTGATAAGGAGTGATGACAGTAATAGTAGTGCAGACTTTGTAATAGTTGAACAGGGTTGAGGGAATTATTTGTTTAGCAGAGTGATGGCTTTTGGGAAAAAAACTGTTCTTGTATCTAGTTGTTCTGTGTGCAATGCTCTATAGCGTCATTTTGAGGGAAGGAGTTGAAATAGTTTATGTCCAGGATGTGAAGGATCTGTAAATATTTTCACAGCCCTCTTTTTGACTTGTGCAGTATACAGGTCCTCGATTGAAGGCAGGTTGGTAGTAATTGTTTTTTCGGCAGTCCTAATTACTCTCTGAAGTCTGTATCTGTCCTGTTGGGTTGTAGAACCAAACCAGACAGTTATAGAGGTGAAGATGACAGACTCAGTCATTCCTCTGTAGAACTGGATCAGCAGCTCCTTGGGCAGTTTGAGCTTTCTGAGTTGGCGCAGAAAGAATGTTCTTTGTTGTGCTTTTTTGATGATGTTTTTGATTTTAAGTGTCCATTTTAGATCATGTGATATAGTAGAACCTAGAAATTTGAAGGTCTCTACTGTTGATACGGTGTTCTCTAGTATTGTAAGAGGTGGTAGTATGGGAGGGTTTCTTTTAAAGTCTACCACCATTTGTTTTGAGTGTGTTCAGTTCCATATTGTTCCGGTTACACCATGAGGCAAAGTGTATAACCTCCTGTCTGTATGCGGATTCGTCGTTGTCTCGAATGAGATTGTTGCATCATCAGCAAACTTCAGTATTTTAACAGATGGATCAGTTGAGATGCAGTCATTGGTATATAGGGAGAAGAGAAGTGGAGAAAGCACAGAGCGTTGGTGGGGGGGGGGCTTGTGCTGATTGTACAGGTATCAGATGTGATTCTGCCTAGCTTCACCTGCTGCTTCCTGTCTGTTAGGAAGCTTATGATCCACTTACAAGTGTGTTCAGGTACTGCTAGCTGGTTTAGTTTAGTTAGAAGAATGTCTGGAATGATGGCATTGAATGCTGAACTGAAGTCTACAAAGAGGACCCTTGAGTAGGTATTTGGAGATTCAAGGTGTTGTAGGATGTAATGCAGAGTTACAGAGTTATTGAATGCGAATGAGCAAAATGTACCATAAGGAGCTATAATAACAACGTGGCATAAAAAAAGTATACTAATTGTTAATGATTTAGCATTGCCTAAAAGATTACATAGTACTTTTATGCACATTATCAAAGTAACTAAAGCTTAAACAATCATTTAAAAATATATCTTAAAAAGTAATGTCCACTACTTTTTAAACACTTTATCATTTTTTCGGTTAATATTGTCTTCATAATTTAGTTTCTACTGAAATCTCTGTATTTTTCCCACTGTCTGATATCTTTTGGCATTTATCTGCTGTTAAATCCTTCTTTCTCAGCTTTCCTACTAGCAACAAATATTTAAAAGAATTAAAATAGTATTAGAATCAATCATTTTTTTGGCCAATGTAGAAAAAGCTTCTGAAGCTTTGGGGTCAAAAATACTTTGCCTGTTGCCTATTGCAATATGGCCTATTTGGTAATATTTGGGCATGAGCACTGGTTTTTGGAGATGGTTGGAAAACTGCTGGATATTATTGCACAATGATATTTGTTTCCAAAACAGAAGGAATTTTACAGAAACATTCTTATATCTTGAGTAAAGGCAGCCTGCAGTTAGGCAGCCGGCACCATTCTAATTTCCCAAAAATACTGACAAGATCTTTGCATTATTACAACTTTGGCAAGATATTGCCAAGACATAGGTAAGCTTCTGCAAGCATTCCCCACCCCAGAGAACTTTGATAATATTTCTTGTTATTCAATTCACACTTCTAAAATTGTAAATATTGCTGAAAACTAATGCCAAAGAAGTAATTACAAGTAAACCCCATGTTGATTTGAACTTGTTAGGAATATAAAGAGACAAAATGCTGTTTTTTATGCATTTAGAAAATATTTTGTGGTTTACAGGTCATAACAATGGATGAAAATGTGTTATTTACAATTCCATATTGCTATAAATGACATGTTGCTAGCTTTCATTAGTGGTTACATCCAGGTGCCAGAAGATGTGAAGCAGGAAGGCAAATATAGCTCTGATGTTACCAAGGGCTGTTTTGTACCTCCAGTGGTCTTAAAAGAATGACAAGACAATGGCCTTGGTGGTGGAGGTCACCAAGAGTGCAATGGTATGTCTTAGATCAAGAAGATTTAATCACTGCATTTGATCATGTTATTCAGATCCCTGTGTTAATAATGGAAAGTTGGATTAGCTTAAATGAGGGTTATGCATATACAGTTTCCTTGCAACCATGGTTTTTCCCCAAGGAAGGATTCTCTCCCAGGATTAATGGAATTATCCCTTTTGCAAGTAGCAGGTGCGGAGTCTCTATTTCTGCTTTTGCTTCTTAAGAACTGCTTTACTCCTTGTCTAGAGTAAATCTTACTATACAAGTCCTTTATATTTTCACACATGGAAGAAAAGAATACAAGAAGGAGAAACACAAGGCTAAAATATCTTCCAATTTCAAGGGAACAAAGAAATAAAATATGCAGGCCACCAAGCTGCTTTATATGATTGTGGCACTTAGACTCTCAAAGAAAAGGCATTCGGAAGAGATTTTAGTCCCCTCTCAGCTTCAGCTTTGTGACACATTTCCCCAAACAAATAAGATAATTTGCTGAAATGAGCTACCTTGCTGTTTTCCTTTCCTTTGAAGAATCCGGTGCTACAGCAGACAACCCATCAGAAATAATAAGATTATATGGCAGAATCCACAGAAACAATAGTGAGGAGAAAAAGGACTCCTACTGAATATCTTAGAAAGAACATCTTTTATCACTATCTGTGAGTATTGCAAGGACAGCCTAACTCCAAATTATAAGAAATAGCAAGTGGGCAAAATCGTATTGTTCCATTGTTGGTCTTATCTAACAAACTATAGTAGGCAGGAGGACAGCTCTGTTATCTGGTTGCATGGTATCCTAAGTTCTTATAAGCCTTTATAGAAAACAATTTTAACATAATTTCTTTAATATAATTACTGTCTTTGTTTAATATATAATATTAAAATAGCAATAAAAACCCAACAAAAATAGGCCACCGTATAAAAAAAATCACCCTTCTGATTTTATCCCCCTTTCATTCATAATTACATCCACAGTTCCCTATTGTATTCATTTAATACATCTCAGAACATCAAACCACGTCCACTCAAATCTATTACATTCTTTCTCTTAGTTTCACAAGTGCACCTTGTAGTGTATTTATGTACATATTTCTAATACCACATTTCTATTGGTTAGTCCACATAGCTTAATGATTGGTTAATAACAACAGTTTCAGATTGGTCACCTAAGTGGCGGAAAGTTTAAATAAATGCCATTGGTTGCGAGCCGTGAGCAGCCACTTTAAAAAGGGCTGCCGCAGCTCGACTTCAGTTGAAGTTACTGGTTGCTAATAAAGAGCTGAATTCAACTCCGGTCTTCGAGTCTGCTTTGTCCTGGTGATAGAACACTGGCAACGAAGGTTGGATCGGAGGAACAAAAACCGTAAGCACGTGGCAACAACAGCCAAAAGACCAACGAAATGGCCGGCAACAATTCGCCACCCGCACTGTTCAACCCAGCCGAAGAAGACTGGAAATCATATATTGACAGGTTCCTGATGTTTTTAGAAAGCAACGAACTGCAAGGAATCATTGACCAGAGGAAGAGAGCTGTATTCCTGATGCATTGTGGCCCAACAATTTTAAAATGGCAAAGGCATTAGCAAGACCTAATGATGTTAAACAGATGGCATGGCCAGACCTGAATCGAATGCTGAGAAACCATTACGCACCAGTCGTGTCCAATCTCATTAGAAGACATGAATTCTACAAGCGCGACCAACAAGAAGGTGAAAGTGAGACTTCGTAGCAGCGCTGAGGGACATTGGTGGGGTATGTGAGTTCCTCAACATGGAAGAAGCCATGAGGGATCACATAGTCCTTGGATTGAGAGACGCTACCCTACAGAGCAAACTGCTAAACCGACCCAACATCACTGCGAATGAGGCCATCGCTGAAGCAACTGCTGCTGAAGCTGCAAAGAAGTCTGCAGCAAAATGAAGCAAATGAATACAACCAACAGCCCGAGCCAGAATAGAGAAAAGAAAACAGAGGGAGCCCAGAAACATACTACCACAACCTCTCACCATGAAGATGTTGAATCATCAACCGACTCCGAAGAAGAAGATGAGGAGATAAACAAACTTCATGCAGAAAGGAACAGGAGAGAGAGACGAGGGAGAAAACCTGAATTTCAGTGTGTGGGATGTGGGGGAAATCACCCGCATTCTGAGTGTCGTTTTTTTGGACACCATCTGCAGGTATTGTGAAAAATGTGGGCACATTACAAACAAAAAGAGCTATAGTCCAAAAAGACGAGGCAGTACCCCCCCCACCCCAGAACTAAGGAGAAGCCAACCGGAAGTCGCTGGAGCCGGGAACATAGGAGTCAATGGCTCAACGAGAAGGAAGAGACACATCAGACAATCACTATTGGGATGGCCAGAACAACAAACACTAAGAAGGTTCGAATCAACGTCCTGATAGAAGGGGAGCCATGTGAAATGGAAGTAGACTCTGGTTCATACTTATCACTGGTATCATGGAACACAATAAAAAATTTGATACCAGATATACAACGAAAAGAACTCGAAGAGCAAAGCCTGATCATCAAAGACTACCAGGGTAACAAGATACCAGTGGTAGGATTGGGACATTTCAAGGTAAAGTTTAAAAAACACACCGAAATTCTTCCATTGATCATTGTTGATCGAGATCGCCCCAGCCTGCTTGGTTTAGAATGGTTCAAACCTCTAGGAATCGAAGTGACAGGAATCAACAGCATCGCCATGACGGACTGGGAAAAAGACCTGATGGAGGAGTTCCATGACGTATTCGAAGGGACTTTAGGCAAGTACCGTGGGACCCCTATATCATTTAGCTTAAACCCGAACATAGCCCCTATCAGGCTTAAAGCTAGACGCATACCATTTGCATTAAGGCCAAAAATTGATGAGCAACTGAACAAGCTCATCGCACAAGGGGTGTTAGAGCCAACCGACCATGCAAGATGGGAAACCCCAATTGTGACCCCCATAAAACCAGACGGGTCTGTGCACATCTGTGTTGACTATAAGGCCACCCTGAACCATGCATTGCAATGGAGCGCATATCCCGTCCCAGTAGTCCAACACCTGCTGCACTCATTAGGGAGAGGAAGGATCTTTGCGAAGCTCGATCTCGCACAGGCATATCAACAGTTACCAGTTGATTCCAAGACAGCAGAGGCACAAACTATCGTAACACATAGAGGAGCCTTTAAATGCAACAGATTACAATTCGGTGTCAGCATGGCCCCCAACGTTTTCCAGAGCCTGATAGAATGCCTCCTCCAAGGATTAAAAGGGGTGGTTCCCTACTTTGATGATGTACTAATATCAGCCAAAAATAAAAAACAACTAAAAGACCAATTAAGGGCAGTCTTGTTAAAATTTAGAGAAGCTGGATTAAAAGTTAAAAAAGAAAAATGCCAACTTGCCACAAACCAGGTCAAGTTCCTAGGATACCTTATTGATGAAGCAGGAATCCACCCCACCCCCAAAAAATAAAAAATAAATACGAGCAATAAAAGAAGCTCCCAGACCCAAAAACAAAACGGATTTGCAGGCATTTTTGGGACTCATTAATTTTTATCATGTCTTTCTGCTGCAGAAGGCAACAATAGCGGAACCACTGCATAGACTCCTCGATAAAAAAGCTATCTGGAAATGGGGCCACCAAGAAGAAACTGCATTCCAAAGAATCAAGGACTTAATCACATCTAAATCTGTATTGATCCAATACAGTGACACACTTCCCCTGACTGTTACCTGCAACACTTCACCTTTCAGCGTAGGCACAATACTTAGCCACACACTACCAGATGGCAGAGAAGCACCAATCGCCTTTTATTCCAAAACGTCCAAGACCAAAAAGAACTACAGCCAACTGGACAGGGAAGCCTTGGCCGCCATCGCAGGGGTAAAACACTTCCACGAATACCTATATGGTAGGACATTTTCCTTAATTATCAACCACAAACCACTGCTAGGAATCCTGGCCGGAGACAGGGCCACCCCCAACATCCTGTCTCCAAGAATGACAAGATGGTCGGAATTTTTCGCAGCCTACAATTACAAGCTCATTTATCGACCAGGAAAAGCCATACCCCACGCAGACGCATTAAGCCGTTCACCACTACCAGGTCACGACGACGACCCAGCTCCCACCACGCATACCCTGCAAATTGAAACGATTCCAAATTGGCCCATCACCGCATTGGATATTGCAAGAGAAACAGCAAAAGATGCACTGATGGCCCGAATACTGAACTGGGTAGGATGGGGCTGGCCGGAAAATGAAAAAACCGAGACTTTTAAACCTTTTAAAAACTGGCAAACTGAATTGTTAATTGAGAAAGGATGCATATTGTGGGGAGATTGGGTGGTTGTTCCAAAAAAATTACAAGAAGACGTGCTAAACATGTTACATGAAGGACACCCGGGGATGGTAAAGATGAAGTCCCTGGCCAGAAGCTATGTCTGGTGGTCAGGAATAGATAAAGACATTGAAACCTGGGTCAAAACATGTAACAATTGCCAGTCATCCAGACCCACTCCCCCTTTGGCACCGGTCCTTGACTGGGAGACACCCAGAGGCCCCTGGTCAAGGATCCACATAGATTTTGCTGGACCAACAAAGGGATATACTTATCTAATCACTGTGGTTGCCTACTCCAACTAGTTAGAAGTCAGCATCATGAGTTCAACAACAACAGAAGCCATCACCAAACAACTAAAGAAACTCTTTGCCACCCATGGTCTACCAGATGTAGTAGTATCGGACAATGGGCCACAGTTTAAAGCTTTGGCTTTTGAACAATTTCTCGCAGAACAAGGAATAAGACATGCTCTGACAGCGCCAGCTCATCCAGCGGCGAACGGAAGGGTGGAACGCATGGTTTGTTACACAAAAAAAGCATTAGAAAAACTTGAAGGAAACGACGTGCAAGAACAAATCAACACCATGCTCACCATCCAACATATAACGCCATGCACAGCAACAAACAAGAGCCCAACTGAACTGTTAATGGGAAGAAAGTTGTGCTCCTATTTCGACAGACTACACCCCACTTACAACCCCGAAAAACCACCAGACTCTTCCAGTAAGTACCACTCCTTTTTGCCAGGCGACCTGGTATATGCAAAAAAATCTTACCGGAGAATCGTTGTGGTTACCGACAACAATCACACAAATCACAGGTCCCCGATCATACTGACTAGTAACAACTGACGGCAGATCATGGAAAAGACACATCGATCAATTACGGTCACGACACATCGAACGCAACACCGACACTTCCCGAAATATGGAACAAACACTTCCACAAACACCACCAGAAAGTAATAAAAAAAACCAGAGGGCGGGGGAACCTTTAAATAATAAAGGAAATGAAAACCCTCCAGTTACAAACCACCAACCAGAAGTCAAAAATCTAGGAAAAAATAAAAATTACTTACAATTAGACAATTTTGAAAAAAGAGAGCTGAAGGAGAACCAGGAAAGAAGCAGCCAAGCCAACTACCTACCCTCACACAATGCAGAGGAACAATGGAGACAGTCCTGTCTCCAACAAAGCACAGTGGGAGCAGCATGGCTGAGGCACCCTTCCAGGAGGTTCCAAAGAGAAGAGCGGAAAGGACAGCAGGCCTGTCCGAACTGGCAGAGGCCAACACAGAGACTGAACTGCACAGGTCAACAAGGACTCACAAGGACCCGCCTACTTGCGCGACTACATCATGTAATGTTGGAGCAAACCAAGAGAGGAGGGGTGTAGTGTATTCATGTACATACTTCTAATACCGCATTTCTATTGGTTAGCCCACATAGCTTAATGATTGGTTAATAACGACAGTTTCAGATTGGCCGCCTAAGCGGCAGGAAGTTTAAATAAATGCCATTGGTTGCGAGCCGCAAGCAGCCACTATAAAAAGGGCTGCCGCGGCTCGACTTCAGTTGAAGTTACTGGTTGCTAATAAAGAGCTGAATTCAACTCTGGTCTTCGAGTCTGCTTTGTCCTGGCGATAGAACACACCTATTTTTCTTCCCTGTAATTTAATGTGTTAATCCATGCTGTTTACCAATTGCAGTACTTTTCAGGTGTAATGGTGATACTTTTACTGGAAGATTTGTAAGAAGGAATTAAACTGTAGTATGAACTTCTTTCCCTTAAGTACATGGTATATAGAACTTATTGATTTTATATTGTTATGCACAGGTGGTCCTCACTTAATAATCATAGTTAGGCCCATAATTGACTCAGCACATGACGTGACTCAGTTTTATGACCATTTTATGGTGACTATGAAGCAAGTCACCATGATCGTTAAGTGAATCACATGGTTGTTAAGTGAACCACATGGACAAGTGAAATCCTTCTCCCAGTCATTTTGCCATTTTGCCAGAAACTGGCAGAAACCTCATAAACCATGGTCAAGTGACTGCAGAATACTTCAATTTGTCCTAAGCGCAAGCCAGTTGCCAAGCACCTAAAATGTGACCACATGAGTATTGTGTGTATATGTGTCAGTTGTAAATTAGAGCACAGCTATAGGTAACTTTTTTTGAGTCCGTTGTAACTTTAAAGATTATTACACACCCAACTATCAAATGAAGATTATCTGTATTAGTTTAATATTGTGATGTAGACTAAGCATGGATTTAGGTCATATTTGAGTTATATTTTATTCTGCCTTGTCCATGTAAACCTCATTTGAACAGAGGTTGTGCCATTAGTTATGAATTCTATTAAAAGAGCATGACATTGTGGCAAATGGAGCATGGTAGCATAGGGGTTAAGAAGCTGTTCTTGTTGACTGGAAGATCGGCAGTTGGAAACCCAGGTATTGCAAGGGTGAACTGTCTCAGCTCCTGCCAACCTCAAAATGTGAGTCGATAAATAGGTACCATTTTTGTGGGAAAGTAACAGCATTCTGTGTATATTACATGCTGACTACATGACCACAGAAGCATCATTGGACAATGCTGACTCCCTCAGCTAAGAAACTGAGGTGAGCACAGCTCCCTAGAGTCAGACATAACTGGACGGGAGAAACCTTTACCTTATTTTTACCTTTAATTTGTAAAATGATGTCAATATGTAAATGATGAACATAATTCTTGCATGCAAATTCAGTTGTATTGAGGTCTGCTAAATCAAGGTTTTGCAATATGTAGTTTGAGGTTGTTTCTACATCTGTCATGAAGGCCTACAGTAGTTCATATTTATTTTTCTTAGCAGTAGTAGTCATTGTACCATGTTATTAAATAAGATAATTCTGCCTCTAAACCTAATGAGGTCTTTCTTCCCAGTGTATAAAACTCATTTTTGCCAGTAGCTAAAAGGAAAGCATCCTGCAAGTGATTAGAAGTGAAATTTGTTAGTAAAATTTGAGCTGTTAAATTTTCAGAGTCAGAGCGTACATTGTATAAAATAATGGTAGTGGTGAAAATTTAGTCATACCTTATTCATATGAATGGAGAAATACTATGTATTCACAGTATGTATCAATGTATGTATGAAACCTTTTATTTTCTTGTTCAACCATGTCCAATTCTTGGAAACTGCCTGGATAAACCCCTGCAGTTTTCTTGGCAAAGTTTATCAGAAGAGATTTTTCCATTGCCTACTTCCTAGGATTGAGACAAAGTGACAGGCTCAAGGTCATCCAGCTGGCTTTTTACCTAAAGCAGGACCAGAAGTAGAACCGATTTCTAGCCTGATGCCTTAACCACTACATCAAACTGGCATTCTATAAAACCTGTACTCCACCTTAATCTGGTTAGACTTAAAATGTTTACATGTAAAGTATAGTTTTACATCAATCTTATATGCAGAGAGACAGAGAGATAGACAATTTGTGTGTGTTGGAATGTATATGAGCATGGGTGTGGGTATTCACACATATACAAATATACATTTAGCATTATGCTTCAGAGCAAAGGAGCAGAAATGGCAGGAAAACCAAACCAGTGCTAAATTTAAAAGAAATTTCAAAACTATAAATTGTATTGGATTGAGGATCAAAGTATGTTAATTCTCTTTGCTAGAAGTTTTTTGTATTATATCATAAAGTACAGATTTTTGTAGTGAACATGACTTTGCTTTGGTAACCTCCATTTTTCCATTTCAGTGAGTGCCAGATTTTAGTTGGTCTTCCATTTTGCTGTCAGATACCTATTTCAAGTCTGCTTAAATGCTTCAGACACTAGGAACATGCCCAGGAAAAGTGTCTTTTGCTTCTAATGATGTTGTCAATTATATTATTTATTTATTTATTTATTTTGTCAAACAATTATTAGATAACAGGTATAAGTATAAACATGGTTATAAATACATGAAATGGATACGAATAAGAAAAAAAAGAAACAATAGGACAGGGACGGAAAGCACATTTTGGTGCGCTTATGCATGCCCCCTACAGACCTCTTAGGAAAGGGGTGAGGTCAATAGTAGACAATCTAATGTTAAAGATTTTGGGGTTTGGGGAAGAAACCACAGAGTCAGGTAGAGTATTCCAGACATTGACTACTCTGTTGCTGAAGTCATATTTCCTCAATCAAGTTTGGTACGGTTTATCTTTCGTTTGTATCTATTTAGTGCTCTTGTATTGTTTTAGTTGAAGCTGAAGTATTCATTGATAGGTAGGACATTGCAATATATAATTTTATATGCTATACTTAGATTGAACCGAATGCAGCATAGTTCTAGGTTGTCTAGGTCTAAAATTTCAAGTCTGGTGGCATAAGGTAATCTGCTACGAGTAGAGGAGTGGAGGATTCTTCTTGTAAAATATTTCTGGACTTTCTCAATTGTATTAATATCAGATATGTAATGCGGGTTCCAGACTGATGAGCTATATTCAAGTATTGGTCTATCAAATGTTTTATATGCTCTAGTTAGTAGAGTGATATTATCAGAGAAAAAGCTACACAGGATTAGGTTAACAACTCTTAATGCCTTTTTGGCTATGTAGTTACAGTGGGCTCTAGCACTTAGATCATTTGAGATGAGTACTCCAAGGTCCTTGACAAAGTTTTTGTCATCAACAAGGTCTTGACTATTCAGCTTGTATTTTATTTTTTGATTTTTTTGCTAATATGTAAGATAGAGCATTTATTTGTTGCGATTTGAAGTTGTCATTTGTTTGACCATTCTGACACATAGTCGAGGTCTTTTTGAAGGGTAGCAGCATTGTCAGTGGTGTTGAATAGCTTTACATCATCAGCGAAAATAATGCAGTTGCTTTTAATATAATCACAGAGGTCATTAATATAGAGTATGAAGAGAGTTGGTCCTAGAACACTGCCTTGGGGGACACCACTGTTGACAGGTACAGGATTTGATAGGATGCTCCCAATTTTGACCATTTGTTGCCTGTTTGACAGGAATGCTTCTGTCCAGTTATGCAGGTATCCAGAGATACCATAAGACCTTAGTTTTAGGAGTAGTTTGTCATGTACCACTGAATCAAAAGCTTTACAGAAGTCTGTGTAAATTGTGTCAATTGTTTTGCCCCGATTGAGTTGTGTAATCCATATGCTTTTACAGTGCAAGAGTTGCAGGTTACAGGACATTTTCCTTCTGAAACCAAACTATTTGTTAGAGAGTAGGTTGTTTGTCGCTAAATGGAGGATAATGGATAATATGTAAGCGCTAATTCAGGGGTGTCAATCTCAATTTCATTTAGAGACGCATCAGGGTTGTGTTTAACTTCCAGGGACCAGGGTGGTGTGGCCAGGGTGGGTGTAGCCACTTGGCATCACTCATGTTGAGGGTGCCTGTGGAAGCCTGAGTGCTCTGCCAGTAAAAACAAACTCTCGGGCTCCATTTTGGCTATGATGGCCTCAGTGGTGGGATTCAAATAATTTAACAACCAGTTCTCTGTCCTAATGCTTTCTTCCAACTACCAGTTCACCAAACTGCTCAGAAAGTTAACAACCGGTTCTCCTGAACTGGTGAGAACTGGCTGAATCCCACCCCTCTGCCAGTGAAAATGGAGCTTGGGAGGGCCACGGGTAGCATTCCCAGGCTCTGTTTTGGCCTGATGGCATCCTGCAGCCCTATGCCAGCAAAAACAGAGCTTGTGGGGGAGCACCCATAGCCCTCCATTTTCGCTGGCAGTTTGACATCCCTGCCCCAAGTGCTTATTTCAACTCAGACTAGGGTTTGGGTTGTTGTTTTTTTTCACATTTCTGGAGAAAACAATTTTGATTGTTTCTAACATTCATATTCATATATATAAGATACCTTTATGTAGCAGCTATGATGCATATAACTATCTTGTGAAGAAACCAAAAATAAAAGTGAGCTGGATTGCTTATAAAAATATGACTCCTTTTCTCATATTTTTCGTATAGTGTGATAGGAAGTTAGGAGGCCAATTGCCATTTATTTAATCATGCAGATAATTCTTCTGAATGCAACTTATTGCATTCTTCCCTTTATTATGCATGTTCTAGATGGACTTCTTTTTGATACACTAGACCAAGAGATGAATTATATATGTAAGGAATTATATGGATAAAATTTATGTTTGAACAGTGTTAGAAATAGATTCTAACATTCAGTGGGTATAAACTCTCAGATACTCATAACATCACTTACAAGGAGCAATACTAAAGCTAACTAAAGATCACAAAGATATTTAGAAATTTTAAGATGATGGTGGTTCTCCAGTTTTATTGCTGTAAACACATACCCAAGCACAAAAGTTACACATTTAGAGAGTAATACTAGCTATGACCACTAAGGTGTGCTATACCTTTATATATAATCTAACAGACAAAGAGGAAAGCCAGAACAACAGGTTTTTTGTTGCAATATCAAGTGGAGCTATTAATTGTCCATGTACTCTGTCCATCTAGGTAAACATTTTATATAATTATTTTGCAAACAAAACTTTTACCATGCAAGACTAATACCATACTGCATCTAGGATTTCTCATATATATTTTTCATGACATGGGGAGGGCATTTTTGCCTGAGTCTACACTGACTGTCTATATTGAGATAATTGGAATTTTGATTGGATAGAAAAGAATTAGGCTACAATCCTATCAACATGTATTTGATATTGAACTTAATAGGACTTGTTTTTTGGTAAATACTGTATATATGGATTGTCCTGTGAAAAATGTAGTATGAGCAAACTAAAGTACAGGAAGAGTTGCACAGGATCATCCACATTCATTTCTTTTAACATTAGTGCAGAAAACCCTCTGGTTTCCATATTTGTTGTAGATATGTATCAAATAGTGTTGGTTCAATTAATGTGTTAGCAACAAAGAAATTGCTGTAAAAATATTTACACATTCTAGATGGGACAAAGGAATACATGTTGTTACATCAAACTTAATCCTTTTTTAGATCTATTTATATGATCTTTTGCCATCATTTACAATGAACAGTGATTGGAATTCCTTTGTATTTAACATATCCTACCGATTTTACTTTAATGAGTTGTGTTTGATAAAACTTGCCGATGGGGTTTTAAACAAGATGAAAGAGTGAGGAGAAAACATACTTGAGTAATCTATATTGCAACCTTAGAGCAAGTATTGGCTCAATTTGAGAATACAGATAGTCCTCGACTTACAACAGTTCGTTTAGTGACTATTCAAAGTTACGATGGCACTGAGAAAGTGACTATGATCAGTTTTCACACTTAAGACCTTGCAGCATCTCCATGGTCATGTGATCAAAATTCAGACACTTGGCAACTGACTCATATTTATGAAGGTTACATTGTTCCCAAGGTCAGGTGATTACCTTTGTTATCTTTTGACAAGCAAAGCGCAATGAGGAAGCCAGATTCACTTAACATCCATGTTACTAACTTAACAACTGTAGTAATTCACTTAACAAATGTGGCAAGAAAGGTTGTAAAATTTACAGAACAAATGTCTTGCTTATCAACAAGAATTTTGGGCTCAATTTTGATCATAAGTCAAGGACTACCTGCATTTTGATCACCTCCACAGTATGGAGAGGGATGGGTAAGAAGAGTTTTTTATTCCAGTAACTTCTTAAGAAAAATAGCAATATCTTATATTATTTCAAGCCTTACTTTCTTCTCAGGCTTGGGCATGCATTTTAGTTTCTACATGGTTAGCTATTTCTAACCAGGTACAATATAAAAAAAGCAATTTGAGAAATATACATCTAATTTTAATACATTTTAATTATATAATTAAAGAAATTATTTAAAGAAATTATATAATTAAAGAAATTCTAAAAGCTATATTTAAAGGATATTGATGAAACTGGAAGGAATAAAGTAGTTCTGTCTAAGGTATTCCAGAAATATTTTGAGTATTCATAACTTTCTTATGCCCAGTACTTCAAAGAAATAACATTAAAAAATTATTTATGGTCAAAGACAGGAGACCTCTTATACACTTTGGAATTCGGGAGAAATTTTCCAGGGCTGGCCAACTTCTTTTCTTTTTTCTTTGTTTCTTTTCCTTTCTTTTCTTCTTTTCTTTTCTTTTCCTTTCCTTTCACAAATGTGTATGGCATCTACCAAAAGGATAGAGAATGCCCACCTTGCTGGATTTAATGGGATTGGCAAAAACAATCTCACAAATAACCTAGCCCCATACTGTGTAAGACTTAAAGGTGACAACCAACACCTTAAATAGCACCAAGAATCCAACTGGAAATCAATGGAGCTCACTGATTTATATGGATGCACCCACACTACACCCATTACTGCATTCAGACTCAGCTGAAACTGTTATAATTATTTATGCAATATATAATATATACATAATATCACATGATTCTGATCTTGGATAAAAGAATTACATTAAATGCTCTACACATTTCTTTCAGATATTACCAATGCCTTTGGATCATATACAAAACCAGAAGAGTGATAGCCATTAAATACTTACATGACCATCAATGATTAATAAAGATTTTTAGAATAACATCAATAATTCTAGAATTAGGAAATATGGTACTTCTAAATTATAGCATATAAATGATGTTGTACTTTTATTTAAGCAATTGTTTAGAGTCTTTCTGCTTCATGTTGCAAGATTCAAGCCAGTTATTATGTCTCCATATAGAAATAAAGAAACTTATCCAGCAGTTCTAAACATCTCTAATGGACAATAAGATTTAACTATTGTTCAGTGTAATGAAGGAAATTGTACATGAAACACTATATAAATCAGTTTAATATTTCATCACTGAGGAAATTAAAAATTCAATGCACTGCAATGCTATTCAAGACCTGAAAAATCTTGAGAGTGGAAACTGCTTTCAAGTTGCACAGAACAGTAACATAAAAATGAGTTAATATGAGTTGGATGGAAAAAAAGTATGAATTCCCAACCCCTCTTTTGTCGAAGGATTTCTTCCAAACTTCTAATCAAACATCAAACCAAAACCCAGATAAATTATAAGAGCATAACCACCCAAAGGAAAACAAAGCAGAGTTGGAAGATCTTATGAAGAAAACTGATTATTGCTGGCTAGATCAGCATAATTTTCATAAACCATGTAACCACAATACGTTTTGAGCATAATATAGTTTGTGCTTTCCCTCTCCATTGATTGAGATAAATAGTGGCTATAAAAAAAGGTAAAGAAGTCCCTACGGATTTTACTCCTCTAGTAGTTACTGGGATGGGGTGGTGCTCATCTCCATTTCAAGACTATTGAGCCAGTCCTGTCCCAAGACATTTCTGTGGGTCATTTGGCCAGCATGACATCACAGAGCCTTGTTATCTTCCCACTGAAGTGGTACTATTTATCTACTCACATGCTTTCAAACTTCTATGTCGGCAGGAGTCAGGGCGAGAATGGGAGCCCACCCCATTCTGTGAAGCTCAGGTTTTGAACCTGGACTGCTGGTTTTCCAGCTGACAAGTCCAGCACTTGTCCACTGAGCCACTGCACCACCCCAATAAGGGCTTTATCAATAATACTTTTTTATATTAATCTTTGCAATTTTCTATTAAATAGGGAATTTCCAACCAGATGTCTCAAAATATATTCATGCATATGAGAGCCAACATAATCACATATATGTAATTTACATTGCAAGATTTAAAAATGGTGCTGAGATTGTAGTTTAAATAGTAAGAAATTGAGTAGACTGTATCATCAGCTACAAGAGTTGTGCTACTTTTCTGCAAGGATTTATAAGTAAGTGTATACATAAGTATACATTCTTAATGAAAACATGCAGAGTATACACAAGTATACATTCTTAATGAAAACATGCAGAGGATTTATCTGAAAAAGCTAATAAAATTGTTTAGACTATTTCAGAATATCAAATGAATCTGAGGAATATTGGTATACTTTTAAAAAGCCCACAAAAACTTTTCTATGAGTGGGATATATGGCTGTGAAGATTCCACAGTACAATCTTTTTGGTGCATTACAGTTCCATTCTCGGTTCCTGTCAAATATTCAATTAATTCCAATATCAAATGTTAACATGAACACAAATGAAACTCTTTGGGTTGATTTCCTTTCTAAGAGATAGAAAAAGAAAGCCATAAGATATTTTTGTTTAAGATACCCCTTGAGTACACCATGTTTTTCTGAAAATAAGACAGGGTACTATTTTAAATAGTCCTAACAGCAAATGGGGAGAACATTGGTGAAGTCAATATTAGACAAGAAATCTTCCAAGGGGATACACAGGGAACACAGTAGTTTTCAACATCACATTAATTCCACTGACAATAATCCTATGAAACACAAAACTGGGCTACCAAACCTCAAGTCAACATGGCAAGATAAACCATCTACTATACATGGATGACTCAAAACTGTATGCAAAAAGCCCCACTGAATTTGAATTAATAACATCAGAATGAACTTTGGACTTGAAAAATGTGCAATACTATCCATGCAGCAAGGAAAAATGGAAAAAATAGAAGGAATACTGGGAACTGGGAAATGGAAGCATTGCAAAGAATGACGGTTACAATTGCCTAGATATTTTGGAAGCAGATAATATCTTGAATGGAAAAGTCAAAGAGTAAAAAGGAATACATCAGGGTCTGCAAAATATTAAAATCAAAACTAAATTCTGGAAACATAATTAAAGCCATTAATACACGGGCAGTTCCAATGATACATTACTCAGCTGGAATCATCAACTGGGCTGTGGCTGAACTGGAAAAACCTGGACCAGAAAACATGTAAAGTTTTGAATATGTACTATGCTTTATATCCATAACGTGACATCGACAGGTTATACATGTCAAGAAGAATAGGGGCAGTGGGCTATTGCAATTCCATCAAACTGTAAAAGAAGAAAAATGAAGTTTGAATGATTATGTGAACCAAAGTACAGAAAAATTGCTGTAGGCTGTGAAGGTGGAAAACATTATAAAAACAACAGAAGCAAAGGCATAATATAAGGAAAAACAGCTGAATGATAGATTAAATAAATGGAAAACTAAAGCTCTGCATGGACAGCACTTGAAAACAATTGAAGGGAAATGTGATAACATCTTGACATGTGCATGGCTTAAGAGAAGAACCATCAAGAAAGAAACAGAAGATTTAATACTTGCTGCTCAAGAACAAGCCTACAAACTAATTCCATGAAAACGAAGATACAAAACTCCACTGACAATCCAAACTGTCGACTTTGCAATGACAAAGTTGAAACTGTTTCACATTTAATATGTGAGTGCAGCAAAATCACACAACTTGACTACAAAGTTAGACATGATTGAGTTGCTATATTAATCCACTGGTCATTATGTAAAAAATTCACCCTACCTGTATCCAAAAAGTCATGGGAACATAAAGTGGAAAAAGTCATCAAAAATGAGATGATGAAGATCTTGTGGGACTTATGAATACAGATGGATCGCCAGATATTATGGTTGTCGAGGGTTTAATGATATTGCTGTACTAGGAAATGCCAGAGTTGAAGAAAAAGGACTGCGAAAAATCATGAAATATCGTGACCTGGCCATCGAAACTACATTGTTATGGATGAAACATGTAACAGTGATACCCATTGTCATTGGGCACTTTGGTACCATGTCCAAGAATTTTACAAAACACATCAAGCAATTGCAGTTTCCTGTAATAACACCAGTGGAACTGAAAAAAACTACACTACTCGGAACATCATGCATTTTAAGAAGATACTTCGTTGATACCTAGGATGCTGGCAGCAACCCTTATCAACCATTAGCACCAGTCACTGGTATTTGTGATACATTTTTAAATGTTCAGTTGATTGAGTTTCATGTATAATGATTAAAAGAGATAATAATAATAATAATAATAATAATAATAATAATAATAATAATAGTAGTCGTCGTCAGAAAAAGTGGTTGAAAATGAGCATGCAAAACTACTGTGAGACTTCCTAATACAGACTGACAAAATTTAGAACACAATACCCTGGATATCACGATTGTGGAAAAGAAAAAAGTGTAGATCATCAAGATTGCCATACCTGGTGATAGCAGAATCAACGAGAAACAACTTGAAAAAATCACCAGATATCAGGACTTGAAAATCGAACTGCAGAGACTCTGGCATAAACCAGTACAGGTAGTTCTAGTGGTGCTCAGCACACTGGGTGCTGTGCCTAAAGACCTAGGCAAGTACTTAAAAACCATTGGTCAGCTGTAGAAGGCTACCTTGCTGGGATCTGTTCGCATAATCCGCCAGTACATCACGCAGTCCTAAATGCTTGGGAAATTTTCGACTAGTGATTGTGATAAGAAACCCAGCATAGTTATCTTGCTGTGTACATTGTTGTTTTTGTGTATAATAATAATAATAATAATAATAATAATAATAATAATAATGCTTAATGTGAGCAAAGCACCATTATATCTGGAGATTAGTTACCATCTTCTTATCAGTAGATGTCAATATGTGTCCTTCAAAATCTCATTGTTTTAGGGAACCATATGCCCACATAAGATGATGTACAATACCACACAGAAGTGTAAGAACATTTGTTAATTCTAATGAATTCTCATTGAAAATAATGGAATATATTTTAATTGTTTATCTGATTTATACAATGAACTTGAATATATCTCCTCATACAATCTCTATGTTATTATTAATAGTGTTCTATTTAATTAATTTATAAAAAAATCTTATGCAAAGGGTTCAGAAAGCAACTACATGCTGCAGATTGCCCATTTCTTATTTATAAGATACAAACTTGACCATTAATAAGTTAGTCGTGTGTTATGGATGTTTAGGGGTTTCATTGGTTCTTTTGCTTAGGAACTAAAGGTGCTCTAGGGATATAAGAATACAAGGTCATTTTTCAATGTCAGGTAACATTCTGTAATTATAGTGCATCAATATGTCCATGGGTTTTCTATTTTCTCAGTGCAAGTGTTCTTTTCATGCATGTGTTTGTGTGTGTTTGTGCATGTGTGTGCACATGCATACATAGGCTTATACTAGTCAAAATAATCAATGGGAAATAATTTCAAATTTACCAAATGGGGAGAAAATGACATTTTTTGTTTTGTTTTTTTTTCAGCATGAAAAAGAAGTTTTAACACTGACTATTTTTTAAAGATTACATTACAATTTTATAAGTTCTCTAGTCAGCTGCAGTTTAAATGAAAACATTTCAAATGTATGTGTTTAATGTTCCTGTTTCCCCAGCATAAAATCCCATGTGCCAAATACATCAAGTCCCTGCCCCATACCTAAAAGACAGCAAAGAAAGAAAATATTTAAAAAGCAGTTCATGATCTTTATAGAATGAAAGAAGGTGAAAGATTAACATTGCTTGTTCTGATCTATCTCTTCATTAATCTTTAGAGCTATGTTGCTAAAAAGATAAAGGGTGACTCAAACAGAACGGGAAGAGAAACACCCATTCAAGTTCACACTTCCTTTATGTAATTCTCCAAGTGCCCCATCATTATCAACTTAAGTAGATAATTGGACAGCAAGATTATAAAATCAATTAATATCAAGTCTTCCAAGGCTGGACTTTATCCACAACTGGCTTGCTTCAAACTGTGACAAGATCATTTATTATCTTTTTAGAAATTCCTTCAATTTCTGATCTGTAGACATTATCAGTATGTTCCTCTAGCCCTCACTACCATCTTAATCACATGTGTATTTTAAATCTAAAATGTTATGTAACCTCTCCCAACTAAACTGACAGCAACAAACTCAATTGCCTCAAAGTAAACTTTGATATGTAGATTTATGAATTAACAGAGATTCTTGATGGATGGACAGAAATAATACTATTATGTATTCACTCAATGAGCTGTATTGTAGCAGGTTATAGAACATTCTGTATCTTCACTGTACTTCGCTGCCCTTATTTTGAATAAGAAAAATACAATTGCCTAATTGTGACAAAGAATGAAAAAGAGAAAAAATAATAATTTTCCTTCTGTGCAGTAGTATATATATTAAATTGTCACTTTCCTAGGATGAGAAATTTTAATAAAACACCTAGGTTACTTTATGTTTAAGATCCAGACTAAATTGCTAAACTTTCTTTCAAATATAAAGGTAATATATTATTGAGCTCCAGCATAAGATTTGATCTATTGCTAGAATAAAATTCACACAGTCATTGTTTTGCTTAGAGATTTTTTTCCTTTTCAATTTGAAGTTAATACAGGTGAAACTCAAAAAATTAGAATATCGTGTAAAAGTTCATTTATTTCAGCAATGTAACTTAAAAGGTGAAACTAATATATGAGATAGATTCATTATATGCAAATCAAGATAGTTCAAGCCATGATGTGTCATAATTGATATGATTATGGCTTACAGCTCATGAAACCCACAAATTTACAATTTCAGAAAATTAGAATATTGTGAAAAGGTTCAATATTCTAGGCTCAGAGTGTTCCACTCTAATCAGCTAATTAAGCCATAACACCTGCAAAGGTTCCTGAGCCTTTAAATGGTCTCTCAGTCTGGTTTAGTAGCAATGACAATCATGGGAAAGTCTGCTGACCTGACAGTTGTGCAGAAAACCATCATTGATACCTTCCATAAGGAAGGAAAGCCTCAAAAGCTAATTGCAAAAGAAATTGGATGTTCCCAAAGTGCTGTGTCAAAGCACATTAATAGAAAGTTATGTGGAAGGGAAAAGTGTGGAAGAAAAAGGTGCACAAGCAGCAGGGATGACCGCAGCCTGGAGAGGATTGTCAGGAAAAGGCCATTCAAAAGTATTGGGGACTTTCACAAGGACTGGACTGAGGCTGGAGTCAGTGCATCAAGAGCTACCACACACAGACAGATCCTGGACATGGGCTTCAAATTCCGCTTGTCAAGCCACTCCTGAACAACAAACAACGTCAGAAGCATCTTACCTGGGCTAAAGAAAAACAGACCTGGTCTGTTGCTCAGTAGTCCAAAGTCCTCTTTTCTGATGAGAGCAACTTTACACACACACACACACACACAGAGAGAGAGAGAGAGAGAGAGAGAGAGAGAGAGAGAGAACACGTCTGATTTGCATCAATTTCATCAATGAAGTTTACAGGACTAGGGACTACTTGTTACCAGTGTTTGGTTTATATCATTATATTACAATTATGTTTTGAAGCAATGACTACCAAGAATGTTGAAAAAATTATAAATGTGAAATTTGCAAATACCTAAAGACAGTTGTAAATCGCCGCCATTACCCTATTGAAGTTTTTGGCAGGCCAAAAAATCACTTTCTCACAGCCAAAAAAGTTTTTGTGCAGAAAAGTTTATCACAAAAAAAAGTTAGTGCCATATCCTTCACAATTTTATGGAGTACTTTTTTTCCAAGTGAATTTCAAAAAGATTCCATGAAATGGTACAGAATCAGAAAGAAAGAACAAAAGAGGCTTATTCCTAATTATCTTCCTTAGATTTTAAGTAGATT
The DNA here is from genome assembly GCF_900518735.1 of Pseudonaja textilis. Next base: position 7,861,981 of record NW_020769322.1, read on the forward strand.
GACATGTAGCATAATAGTTTAATTGAATCATTGGTTAATTGGAAAAGATAATTTCCAATGTTGGAAAACCAAATAGGGTGAAGGAATCATCTTCAATACTCTTAATATTTAAAAGTCTAAGTACCAGATGGAAACAATTTAAAGTAAAAGAACAAAATGTGGGGATAGTCGAGATCACTATTGATGAAGCCAACTTTCCAGAAGACTGATGTAAATTACAGAAAAAAAGGAATACAAGGGGAGAGAATAAGATCATGCACTAACTTAATCCACATGATGCACGGAAACAGTAATGAAATCAGCATTATACAATTTATAATATACTCTTCTCACTTTATACATAAAACTCAATTATTCTATATATTCAGAAGCTCAACAAAGACTGATGAAGAAAGATGGAAAAACAAAAAGTGCTGTGATATTTCTTATATTCTTAAAACTTTAAGCAAATAGGGCTAAGTATCTTGGTGTTGGCAGCTTGTTATAAATGCTTTCAATCTTAAATCATTACATGTCACAAATGTATTTTACTTTTAGACAATTGTATGCTGCTTTTGTAGGAGAAGAGACTCAGATTTATAGATAAAAGCCTATTTAAAATTGTAGCCAATATGGTAAATAAAAAACAGATTTATTTGATATATACCAGCAAAATTGTAATAAATTCTGATACAACTGCACAAGCTAAGTTTTCTCTTTATATGCATTTTTTTAAAAAGCATTTCAACCTTTATTATATATTTCTAATATAAGAAATATATGTAATTTCCTCTCTTCCTTTCTCTGTCTAATCAAACATGTGTACATCCAGTGAGAATCCAAATCATCCATGTTACTGCCAGAAATGTAATCTGATTGGGTGATAGCAGACTAAATATGTTTGTGTAAAACCATGTCCATTATGTAGAAAGAGATGTTTAAAAATGATGTGTTTATTCAAACAATTAGAAGTTTAAGATAAAAAACCTGCATTCTAAACTCATTTTTGTGACAATGGAAAAAAGGGAAAAGAATAAAACACTCTTCCTGCAAGAATCAGAATGAGGAAGAAATCCTAAGAATCTTGGGATTGTAGTCTGAATAATAAGAAAAGGTATTTTGCTTATCATATTCTAAAACGTCTACTGGTGAATAGGATCAAAAGTATAGTAAATGCATACTTCTTGACCTGCACTTACAACAAGGAAAATGATCTTTCTACAATAGATATCAAGGACAAAGGTAGGGCAGATTTCTTCTTTCTAATAAACTCGTTTTCTTTGATTGTATATGTTTGTATGTGCCAGTCATGAAACACATGTTATCAATCTGTGGAAGAATGTGAAAGGAAAGTAGTAATGATAGGGTTCCACAGAAAGTTGCAGAGGCGAAGAAAACCATTATTTTGTCATAAATTTTGTTCACTCAGCACTCCTATAGCATAATTTTATAAATCTGACAGTAGAAAATATAATATCATGTCTGTACAGAAATAAATGAAATATAAAGAAGAGAATGCAGCCAAAAAATAGAGGAAGTCTGGAAAAGAGTGGGAAAGATAATGTCATAACACCAGCAGAAATAGAGGCAAGGTTTTCAACTGAACCACTGAAAAAGATGCACAACAGACTTAGCAAAGAATGGAAACCTAGAAAAGCAACTGTTCTGAATATCTTAGCTGAAGGAAAGTTTGTACCATATGTCAGATTTACTGGCATCATATTTTTTGTATCTTGAAAACATAGTGACATAGTAAACATTAGTTTAACATTACAAGAAACCAAGGTTGTCAGCAATGCTTCCATCTTCATGTTAAATGTGATTTTCTCAAGGAAGTCACAGATTAAACTAAACAAACACTCAAATGAGCATATACAGGTAGTCCCCGATTTACAACAGTTCTTTTAGTGCCCTCTCAAAGTTACCAAAGCATTGAAAAAAGGGACTTATTTGTCACACTTACGACTGTAAAAAAGCTTATAAAATGAGGCACTTGACACTGTCTTGCTTAGCAACATAACTTTGGGGATCAATTATTGTCATAAGTCAAGGTCTTCCTGTATTTAGGAGTGGGTTGTCAAATGAAATAATGTCAGTGTTTTGAAGGAGGTCATGCTATTAGGCAAAAAGCCTCTGTGTTATAGTGATCTCTTTTGAGCTTCTAAAGTTCAAATTGGAAAGAAAAAGAGAAGAATGCAGGATAAGCTACATTCATGCACACTTTAGATCTCTGTCCTCAGCACCTCTTTTTGTAGTGATGAAAAGTAAGATATGCAGAAGTTCGATGCCTTTTTCATTGAAATACATTTTTCCTCCAAATTGCAGAAGGTCTTTTTTCAGAAAAACAATCACAAAGAGGCTGCCCACAGAGTCCAAACTCTAATAAAAATTCCTTCAGACTTTTCTGTTTTAATACAATAAGATTAGTGAGGGGCTACAACTACAACAAACTCTTAGACATTGGGCATATTTGCACCTTCTGCTTGGCCCATCATAGTAGTTTCCTAAGTAAAGAAGACATGATGTGATAGTCCCCTTAGCACCAGCCCATTACATATGCCCCTTGCAGCTGTTTTTCCAGATTTAATTCAAAACCATCATTTTCTACTCCAAGCAGTCTTAAACTCTTCAGTCTCCACAATGGTGTTCCAGGCTAGTAGCAGCCTCAGGTCCCATTGGCTACAGTTCCTGGCACATGGCTTCCCACTTCCAGCAATTGTCTTCCAGTTGGCAGTTTTTCTTTCTTTCTTAAATATTTGTTTTTAAACTATTAATGTGATTGATCTAATCATGCCCCAGTAAGCCAATCTTCTACCTTAGAAACTCTTGTTCCTTATGATATGTCAAAGGATTACTGCAATTGTACCTTTGCATAGCCATTATGATAATCAACAATAGTTTCCAAACAAATAAATGAGAAAATATGTAATGGAAAGTTAGCTACTGAGCTGGGACTGAGATCATCTTTTATAATGGTCACAGAAAGCTCAGCAAATCTGTTAATTACATATATCAGAAGAAACTTTTAAAAATGTTTTGAAGGTGCTTAGATCCAAAATTAATATTTATATTTGTAATGGAAAATCAGCAGTATTCAAGAAATGTCACTTGCATAAAAATGTTATCCCTAATATTTTGAATTAATTGTAAAGTAAAATTGCATTAATTTGGAAGTATGGTAGTCGGGGAATAATGTTTGGGGTTTTCTTTTTCTGTCATTGGATAAAATTCAAAATACTGGTGGCCAAGAGCAGCAAGTACTATCAGATCTACTATATGTTGCAAAAAAAATGGATTTAATCTTCTCTATCAATTTTCTCCATTTAGTGACTGTTGAGAACTGCAATCCCTTGGAGTATATATAGGGACTTTGGCATTTTGAGATGTATAAAATTTTGCTGTTCAGAGAACAAATTAAATTTACCTCTAAAAAGATGATATCTTACAAAGAACAATCTGTGAATCTGAGATATTTCCATCCAATTATCTGACTCTAAATCACTTAGGTTAACAGTGTAAGAATGGTACATCTGTACAATATGAACTCAGCAGTATCTTGTTTAGTCTGCTGAGCAGCCCTCTGATCAGACAGGATTACAAAAAATACTCCTCTTACTATGTTTGCAATAGCACAACAGTTTTATTTACTTTGATCTTTTTTAAAAAAACAAAGCAATCACACTCCAATTAACAAAAGCAATATGATTGAAAATGAAAGCAGCGGAAAGTTAAACAAAGCATATGTTGATTGACACATGCAATAACTTTTAGGGGAAAAAAGCAATGGTAAAGTTGTAGCTCTGCTGTAAAATAATCATACCATATCAGATTCTGACACCATCTCACTTTCTTTAGCTTTCTCAAAACAAAAGATATGATTTAATTTAGTCTGTAGAATTTTTAATATGGAAGAATTCAACATTCCCTGGACATTTTATAAAAGCAAATATCAAGAAATAAGCATTCAATTTGTAATACTCAGGTTTCTTTGCTCTGTTTAAGCTTCCAATGCCAGTGCACATTTCTGAAAACATTTATAAAAAGTGGTGGGAATAGATGCAGGCAATTGTTTTTTTTTACAGCATGAGAAGGACAGATTCTGGAGTCAGGTGACGCCAAAATGAAATGAAGGAAAAGGAAAGGAAGGAAAAAGAAAGGAAAGAAAAAAACAGAAAGAAAGAAAAGAAAAGAAAGAAATAAGGTGACGAACATAGCATTGCACTATAAATTCCACCCGTTTTATTCAAACATATAAAGTTGATTCATTTGTAAAAGAGGGATGGCTTATTTTGTGGCACTAGGTTAATTCTTTCCCTTTTTTCAACCTGCAAATTCTGCTGGATCTTTACTTTTTCACTCTTCATTCTATTCTATTCTATTTTTTTCCCTCAAGGATCTATGGTTTTCAGCTTTTATAGAATCCTATATAGAATGTATTGAACATTGTTTATATTGATAGTTGGAACTGAATGTAATACTCATTCATGCAAGTCTGTAGAAATTCCAAAATAGTGTCATAGACCAAATTGTGCCATAGACTATATTCCTTTACTTGAAATTCAGTTCAGACAAGTTAGGAACATTGTTGGATAAATACTTTATCAAAGCTTTTATTTCTGAATTTTTTAAAAAAAGTTTGGCTATGGCATTAATTCAAATTTAGCTTTGAAAGGTAAACTGGTGGCAGTTATTTGTGTTTTATAGCAACCTGTTTGGATTGCTGTATTTCATGTGACTCTGTTAAAAGATAATCAGTACATACAAAGCAAAAATGTTAGTTCCAGAGATATTCAGGGATTGGTAAAACAGCAAAATAATGGACACAACTCAAAGGCCTTCTTTTCTACATATAGGTTACAATTGCAACTTGTGAGGAACGGTGAGGTGCCCTCTGTTCATAAAACTGGTTTGTTTGTTTTTTTACTCCATACCCACCTTTTCAAAATCCCCTGACTGGGTTACAGACAGAAATGGATGAGCATAACATACTGGTAACTAACTGTTTGTGTTTCTGTGGAGAAAAAAATTAAATAGTCTAAGGAGTTCTAGGTTAAACAGGGGAAAGAAGAGGGGAAGGAAAGAAACAATTTTCTGCAATTGAGCAGAAATATAACTTTTTTTATATTCATAGTAATGTTGTTGCTGTGTTTACCTCAAATCTAGCAGATTATTCAACTTCTAAATAATCAATAGTTTCTAATTCTTACTTCATATTATTATGAGTTTGAGGACTAGTCTAAGATAATTTTCCAGGATTTCACATATTTTTAAAATAACTGTAGTACTATAAAAGTACAATTAACAGAATTGTATACATGGTTTCTAAAGTATGTTAAAGCATTTTTTAATGTCATCATTTCTAGAAAATGTCTGATTTTTTCAACATAGACCTCCCTGTCCTTGAATGGTTGGGTGGACTGGACATTAACATTTGAACCACTATAAGTCCATGTATTTGCCATAAGCTAAATAAATAAATAATTTTTTTTAAAGTATTTGATAGCGGGAGACATGATGCAGGTATATCAAACCACAGATGTTGGAATTAAATGACTAACATCTTTTCCTTCAGTAGTTAGAAAGAAGAATAAATGAAATCTGTTTTTAATCGGAACTAGAGAACTCTGTTTCAGAGACATTTCCTTATCTAAACAAAGAAACGTAATGACCATAAGTTGATAAAAAAAACAATGGTAGTGCAAGTGCTTCCAACTCCCTGCTGATTTTCCCATTGAGATTCTTGTGGGAAGCTGGCAAGGAGCCTCCCTCCCTCCCTCCCTCCTTTCCTTCCTGCCTTCCTTCCTGCCTGCCTGCTTGCCTTTCCTCCCCATCCACCTCTCTTTCCCACCCCTCCCCTTTTCTTTCCCTTCCCCCCTTTTTTCTGTTGGTAGATAAGTGGATGCTGCTGAATGGGGAGGGAATGAGGGATTGATATACTGGCTGGGATATTGTCACAGAACGTTTAAATCAAGGATCACATGATCTTAGCAGTTGAAGCATTTTTCCGGGAGTCCTGGATTTTGAATGCATTCTGAAGTTTCATGGTTCAAAAATTGTTACACTATGGTGCACTGTTTTCTTTAGCTACTGTAAGGATTACAGAAACAAGAGTTTAGTAGCATATAAATCAACTACGCTAGAATCAGGTGTAAAATGGACACAAAAAATGACTTTGGCTTTGTAGGAATTATGCAATGCCAATTCCAGTAACATATTTTTTTTAAAAAATCTGATCAAGGATAGCAGTCAGTTGAAATAGTGATGATGACCAAACACTAAATTGGTTACACCCAATATGATGTATAAATATACCTGAAATTACAAAATGTCAAGAATTTAGAGTTCTCCTTAAGAGAAACAGGTTTGGAGAAATGATAGAAATATTTTCCATTTAGGACAAAAATAGTTCACTTTATTATAATCAAAATATTTCAGTTGCATTGTTTTATGCCAATGTCTCTTCCAGTGTTGAGGTCTCCTATATTTCTGTTCCTTAACAACCTTTGTGTATTGCTATCAAATCTACTGATCCTGGGATTCAATATTTTTTTTTCTTGCTTTAAAAGATGTGAAGTTTAATTTTATAAAATATTTCTATGTTATAACACTCTTTTTTAACTCAAGGAGGACAGGAGCCTAACATACTTTATTTTGTTATTTTAGAAGTCTATTCTATGGGTTCAGTTTTCAAGAAGAAGGGTGTCATTAAAAATGACACACCAGATTTACAGTGGCATGCTTTATAAAAAAAAGTGAGAACAACAATTTCACAATGTGGTTTACTTATGAGTTAGCACATTATTTAGACATATTAAAACGAATAGATCACACATTGATATCCATAGCAGAATATTTTGTTTTTTAAATCTAACAGTTTGGCCATAATTTGTCATGGTTTCAGTTGCCTTGTTTAACAAGGGGATATTTTTGAAGTTGTTATCATTTCTCTTTTATTTTAGATATTTACCTCCAAAAACTCAGCTCTTACCAAAATAGTAAGATTAAGAATAAAAGACCTACAGTATTTCAACAGCTGGTTTGCTATATATGCCAAATGCAGTTATCTGCATTTGAATGGTGTTTTAACAATCTGTTTTTGTTTTAAGATTGGAGGCAGCATTTAACAGTCCTGCCCTTATATTCTATGGATGTTCTTCTTTTTAACTTGTGGGCAAAGCCTTCATCATACTGTGGAGGTAATCATCTTGATTTCTTTTAATATATGCGATGGGCACCCCTACTCTTGCTTTTATATATGCTGATTTTGCAGGAGATGCTACTTAAACTCTAGTTTTTTGTATTTGGGAGGTTTAAGAAAGAAGAAATTGTGTAGTGGTAAGCCAAGAGTTGAGTCAGACAGATAAGACATATTCAGATAAGGCTTCCAATTTAACAAACAGCCATTTGTATTTTTCTTGTCCAACAGAGTACAATGAAAAAAGAGGTGCTCTAAAGCAGTGGTCTAGCATGCTGACTGATTCTGGAACTAAAGTCTACACATCTTAATTACCAAGATTGAAAAATAGTGATAAAGATTTATGTTATCTAACTGGAATTTTTATTTTTAGGTTTTTTTTTTCCTGATTTAGAACCATGGCTGTTTTCAAACTATTCTTAAAACAGTATCTAGTATGGTCATTATATTTAATTGAAGTCTCTTTCTGGGAATTGATATACACATCTTAAATTTGCCAAGTTTGAAAAATACTGGTCTATGGCAAAATGAAGCAAATGCAATCAAGCAAAAACAGTGATTTTTGAAAATTCCTCATATCCTTAGTGCTTATCTGATTAGCAAATAAAATGTGTAGAAAAATACAGCCTTAATAAATGCCCATAATCACTGCTGATTTCCATAATCTAGGCAGGATGTTCATTGTCTATATATTTTTAATGCACAGACTACCAACAATTGTTTAGAGTAAGACCAGAGGTGGTATTCAGCAGGTTCTGACCAGTTCTGGAGAACTGGTAGTGGAAATTTTGAGTAGTTTGGAGAACTGGTAGTGGAAATTTTGAGTAGTTCGTAATACCACCTCTGAATGACCCTGCCCCATCTATTTTCTGCCTTCTGCGTCCCAGCTGATCGGCTGGATCTTCTTTTGTTGCTTTTCATAGGAGAATGGAGCTGGAAAGCAGGTTAGTGAGGTGGGGGGAGAATAGGAATTTTACAGTATCCTTCCCCTGGAGTGGGGTGGGAATGGAGATTTTACAGTATCCTTCCCCTGCCATGCACACCAAGCCATGCACACGAAGCCACACCACGCCCACAGAACCCGTAGTAAAAAAAAAAAAAAATCCCACCACTGAGTAAGACTGGGCTACAAAAATCACAATGAACATGAGATGGCATTTTTGTATCTTTTTGCTGCCCTCTAATGGCCACAAAGATTTATGCAATCCAATCCTGATTCTAGAAAAAGATGCTAACCTTAAATTTCTAGTTGAATACAGCCAAATGAGCATGGCTTATTCACTTTTATGTGATAAATTCAAGATTCTGCTATTGTCTGGAATACAAAAAGTAGGGGGTGCAGTGAAGAATGCAGAATGGTACATTGATTTTCAGTGTTTAAAACTACCAACATTATCAGTAGAAGTCCAGGCATTGGTGGAATTAGAACAGGGGTGGGCAAACTTTTTGGCTCAGGGGCCTCATTGACTTTTAAAATTTGACAGATGGGCTGGGTCAGCACAAGATTGACTTTAAGAGCGCCCCCATGGAAGAAGCCAAGAACGAGAACAAAAGTAGAGGCGGTGGGGGCAACAAGGGCATGTGATGGGTCCCTGCACGGTCCTCTCCCAGGTGACAGCCAGGGCTTTGGCACCTACTTTTTTCTTGAGAGGTGCAGTGTCTGCCTCCCTTTATACTCCTTGTGGAGGGACACACATGCCCCGTCACCCCTGCCGCCACTACATTTGCTCGGCTTCTTCCATGGGGGCACTCTTAAAGTTGACCTTTAAGTGGTCCCGGAACATCCGCCCACCTGCCCGGCACCTGCCCTCCCGGAACATGCCTCTTCCAGCCCGGCCTGGCCCAGCCAGCCAGCAGGTGACCACATGTCCTGGGGCTTATTGCGAGATGCCTGCAGCATGCTCTGTTCTATGTGTCAGGCCCAGCAAGTCCGAGCAGCCGGCGCATAGAACAGGGTGGTGCCTGACCATTGGAGAAGCGGAGCAAAGCCAGAGATTAGTAGCTGCCTCTTTAGGCACAGAAAGCTTCCCCCAACCAGCCGGTTGGTTTTCTCCTCCTCGGCTGTACAGAACAAATAGGCAGAGAAGGAGGAGAGCAGCTGGCCAGTTGGGGGAGGCTTCTTGTGCTGCGAAAGAGGCGGCTAATGATCTCCGGCTCCGCTCTGCTTCTCCAACATCTGGCGCCGCCCTGTTCTATGTGTCAGGCCCAGCAAGTCCAAGCAGCCGGCGCATAGAACAGGGTGGTGCCAGACCATTGGAGAAGCGGAGCAAAGCCGGAGATTAGTAGCTGCCTCTTTCGGCGCAGAAAGCTTCCCCCAACCAGCCGGCTGGTCTCCTCCTTCTCTGCCTGTTTGTTCTGTATGGCTGAGGAGGAGGAGACCAGCCGAGAAGCGCACTGCCAGGCGGGGGCCACGCGGTGCAGGGCAACACGCCACCGCCCGGCCCTGGCGAGGGAAAGCAGTGGACGTTCCCCGGGCGGCAACCTCGGCCCCGCCACCAGGGAAGTGGCTGCCCAGCTCTGTGTTGTGTGTGCGATTTTTTGGCACGCGGCGCGGGGTCTCTTTTGGTCGGCCCTGATTTTTTTTTCAGAGGGGAATTTTTTTTTTTTCAGAGGCGGGCCGTATTAAAATGACCAACAGGCCAGATGTGGCCCATGGGTCGTAGTTTGCCCACCCCTGAATTAGAATCATCAGCCCCCTTGGTTTATTTATAGAAAATTGATCTCTGTCTGGAATTTTTATCCCCATGCTGTGAACATCTCCACTAATTTATATTACAGAGCAGGCCCTGGTTTTTTAACAGGATATCAGAATAGTGTTTAGATCTTTTTTTTTTCCTTATTAGTTACCTGTTTGAATTACACTATTGACTTTCTAGCCATGCCAATAGTAAAAGCCTAATCTATAGCACCGTATCTTATCTTTCAGTGTCCTGGAAAAGCTATTATATCACTCTTCACGGTTTGAGGGCATTCTTAAAGCATCTAGCTGACTATCACATCTGATCTGGTAGGAATGTTCCCACGCTCTCATATTCTGACCTTGCTGCATTTTTTTCAGTTTCTGACAATGGCACATTTCACACAAATAAACAAGCTTCAATAGATTTTAAATACTACATATCTATACATATAACTAACACTTGTATCTACTTGCATCTGTTTTTCTGAGTCTCCCTTCTCCAATCATTGACAAAACCTGGACACAAAAAATCATTTTCTTGCACAAATAAATATTTCTACTGTTTCCAAAGGTTCTCTTTTTAGAAGATTTATAAAGCTAAGTTAAGCTTTCTTGTATTTATTAAAAGCACCTTATAAATCATTACAATTTATGTCTGTTACTAAAATTCTACCACAAATGATATTTCCTTTCAAGATATCCATAAAAATACAGTAATTTCCTTTTGGGGGAGGGGAGAGTTAATCTATCTTTCCTCTAATGATTTAGCACTTTAGGATAATAAATAAACTTTATAATACATCACTTTTTCTCTTAATTTTCCTAAAATGAAAGTGAGAGTGCTCATCAAGCTGTGATTTGGTAAGCTTATTTATATTATCAAAAAGCTTCTTTTATCCAGTTGTAGGTTTGGCAGTATTAATGGCAAAAGTTAAAATATTCCTTGAGCATATAGAAAAGCCAGAACTTTTCCTTAACATTTTCAGTGTTAAGGAACAGAACCTTTAGATCAGCAATTTCACTTTTCATATATAGTAACATTGAACAATATTGTCCTTCTTTGAGCACTACAGTTCAGGCATGCCTGTTAGGATAGCTGTAAAAGATTTTCTAGATGGTTGCATTAGATACTTTTGAAGTATTTTCTAGTGCAGCAAATGTTATCTGCTATTAGAATTGTTATAATATCAGATTTTCATCAGAAACATCTGTGCAAATCAAACTAAATATAATATCATAATGCTACTTATATGCACAGCTACAAAAGCTCTATTCAGTTGCTTGTATCCCCACTTTACACACAATGGGCTTGTTATTCTTACAGTATAAGGCATTTATGGTTTGGTGAAGTTCATCCAAGGGTGACTATATCCAAGTAATGTGAGGAAATGCCTTATTTTTTAAAAAATAATCACATACTGGTAGAGATAGATTACCTCCAATGTTCTACTTAAGGTAAACAAAGAAATCATTGAAATCTTAACTGTGTTTATTACAGGTGTTGCAAATATAAAACAAAGCCAAGTGCTACCTTATATAGTGGCATAAATCTGTCTGAATTCTTCAAGTTGCTGAAGTCTTAGCTGCTTCATTATAAATCTTTTATATAGTCTTGCTAATTAGCCAGCATATATGATTTCATTTTGTAATAGTTCTGCAGGAAGAAAAGAGAGAGGGAAAAGTTACATTTTAAGCCAAATAAACCCCAGATGTGAAAATACTGTAGTTGCTCCTAAGCCTAAGAAATTAATTTTTGAAGTACTGAAATATTTATGTTTTAGTGGAAAATTTGAGGTCAGTCAAAAAAGAATGGATTTGTACACATAGCACTAATATGAATAATAATTAAAATAAGAGGAAAGGCAACAAAATAAGACAAATTAATGATATTAATTTTATATGTTAAGGGAAATAGGTATCCTATCTTAGTTAAGGACAGATGGTCATGGAGAAACTGATCTCTGTGATCACCAAGAATTGTCACCAAGTGATAGTACATAATTAGTTAATCAATCAATGAAGCAAGCAAGCAAGTATATGTCTTGGGTCAGTTGATCCTACCAAGCTTTTAGATGAACCTTACTCTAATATAAGTTATAGACTAGAATCAGTCAAAGATATTTACCCAGGACCCTGACAGATTTTTCAGTATAGCCACAGAGATCATATGAACAGAAATAATGCTAGTTTTAATATCATAAAGTGGACAGATAGTGAATGGATTGCTTGCTAGTTAGAGCACTTGGTGCTGTTACCAGCCACTCTATTCCAGATAATATTTTTGTTTATTTGAATGTGTGATGGAATGTCCAGCTGAAGAACTGGGGGCATCTCTAGGGTAAAGATATTCCTGCTTGGAATTGATTCAGTTAAGTAAACATCTGAGGTTAATCCTATACCTGTCATTTCCCAATACAGTCTGGTGAGATTCTTGTAATGTAGGTGTTCAAAAATAAATATCTACTTGGGCTTATTCATAAGTGGTTCTGGTTGTTTCCACCTGGTAGGTGGACCTCCACTTTTTTGGCCTTTCAGAAATGTCTAAAGACCTGTTTTTGCTATGTTGCTTGGGGCTCACAGAGGACCACACCATCATAGGGCTGGTTAATACCCATGGGGCCCCCTCCTACCATATCATTTTGAATTTTGACTAGCCTCCTAAATCATTTTTATATAGTTTTATGTATTTATATGTTACTTCTACACTGCCAGAAGCATGGGGGAGATATGCAGTTTCTAAATTTGATATATAAATAAAAAATAACCACAAATTAATAAGCTCAATTCTGCAACCTTAATGAGTTGATTAGAATCCTGTGGCTGGCTGCTGCTGCTGTCTGAACTGTCCAAATCTTAATCAGTGTCACACTGAAGGCTTCTGTTGTCTATTGCATTAAATTTGGCTCTAAATATGTTTATTGATGGGAAAATAATTTATTTATGTTGTAAAGTTAGCCAGTTGTTTGATTTGGCATTTTTATTCGCCTATTAAGTTCTTCTCAAGGATGTGAGATGGCAAATGTTGTTTGAGATATAAAAGGTATCATTGCAGAGTGTAAGCTGTTCCAAGCTGTGCCTTTTGCAATTAACTGATGGTGATTGTGTCAAAGCCAGTGGTGTTCAAGTAATGCTCCAGTTATTTTGCAATTGCATGCAAGGCACCAATTACTATTGGTACTATCTTTGTTTCCTTTTTCCTCAGACATTCTATTTATTGCAATATATAGAAAAATGTGAAATCATAGCTGCCAACTTTTTAACTGGTATTGGCCTTCATATGCATAAATTTCTTGCCAAGGATCTAAGATGTCATAATGTATTGGCATAGCATATACCAGGGGTCGCCAACCTTTTGGACCTCAGGGACCACCAATGTCATACTTTTAAATCCTGAGGACCACTAATAGGATTTTTAAAAAAAGCTAATATATTTAATATAATTTTTTTATGTTAAATATA
>NW_020769322.1:7875393-7886247 GCF_900518735.1 Pseudonaja textilis
ATATATATATATAATTTATATTTAACATAAAAAATTTTTTTAATGTACATCTTTAGTTATTCGGGTTTTCTCCCACATAATCCTAGATCTGACCAACCACTACCTATCCAATACATACTTCACCTACAATGGACAAAAATGCAAACAAATAGAAGGAGCACCCATGGGATCACCCCTCTCACCTGTCATTGCAAACCTCTACATGGAACAATTTGAAACACAAGCTCTAGAAAAATATGATCACAAACCCAAACTCTGGCTCAGATACATAGATGACATGTTCATAATCTGGCCACACGGGAAAGAAAAACTGAACAACTTCCTCATACACCTCAACAACCTACACCCCAAAATACAATTCACCATGGAAACAGAAGCTAACAATCAACTTCCTTTCCTAGATGTCTATACAAAAAATCCAATGGCTCCCTAGGACACACCATCTACCAGAAGAAAACACATACAAACTGCTATCTGCACGCATTCTCACACCGCCACCCAGCACAGATCAATTCCGTAGCCGAGACACTCAACTCCAGAACAAAATGCTTAGCCGACGAACAACACCTAAAAACCAAACTACACATTCTCACTAACGTACTAACAGCCAATGGATTCCAAAGAAAGAAGATTACCCACCTAATCCAAAAGGAACCCCAACCAAAATCCAAGACAGAGAACAAGAGAACGGAAAAGCCATTGGCTCCAAGTTTGAGGTCTGGCATGTATGTCAGTTTGCTTAGTTGGGGGGGTCAGGGTGTATGGCAGCTGGTGATACAGCCATGGTCTGGTTTCTGGATGATGGTTGCCTTTCGTCTATGGGATGGGTTTGGGTTTGAGTCTGGTGAGGAAGATTGGTGGTGGCATCGTGTGTTGTTTTGGGTCCGGTGTTGGTTTTCGTGGCTGGGACTCATTTGTTGATAAGGGCTAGTTTCCAGATGTCTGGTAGGCAGGAGGCATCGTCCCATTTATTCATGTTGTGGGGTGGTTCTCTATTTCAATGGAAGCTCTATTTCGATGGAAGCTTCCCTGAAATATTTCAGGGAAGCCATCGAAATAGAGAACCACCCCCAAACTAAGCAAACTGACACATATATGAACATATATGAACACATATAGCCAGGCCTCAAACTCGGAGCCAAACCAAAACCTGGAACGTTACATCACAGCCACCCACTCAGGATATCACATCACGGAACACAGGAGGTTACACCACAAAAACTCAGGATGTTGCAACACAGCCAATGACCCAGAAGATTACAGCACAAGACCTAGGATATCACAACAATAGAACTCAGGAGGTCATCACACAGCCCATTACCCAGGTCGTTACAACACAGGAGGCTGATAGACACACAGCCAATACCTCAGCCACACATGTTCTTACGAAAAAGCCAACCAATCTGCAAACATCAACTCCATCAATCAATCAAGAAATAACAACACAGCCAACCAGCCTGCTTGCAACAGATCCAGCACACTACACCTCCCCACCAGTATTTATAGAGAAACAGCAGCTCCAATCACGCTTTGCTCGCACAAGCATGAAGCTGAAAGCACAGCCTGAAGATGGCAAGTGGGACCTCATCGAAATGTCACCAAGATACTCTCAATCTTACAAAGAAAAGATCCAAACACACCAAAACCTGCATACCGTGAAAATCTATGAAAACAAATGCACACACACACACACTTATTTAATTATAACAAAAATGTAAATGCTTAATGATAACAAAATAAAACGTTCCAGGCTGGAAGCCTCCCCCCACCTGGCACCTTCCAAAGAGACAGAAGAGTGGGTGGTGTGTGTGTGTGTGTGTGTGTGTGTGTGTGTGTGTGTGTTGGGGCAACTGCCACTGGGAGAATTAGAGGCAGAAAGGGGGCTTCGTTCTCCTTGCAGGACAGCGCCCCTTGGCTGCCACTCCAGGGGCTTCTCAGCAGGCATCTACCTCAGAAGGACTGCCGCTCTTGGTGATTAATTGGGGGAGGGGAGGGGGAGAAAGTGGGAGCTCCTTTCAGATCCCAGGTGGAAGATTGAGAGACTCAGATCTGCAGAAGGGAAAGCTGGGGGAGGCTCTTCCAGCCTCACCTGGAGACAGGCAAGGAAAGATGTCCCTGGGGGCACTTCACTCGCTTTACACTTCGCTGCCAAACTCAGCCACAGCCAATGATTATTTGGGGGAGGGGTAGAGAGATAGAGACAGAGACCCAGAGAGAAAACATCTCTCGCATTACCAGGAGAGGAAAGGAGGGGAGGAAAACTCACTCTTTCACCGAGACCTACAAAACACCAATCTACCGCATTCCAGGAGTTCTTTGAAATCACCAAATGCTCCCACTTGCAGTTCTCGTGCCTCCTGGCTCTCTGAGGGATCCCAGAGGTAGGTCCCTGAGATGCACATGCCAACCACCTCCCACACACAGTTGCAGCGGCAACAACAGTTCCCTCCCCCAGTGACCGCTGTCAGTTCTTCCCCATTAGTTCTCTAGCTTTGAATTGCTCCCAGCTCTCTCTCTTTCCTTACCCCCCCCCCCCACATGCAGGCAGGCAAGGCAAGGGAGACGGAGACATGCACAGTTCCCAGCTCTTCCAGCCCTCACTGCCTCTCCCAACATCGAAGCCTTGGAGATGCAGGCAAAGCTGCCACAGTGGTAGCACCCTGAGTTGCTTGCTTCTCCACTACTGCTTCCTCCTCCTCCATCACCTTCTTCTCTGGGTAGGGGGATTCTTATCTAACCGAGCATGCTAAGGCAACTCAGGGCGCTACCACTGTGGTGGCTTTGCCTCCATCTCCAAGGATTTGATGTTGGGAGAGGCAGTGAGGGCTGGAAGAGCTGAGAACTGCACACAGCTCCATCTCCCTTTCCTTGCCTGCCTGCACATGAGCACGGGAGAGGGAGGGGGAAGGAAAAAGAGGTGGGAGCAATTCAAAGCTACAGAACTAATGGGAAAGAGCTGACAGCGGGTGCTGGGTGTGGGGACTGTTGTTGCCGCTGCCACCACCGTGTGTGAGAGCTGGTTGGTGTGTACATCTCAGGGACCTGCCTCTGGGGTGTCCCGGAGAGCCGGGAGGCGTGAGAACTATGTGGGCCAGATTAATTGCTTTTGGGGGCCATTTCTTCTGCAGCCCACCAAAAATTTTCCACGGCCCACCTGTGGGCCATGGCCCCCCATTTGGCGACTGCTGGTATATACTATATATACCATAGAAGGGGTGGGCAAACTACGCCCCGGGGGCCACATCCGGCCCGTTGGTCTTTTTAATCCAGCCCGCCAAAGATTGGTACAGAATTAAGGTTTGATGTGAATGATTGAATGATTGCATTCATTTTATTTTGACTTGTAATGACAGGCATTTCGACACCAGGTGGCGGCGCGTCTGTCAAATTTTAAAAGTCAATGAGGCTCCCGAGCCAAAAAGTTTGCCCACCCCTGTACTATAGTATAGTTCATATTATACTATTCAAGTGTGGCCTTTTGCAAGTGACAGATGGACATTTTGTTACTGCACCGATTTTCTAACTACTGTCCAAGAGTTATTGGTGTGGGACCGAGTGTGCCAATTATCACTGGGACCACCATGTCTGGTTTATGCCATAATCATTCAATTTCAGATTTTGATACTTTATGATCTTCTTCAGTTCTTTGTCTCTTTTTGTAATATTTCCATCAATTATCCACAATTTTCAACCACAATTTAATCTGCATGTTATGAACCAAGATATTGTCAGTTTGTATTTGGGATCCCTGTTTTATCCTGTTCATTTTTTACCATTAAGGACCCGGCCTAGGCAGATGTTATTGTTTGATGGTGTTAAATATACCATTGTAAAATATAATTCTTCCAATTGATTTATGATGATTGATGCCAGATCTCTTTTCTATTCTTGCCATGTCTCTTTTTCATTTGGTCTTTCTTATTTGGTCTCAGTAAGCCTTCTGATAAACTAACTTCAGTGTATCTTCTTCCCTTCCCTTCAGATACTCTTCTAATGCCACTTTTTTTTCTTCTACTGTCTGGTAGAGTTGTAACATTCCATGTCTACCCATTTTCCTTGGTATATAGAGCCTGTGAACATTGCTGCACAAATAGTCAATAGACTCGACCTTCCATCCTTCCGAGGTGGGTAAAATGAGGAGGCAAAATTGTTGGGGGAAAATATGCTGACTCTGTAAACCACTTAGAAAGGGCTGTAAAGCACTGTAAAGCGGTATACAAGTCTAAGTGCTATTGCTGCACAAATATAATTATTTTTCTGGTCTTCCTCTTCAGGAAATTTAGTTCTGCTTGCCTCCAGTCTGCTATCCCAGCTATGTATTTAATGATTGGAATTATCGAGGTGTTAATTTCCTTGATAGTATTTCCTTCATTGAGTTTGGACTTTAAGATACTGTTGTACTGTATTCAACCTCTAGTCTTCTTTTTGACTTTAGTATGCTTGATGTCAGCTTGAAGAATGTCCAGGTGCCAGATCATCAGGTCAGTCCACTCATTCAGTCACATACATACTTATATACTGTACAAAAAAAAAATGAGATTACATTTCTCTGGAGAATAAAAAAAACAAAAATAGATCAGTTTAGTTGATTGCTGTTTGAGACATTGCAAATGTTCACAGCTGAATATGCCTTTGCAAAGTCTCAAGTGTATACTATATTGCAAAAAATAAATTACAGCTGGTGAGATTCTTTTTTAAAAAAAGATATAACTTATTTAGCAATTTGACATTAGTAATCTATCAAATTATCAGTATCAAAGGGAACATGTTTTTAGCCATAAAAAAAAATAAATATACAAATGACAGTAAATGGCAATGCATATTTTTAAAAATATTCCCTAGTTTTACATTATTTTAATTTTATTCTGTCTGGCAAGATTTAGTATATATTACATTATGTTATAATGAAACAAACTCAACATAAGCAAAATAAAGAATGGTAATTCTTTTACTGCAGCTGTAAACAATATAAATATAGTTACAATCACATATAAATATGGAGATGTTCAGATATTGAATATTTAATGTTGTTTGATGTAAGGATTTTATTTTCTTGGTATAGAGCTGATTCAAAACTGAGACATTATAGTCAGTATTTTATTTTGACTGATCATGTAAAATTATTTATTTATACAGTAAAAATGCCAACAGTTGCAAATTTCTTTTTTTAAATGTGGTTGCTTATATTTCTGTCATTTTATTTCTTTACCTTATTTTTATTCTATCTTAAATCCAGGTGCCTTTACACAATAGAGCCACAGTCAGGAGTCAAGTATCAGTCTTTGATCTACAATTTGTGAAGAAATGCATCATCCTAAGAAGAATTAAGTAGCTTGAATTTCTATAAGAAAGAAAATCTTTCTCCTTCTTAAATTAAATAACAAAGACTTTCCATGCCCAATACTAGTCTGGATATGAAAGAGGCTATATAAGCATCATTCTGTCCTATTCCTTTTAGTGTGAACAGAATAATGAATTATTTCCCATTTTACTTGCTTTGTTTCTTGGAAACCAGGCAAATTATTCTTCTGTAATAATTTTTGCTTTAAAAGGGTAGTTATTCCACTGCTAAAATGAGAATCATTCAACTTTATTATAGATAAAACAGGTGGATATATAGAAGATGTGTGTTTTCTGAAAAATATAATTTCAAAGTTAAAACTTTGAACTGTGAGCAGATCCTAATTAGATAAGAGCCAGAATTTATATAGCTTGTTTTACTTCTCACAGATTAAAAAATATGAGCTAGACCCAAAGTTTTTACAGAATCAGAATAATTAGATGGAGAAAATGAAACAAAACGTTAATTTTCCTGAAATTTTTCCAGTTTCCTAAAAATAAATTTTAAAATCTCAGAATTTTTTTTAAAAAATCTCAATATCATTGTGTAATGTAGACCATATAAATTTCCTCATATTACTGCTTTTCAAATACTGAATTTTGTCCTGGTTTCAGGAAGTCATGATATTGGTATCCTAGTTAGCTGGATAACATCCAAATCATACTAGTTATGGGAGTTTCCTATGATGTTGTATGGAAGCAAAAGTTGGACTTTGAAGTAGTGCCAATAGCACAGGAAGAGTATTGAGGTTTTTGAACTGGAGAACACTCATTACCATTTAATTAAGATTTGTTTCTAAAAGCCTTGATACTCTCAAGATTATTACTAAACTTCTATGACATTCATGAGAAGGACATTCATAAGAAAATATGGAAGCAAGAAAAGTGTGCAAATAAATACTATGGTGAGATGTAATTCTCTTATGAGTACTAGCAATTAGGGTTTCCAATGCTAGAAGAAATACACACATTCACAACACACCCTAGTTTCTCACAAATTTTAGATTATAACATCTAGAACGCCACCAAAAGAAGAAGAATTGAACAATGGTTATTAAGATCTGGACCAATAAACTTTCTAGCTTGAATAAGCAACTAGCACTATCCAATTGTGTTGGGTTTGAACTCCTTTATACAATAAGCATTTTTGAGAAATTGTAAGAATTCTGCCAAAATAAGTAGCAGGAACCAGCACAGAAAATTTCAATAACACAGTGGTAGAACACATGCTTGATTTCAGTTCCAAAAATTCCAGATTCAATCACAGAATTTCCATGTAGGGTTCTCAAAGACTATCTGAGGTTCTGGAAAACTGTTTACAAATGGAGCTGTGTGCACATGCATGCTTGCTGGCTGCTTGTGCGGAATCATCCCCTCCCCTCCACTGGTCTGCAAAAAATAGTGTCATGTGTATATACGAATAGAGTTATTTTTAACCTACGCTTCTGGAAGAAAAAGATGTTTTACTAAGCAAATGATCACCAGTCATCAGTCATCATTTCTGTTCATTTTTGGGTCTACAAAGGTCTACTCTTTTTAATGTGTTCTGTACACATCTTATACATCCATTCATGCCATGTAACAGGGTAACATTTTCCCTTAGATTTCTGTCTTTATTATTGTCGATTTCTGTCTTTATTATTGTCAATTTTCCCCAATGGCTCATCTATAATTCTTGCATAATATATAGTTTACAATAACCTATGAATTCCTCCTTTTATATGAACCCACAATAACCATAATAATATCAATTCATATCATACTCTTTTTCATTCAAAATTCCCTGTGTCTATTTGTTTCTAAAATGTATTTATTGATTGTACATCACCAACCATTGACGTGGCTTATAAATTGTGTAAAGGTGTATATATCCATTTAAACTCTATCCCATAAGATCATTTATACACATTTATTATTTACATCCTTTCCCTTTCTCATGTTTCATAGACACACAATGCATTTAGTTTTAGTTTTAATTTCATGTACTTTACTATTTACTCCTTTTATTTTACAAGTCAAAATATTCTATATATCAGGGAAATCATCATAAATTCCAAATATGTCTTTACTATCTGTCATGGCTTTGGGCAATCCAATTTTTCACATATTTCATTGTAGTATGATAGACTAGTTTACTAAAATTATGCTAATAAGAAAGAATACCAATGAATTTTAAGATATATTTGGGCAATCTGACACAAACACAACTAAATATCAGGTTTATTTAAAGCATGATTACAATATTCTATGTAAGATAGGATGTAATTAGATACAATTGCATTGATGTCATAAACTAAGAAGCATAGGAAATGTAGCAAAACTTATTTAAAACTTATGTAGAATATAAATATATGCAGGGTAGTAAAACAGAGCCAAGATATAATGTTAGTGTGGTGAAGGAATAAAATATTGATATTCCCAAAATGGCTTAGCATTCAAGCTTAATCAAAACAGTTATTTTGAATTAAATCTATTTCTCTGTTTCTTAAGTTCAGGGTTTTTTTTCTTTTGCGGGGGGGGGGGGGTTGTAAAATCATATGCCATCTATTCCATGAATGTATATACAAAATTCAAGCGTAGGATCAGACTCTATAATAAAGTATAAAGGAAACTGTGTATCATTTATTATTGAAAGCTAAAGTGAAGAAACAATATGTAACGGGATACATATCTAGTCTTGGCCTATTGTTCTGGGGGAGAAAATCTCCAAAGGTGATTATGTTGAAATAAGGCAGGTGTAAAAACAAGATCTGACCTTAATGGCTTTGCTGAAATGCACAGTATTTGTTCTCACATTTTTTCCATTCTGTTTTTATGATCAGGATATCTGTCTCTGAGATAATATGTCATCATGATCATGCTTAACATAGTTTCCATTTTACTTTTTTGCTTAGGATATGCCCTCCCAAGGTAGTACTGTATGTCACAAACTTTACATATTTAAAAAGAACATCTGATAATATTGTTATGAATATAACTTTTAAGAGGAAAAACAAAAGCAATTGGTATGGATGTGTCAAACAGTGCTTTTGAAAAAAATATAAAAAAGTAGCCAATTATACTGCCCATGAAATGAATGTTTATAACTGAAAAGATAGATCAACATTAAAGTACAAGGCCTTGCACAGCTTGAGGATGAATGAGAGCCTTCACTTCTTACTCTCCAGGAACACTGATACTGTGTAAATGGAATAAATATTTAAATAAATTAAAATGTATGTCTTTTAACTGTAGCTTTTGTCATATTGACTATATGAAATCAGCAAAGTCAATTGAAAGTACACAATCACAAAATTTAATAACCAGTGAACTCATCAAAAATGTCTGTTTATATTTGAAGAAGCCAAAGAAGAAAGATCATTATATTGTATCCAAATTGTGTGTGTGTGTGTGTGTGTGTGTGTGTGTGTGTGTGTGTGTGCGTTTCTCAATAGCAATAGCTCAATAAGCTGTGTTCCCTTGGATGCCAGACTTCTGTCAGCTCTGGGGAGATGACTAGCAATGATTATGAGAAATTATGCCATGTTCCTTTTACAAAATTGAATACATTAAAGTTATAATCAGTTGTATTATTTTTATTCCATATTAATCTCTGATCTTAACTGGAACATTGAAAAATATTTTTGATTTGTTTTAACATTCATTAAATAAGATACAGGATAATTGAAAGTCACCTGTCTCTATTTTTTAAGTGAAAACAAATAGACTGCAAGCTGACAAGTTTAATTTGAACAGCGGGAAAAGGAAAAAAATAACAAACAATTCTGTCTGGGCCACCCACTTCCATCAAAACCTCTTCCACATATTCAACATGTTATGTAGGCTAGGATGATACACAGAGATATCTCAATTTAGTTCACATGCATTGAAAAATATGCTTAATTTTGAAGCTTTATGAGAAAGAATAGCTGTATTAAGTTTTCTATGTTATATGTACATTTATTATGACTATTTCATAGCAAAAGAAATATTAGTACAACTCAGGAAGACTGCTGTGTAGCCAGAACACCAAATAGATAAATATAGTGGCTACTGCAAAGAAGGGGAAAAAAGGGAAAAGGGATAAAAGAACATAATTGATGCAGACACATTAAATACTATCGTACAATACATTTAGCTTGCATTACATTATATTATCGAGTATGCTACATTCTACAATGGTTTTGCACTTATGTAAAGTTTCATAATTTCTCAAGAACTTGAAGGTGGCATGAAATTATCACCAAATTGCTTCATCACAGCTCCATTGTTTGATATATATAAATCTATTAACTCCAACAGTATTCTAGCATAAATGAATTTTCTATTAACATTAATCTAGCATCTTTGGCACAATCTAGGTTCCTATTAAAAAAAACTATCTATAATTTAGAAAACAAAGTTAGGGGAAAGTCATGAGAAAAATACCCATATTAATGAACATATGACATTTAGTAACTATTATGTAGAAAAATTGTTTGTAAACCCTAATTTACTTGTGCTGAATACTTTAGCGCAAATCATTTGTATATGCAGATTTGACAAATGTGTCACAAAAATAAGAAACTCAAACTAGACAGATTTGCATAAGTGGCTGAGAGAATCTCACTCATGTTCCTGATAAGCAATACGTATATGATGTTTTACTGTTTTTCCCCAGACTTGTCACTGCTCTCATTGCAAGTATAATATACATCATTTCCATGCTACTTTTGTTTTCACAAGCAGAAAGCAGAACAATTGTTCCTATATTAACATTTTTCTTTTTGATGCTTCAAATAGGTTTACCTGAATCAAACTTTTCAAGAATAATTATGTGGCACTTGTTGCTTCAAAACATAAAAAATTTCCTGACTGTATGTTATTATCTATTAATAGGTGGAACATCACAACAGTATGCTGGCTTGCAAGTTATTCTGCTAGGTAGCTTGAAAGGATTGGTGAGAACAACATAGAGATATTTCATTAAAAGTGATTGGATAATTGGGAAAATTAAATATGAATAACCAGAGACTATTTGATAAGATTTATTTAAAAAATCTGTTTGGAAACATTGTTTAAGAAAATGTATATGTATGCCTGACAGATGTATGAATAAAAAACTAAAAACACAATTGATTTTATTATTTATGGCAAAATAAGAAATTAATGAAGAGTATGCGGCTAATGAAAAATTCTGAATATGAGAGAAATTGCAATCTGATTAAATCAAAAGAACAGATTCTAGGAAATCCTGGGCACAAAATGAAAGAAATGAAAGGTACAAAAATGAAAGCAGAATGACTTGAGGACCAGAGAGACAAAAAGTAGTGGATCAATTAATTTCCCCAAAGAGCAAATGGAAAGTAGATATAATATGCAAGGATGGTGAAGCTGCCAGGAAAAAAATGAAAATAATTATGTTACAGCGTATTGTGGAATTGTATGGAGTTAATGGGAAGTATACAATTGTATGCTTGCTGGAATGATAAAGCATATGAAAGACATAAATAGAATAGAATAGAATAGAATAGAATAGAATAGAATAGAATAGAA
>NW_020769322.1:7893847-7926548 GCF_900518735.1 Pseudonaja textilis
CTTCTCTTCTCTTCTCTTCTCTTCTCTTCTCTTCTCTTCTCTTCTCTCCTCTCCTCTCCTCTCCTCTCCTCTCCTCTCCTCTCCCCTCATCTCCTCTCCTCCCCCCACCCCTACATATGCATATTATATGTATATAATATTCCAGTATTTATTGAAATTTTCAGAATTCCATTTTCAAATTGTAGAAAAAGGATCTATCTTTGGGAACTGAAAAATTGCTCTAATTTTAGCATACATTTTTCTTAAAAGTACTACAAAGTACATAGAAAGAAAGAAGAAAAGAAAGAAATAGAAAGAAGCATCCTATTTTCTTTGCATTAATATAATATAAGCACAATTACAAAATATCTTATTATAGTATGTTATAGGGTTACTCTTACTATAGAATATTATAGAGTTTGCACTAGAAGATGTACAAGGTTCCTTCCAACCCTATTATTCTGTTATTCTATTCTTTCATATGATTTTAAAATTAGCTTACCTTTTTCTCTTTTCCTTTTTTGCAATAATCAAAACTAAAAATCATAATTGCATTTTTTTCTATTGTATGCAAAAAGTCTATCACAGTTTCTAGTCAACTCTAAAGGTAGATATTGATTTTTTTTTCTTTAATCAAAGAAGTTAATTTAGTAATCTCCACAATTTCTATTTTCTTTATCCACCATTCCTCCATTACAGGTAGTACAATATTGAACCTGTCTAATTTCAAAGATATAATAGTCTCATTGCAGTTGTCATATTTAAAAACAAACTCCTGTGACTTTTTACTAGTTTACAAGTTAGTCCCAAAAGAGAAAAAATGAACTACATTTTTTTGTCTGTCAATCCATTCTGTTTTTAAATTAGCACAAAATTACCATTTAAAATTAAATATAATTAGTCAAACTGCCACTAGCAATTATAATAAATACAATGTACTCTGTACCTCATGAAAGCCCTCTAGATGTACAGCATTAGTTCTTGATCAAAACTTGCCAAGGACACAAAAACTTCCACTAATCTATGCCAAACTATCTTGGACACAAGATCTTGCCTGGAACATCCTTCTGGTGGCATTTAAAACACCTGGTACCCCATTGCAGTGAAATATAATATTTTTTTCCCATTCTTATTACATATATACCAGAACTGGATACTTTCATTATTGAGGGCAGAATAATATGACATTATGTTCAAAAGTAATCCAAACAATAAATTAATAGTTCAAGCAATTTATAAATTAATAATTTAAGCAAGCAGTAACTATGTGCTTTATATAGCTTTATATAATGAATGTATGGTATGCACTCATTAGTTTAAATCTCACTGTACATTGTCAGTCACATATTCATATCTGAAGTACACTTGAACAGAAGTAAAGTCACTGTAAAGCTCAATCTGCTTTCAAATTTAAATGTTTTCTTTTTATTCTGTTTGTATGATTTCTTGTATCTGAGGTTAGTTAATTAATTTGTATTCTAATAATTTAGATAATAAATTATTGTTAATTTCTTCTGAGACAGATTAGGGTACATTGATACAATGAAACTGTCAGTTTGAAAGCAACTATGGATTGTTGGGTTCCTATTATTTCCTTGGTGTTGGAAAGTTCATTTATTTTTCATTTAGTTGCATTGTGTTTGTTTCTTTGTATGGTGATGGTGATGATGATGATGATGATGATGTTCATCATCATGTTCGAAGAGGACCTTGATATCTAATGGGTTGTGGGCTGTCTACGGTGTGACCGCAGTTGGCTGGTAAGGCCTACATGGGCATGGAATGTTCTGCCACTTGTTGGGCAGACATGTGTGGGAACCACTGTTGCAGTAGTTGCAGTTCTAGCTTTATGGAGTGTACACTTCTCTTGCGCTATAGTTGTCCTTCTGTCTTCAAATGTCTGGCAGCCTTGGTGGATCAGCATGCACCATGTCAATTGATCTTGTACCAGGGTTTCCCAGGAGGTGGGGTTGATATCCAGGGACTTGAAGGAGGCTTTCAATGTGTCTTTGTATTGCTTTCTTTGTCCCCCTTATGATTGTTTTCCTTGAGAGAGCTCACCATAGAGGAGCTGTTTAGGGATGCAATGGTCTGGCATCCTTGCAACATGGCCTGCCCAACATGTCTGGGCTTTCATCAGCAGGGTGTGAACTAATGGCAGGCCTACTCTGAAGAGGATGTGTGTGTCTGGCACCTTGTCTTGCCACTAGATCCTCAGAAGTCTGCAAAGGCAGGTTGTATGGAAGTGGTTCAGCTGCCTAGGGTGCCTCTTGTATACAGTCCAAGTCTCACTGACATACATCAGGGTGGTTAGCACTACTGCTCAGTAGACTATGAGCTTTGGAGCAAGGCTTATTCCATGACAGTCCCACACGTTGGTCATCACCAAATGCAGAGCTTGCCTTGGCAATTCTTCAGTTGACCTCAATGTCAATTGTCACTGTATGGGAGAGAGTGCTATCAAGTTATGTAAATTGGTCCACTGCTGGCAGCTTTTGTCATGTGATGGTGGGTTCTTGGTATTGGGCATTTGCAGCTGGCTGGTGCATCACTTCGGTCTTTTTGTGTTAATGAGGAGGCTAAAGTTGTTGCATGCTGTTGTGGATTTGTCCACACTGGCATGCATTTCCTGCTCTGATCCAGCATTCAGGGCACAGTTGTCAGCAAAAAGGAGGTCTTGTAACACAGTCTCCTTTATCTTGGTGACTCCTGGAGTCTTTGCAAGTTGAACAGTTTCCCTGTATTTCAGGTTAACTCCCAAGGAACTGCTCTGGAAGGCATCTGACAGGATGGCTGAAAACATTATACTGAACAGGGTCGATGCCAATAGACACCCTTGCTTGATGCCGTTTGTAACAGGAAAGGGCTCTGAAGCTTCACCGTTGTCCAGAACACAAGCTGTCATGCAATCAATTAGACGGTGATAGTGATGGTATGGTGGATGGTATACCTTCAAATAACATATAGAGTGATATTACCATGGTGATGATAGATGATGATATATCACTTTATATGTTATTTGAAGGTATTCTTATCTTAACCTGTTCTAGACAATGGAGATGATATAAACCAAAGCTAATTTAACAACTCCCTTTGTAAAGAGAACATTTCAGCAGTGAAATGTTTCAAGTCCCATGATATTCACTCTTTTTTCTTCAGAGAAAACAAGGAATTAGCATTTTCCTTTGATATTCCACTATTTTTGCTCCCTCTTTTTCTCTCTCCCTCTTTTTTACTTTCTCTCTCTCTGTGTTTTGTGTAAATGACTATTTTTGCTGCTGCATTTCCAAAAATGTCACCATTAATAGAATTTTTGCTTTCAAAAATGAAAAATCCCTGAAAAATATACTATGTTGAGTTTTGGACAAATCACAATTGCTTTTAAAACAAGTTTGAGATTAATAAATCTTCATCATAGAATGTATGTGTAAGAAAAGATAAATTATAATAACAAACTTATGGAAAAAGTATTATCAATTACTTCTATTAGGAAATCAGCCATTAGAAAACTTTCACTTGAAAATCCTTGAAAATATAAATGGTTATGATATATCCTGCATTTTTAAGTTATAAGGAAAACTGCAACTGGAGTACGAACCTGACTTATTAAGACAGTCAATAAAGTGTACTGAGTTTTTAGCAAGTGTTCTCTTTGTGAAGCATTTTTTTAAAAAATGCACACACATATTTATTCATGATTTTTTGCTGTAAAATGGCTATAAAGCATTAAAACTGAATGGGAGAAAAACTATGTATTGATTTTTAACATATAATATAATTAATTATATAAGTGTTGAGAAAACATAGACTTTATTAGCCACATCTCCTTTACTTTTACTCATTGTAGAATAGACTCTTGTCATGGCCTGTTATCCAATTCATGGTTTATGAATCTCACCAGCATGTTATCATTTTACCTAGTTATCTAATTTGGAGATAGCAGTACTATTTCTCATCAGATATTTAAAGGAAGGTGCCCTTGAAATGTAAGGATTATTATATTTGATAAATCTTGGTATACTTTTAAACTACTGTGGTTTTGCTCAACCATTTTAGTGGTTAGGGTTAGGGTTTTAGAAAGTTGATTTTACATTCAATTACATTGAATAAGTGGTTCTTATTAAAATTAACCAATTGTCTTTACATGTAATTAAAATGTTTAAAACACTTTTCCCATTGGAAAAATGGCATCTGATCATATAGTGGAAAGATACTTTAATATGTGTTGTATTTGTATGTCATTGTATACGTATGATTAATAAAAGGGGGAAAGTGAAATCAAGGAATATATTGTGCACTAAAAATAAAATTTACTTTGGGCCTTCAGAGGGAGAGGGAAAACCACTTCTGGGGGAAAAAGCACCTTATCAAAAAAAAAAATGTAGGAACAAGTTCAGACAGTAGTCAGGAGTTGACACTGACTTGAAAGCACATACACACATGAAAGGGACGGGGCAATGCCAAAACTATTTTTTTCAATTCCATCTCTTCAGATTTTTTGGCTGTGTAAATCCTTTTTCTATACTGATTATGCCTTTTGGCTCCTCAATGAGTTCTTTCCATATCGATCATGTTGTAAGCTTTAGGCTTTTGAGTTTGGCCTCAAAACATTGCAAGTATAATTTTTATTCATGATAATCTGTTCTTTTTTCTGCCTCCAACCCCAACCACAACTACAAAAAGAATATACAAGACAAAATATTTGTTTTAAAAGAACTCAAAGGAAAATATTTCAAGATTTATAAAATATGTGTTGTTTACTTACATTTCTTCTCTCTGATCTTTAGTTTTTTTTCCTAATTTGCTTCCTTTCTCTTTCTCTTAAATTCTCTTTCCTTTGCTTTTAAAAATATGAACTAATGAAAAAATGTATGTCCGAAATAGCAGAAAACTGACTTTGTTCAAGGTCCATAAAGAATTCAACTCTCAGCTTTTCCAGATAGGATAAGAATAATCAGTTACAAAGACAAACTTATTGTTTCAACATCTCAATTTAGAAAAGGTGTTCATCTACTTTTCTGGTTACTTCTTGAGGCAAGTTGTTCCATAGATTAATTGTTCTGTCAGGGAATTTCTCCTTAGTTCTAGGTTAGTTCTCTCCTTGATTAATTTCTACCATTGCTACTTGTTAATATTTTATGAGACCATTCCTACTAATTCTAATAAGTATCATATTTTGCATTGTCTTTTTAATTTTGGATGCCAGAAAATGTTCACACAAAAAATGATTATTTACATCTGTTGGCAATTATTAAGTTGTTATTGCTTATGAAAAAGAACAAACATATGTCATAGGTCCTGGGACGATATTTTCTTGGAAAAAAATAAAGAGAAAACTGAAAAAAGGAAAAAAAGCTGAAAAAGGTTCATGAGGAAAAAAGAATGTTTATATTTATTATTTTGCTTTTCAAAGGAAAATTCAAGAGAAAAACTAAGAAAATAAATAATTAAAGAATCCAATCAAATTTTATGAAATAAATATCTGACCTTTATATTAAAGGATGTGTGGTCACTTTTAGTCATAGAAAAAAGTTTTCCAAATGTAGATTTAATTAAAGTTCTGTGATACAGCCAAAAATAATATAGTATGTGCTTTTATAAGCACATAATTTACATAGAAAGTCTATTCATTGTATATATGTTTATAATGATTGACCAATATAGGTCAAAACATATTTGAAAAATATTCAATTCTTCTTTTATCTTATCTTTGATTCTTGATTCTTCAGAAACATGGGAATTTTTGGATGGTGATCCTTCTGATCCTTCACATTGCTGCTGATATGATTGGTGCTTTGAGGAATAACTATCATTTTATATAATAGCCATATTGTGTTGTATGTTATGAAATATAACCAGCCATGGAGAAGGAATGCACAGGCATGTCCATGTTACTGTTAAATTTATGTGTCACATATATTTTTTACAACTCAGGGAAATATACATAATGCTTCTACCTCCTAATTTCTCCACATTAGTAACCCTGTGAGGTGGGTTGGCTGACACTGACTTCCTGATTCTGACTCACCCATCCAGGTTTGTGACCAAGTGAGGATTAGAACTCTCAGTTTGTCAGTTTCTAATTCAGGACCTTAACCATTGCAACAAACTATTAACCAAAAAAATGGAATAAGTGAAAAGTGTACTGATACACCTAGTTTGGCATTTTTCAGAATGCTTTTTTCACTTCCCAATATAGTTTATTACACCAATCTACCCTTCAATAAGTAGCCACCTTTCACTTTTCTTAACTTAAATGTCATTTATGTAATACAGTCAGCTATGACTTTCTCTTATAGACACATTTTAAAAACCACTTTAATAATTATATGAACATGATGTATGGTGCTTGTCCTGTAAATAATTTGAAGGATCCAGTTTTTTTCTGGAATGAGTAGTAAACAAATGCCTTATAGTAGTGGTGGGATTCAATTTTTTTTACTACTGATTCTGTGGGCGTGGCTTATTTGGTGGGCATGGCTTGGGGTCACATGACTGGGTGGGCGTGGCTTGGCGGCCATGTGGCTGGGGTGGTCACATGACTGGTTGGTGTGGCTTGATGGTTATGTGACTGGGTGGGTGTGGCCAACCTAATGTCACTCCCGTCAAGGGGTGCCTTGCCTGGCCCCTCCCCTCCCAGCTATTCCTTGTCACACCCAGCCTCAACATATCTATAGTTCTGTAAAAATGTTGTTCACCTTTTTTTGACTTTATTATCTACATACTATAGATGTACTTTCATGGACCACTGAAAGGAGGAAATGCTTTGCCAAAGAGGGTGATAGGCAACAGGCTTTTACAGAGCTGCCAAAAAGAAGGGGGGGGCAATATATTTTCCAAAGCACCAAAAAGCAAACAAGTATTTTCTAAAGCACTAGAAGGATAGAAACTGAACAGAGGGAGATGCAACCTAAAAGTAAGGAGAAACTTTCCGACAATGAGTTCTGGGTGCTCCAACACTGGAAGTTTTTAAGAAAAGACTGGGCAGCCATTTCTCTGAAATGGTATAGAGTTCCCCACAAGGTCCTTTCTAAGTGTTATTCTGTTATTCTGACACCTTTCCCAGGACCTCTACTCAAGAGTTTGGCATCCTCATTTTTTACCCGCCTGAGCAGGGGTTGGACTAGAACTGGGGTCGTGACAGCTTTAAGACTTGTGGACTTCAACTCCCAGAATTCCTTCTCCAGTCATATTAGCTCAGGAATTCTGGGACTTGAAGTCCACAAATTTTAAACTTGCCAAGTTTGACTAAAAGATTACCTCTGAGAAGCCTTCGAGCCCTAGATTGCTGTGCTGTTTCAAAGAGTCTTCTGAAGCCAGGGTTTGTGTTCTTCCTTCCTCTCCTTTTTTCTCTCTCCCTCCATCCCTCCTTCCATGTATCTATCCATCCACTCATCCATATATCTTTCATTTTCTCCTCCCTCCCTCCCTCTTTTTTCTCTTTCTTTCTTTCTTTCTTTCTTTCTTTCTTTCTTTCTTTCTTTCTTTCTTTCTTTCTTTCTTTCTTTCTCCCTTCCTTCCATCCCATTTTTCTTTGTCTACCCCTTCTTCCTTCCTTTCTCTTTTTCTCTCTCTCTTTCTTTCTTTCTTTCTTTCTTTCTTTCTTTCTTTCTTTCCCTTTTCTTTCTTTTCTTTCTTCTCTCTTCTCTCTCTTCTCTCTTTCTCTCTCCCTCTTTCTCTCTTTCCCTCTCACCCTCCCTACCTCTGTCTCTCTCTTTCCCTCTCTCTTCCTCTCTTACCTTCAAAATTCTTCTTTTTTCAGTGCCCAGGGAGGCTTCCTTGAGCAGTAGGCAAAAAATGGGGTGCAGGTGGGTGTTGCAGAAAAAGCCACCTAGCCATGCCCATCCAGTCACATGACCACCTGGCCACACCCACCTGGCCATGCCCACAGAACCAATAGTAAAAAATTTTGAATCCCACCCCTGGTTCTAGCTCCACCTTAAGCACAAAGTGATCTTATTGATCTTGGATCAGTCTCTCAGTCCTGGAAAACTGGCAATGGCAAACCATTTACAAGAAAACTGCAGAGAATATTCCAGGCAGTTGGCAGGAGTTAAAAACTGGGCCTATGTACACAAATTCCTATAAGGCAGAGATGGTATTCAACTGGTTCACACCGGTTCGGGCTCCGCCTGCCTGCCTATCTGCCTGGAGCATACTTTTCCCGGCAGACGCGCCTTCTCCAGACCGGCCTGGTCTGGCACAGCTAGCCAGTAGGTGGCCACATGTTCCTTTTGCAGTGCCAGAAACCTCTCCCAACCGGCCAACTATTCTCTTCTTCCTCAGCCATATAAAACGGGCAGAGAAGGAAGGGAGCAGCCATCCGTCCGGTTGCACTGAAAAAGGGGTGGCTGGGACTGAAAAAAAGTCATTTCCAGCCACCTCTTTTGCAGCTCCAGAAGCCTCTCCCAACCAGCCAACTACTCTCTTCCTCCTCAGCCATATAGAACAAACAGGCAGAGAAGGAAGGGAGCAGGTGTCTGTCTGGTTGCGCTGAAAAAGGGGTGGCTGGGACCAAAAAAAGTCATTTCCAGCCACCTCTTTTGGAGTACTGCACCAGCAGGCTCAATGGGTGGACCTGCGTGGCCGGTGGCTAGGATGCAGCAGTGGCGGCAGCAGGTTGGAGAAGCTCAGCAAAGCCTCTTGAAGAAGCCTATAGCCACTGCATGTTTTTTTCAGTGTGGAAGGAAGGAAGGCAATGTTCCAGGCAGTCAAGAAAGCTGCCTAGCTCAGATCTGCTAGTGGGGGGGGCACGGGATGGGCAAGGCTGCAGCACATGCCTCATTTGAATTTCCCAGCCCCAAAAGTGGGAGGGGAGGAAGGCTTTTTCAGGCAATGTGGGACAGGAGACTGGCTGGGATAAACCCTTGTAATGAGCGATTCTGCCGGGCACTTGGAAGCCTGTGTGTGTTTCAGATGGGTCTCCTTTCCTAGAGAGAAAGGAGAGAGAAAGAGAGGAAGAGAGAGGGAAAGTAGTTTTAGATTAGAAAGACGATTTAGATTAGCAAGAAAGCAAGAACTCTGATGGCACAGTTTTCGTCAGAAAAACCGGTTTGGCTGAACAGGTAGTATTTTTTACTACTGGTTCGGTTGAACCAGGCCAAATTGCTAGAATATCACTACTGCAACAGCAGTGTTAAAAAGCTTAAAACAACTCTTCTCCTTTAAGAAAGTCAAGGCCCAGCAAAGTACCAGCAAAGGAAAAAAAAACTCTGGAGTTCAGGCAACAGTAAGTCTGGGTGTACTTGCCAAGAACCTTTAGCTGTTATAAGGGTTAACTGAGAGGCAGTTTCTGTAAGCAGGGCAATAAAGATTAGGCTAGAAACAACACCAGAATCTTTCCTTCTTGAGTTCATTACCGAAATAGCCCTGTAACATATAATTAGATGTTCGCAATTAAAGGTGTGGAAAGAAATTAAACACAAGCATTATATGAAGATCCCAGGATGGATTTCCATCATGGAGGCATTGATCCACCCCAATGCACTAGAAACTGGAAGAAAAATTATGTATTATGATGTACTAAATTCCCAGGGAAGATTAAAGATGAATCAAGAAATCAGAGAGCAAGGGATGAAATTAGAGTGGTGGCCATATTTACAACTCAAGGCAAGATATAAAAAAAGACATGGAAGAATTTGGAATTGAGATAAAACCAAATCAATTAGAAAAAATATTGGAGGGAGCAGACGAAAAATTAATCTCAAAAATGTATAACTACCTGTTAGAATATGAAATGGAGGAAGAAATAGTTAAAGGCCCAATGATCGCATGGGCAAAGAATGTAGGGCATAATATTAATTTGGAAGATTGGGAAAAAAATTGGAATCAAAATTACAAAATAACAAAATTGGCAATCTATAAAGAAAATCAGTACAAAATGTGTTACCGGTGGTATCTGTCACCCTCAAGGTTAGCTAACATTTATCCAAACATGATTCCAATGTAAGCAAACGAAGGGCACCTTCTTCCACACTTGGTGGCTCTGCCCAAAAAATTAAAAAATATTGGAAAAAAATTAGACCATGGAGAAAAGAAATTACAAGTATTCAGTTAGAATTCAAACCTGAAATGTTTTTGTTGGGAATGTTAAAAGGGGACTATGCAAATTAAATTAAATACTTAATTCTCCATATAATCACAGTGGCAAGAATTGTGTTGGCACAATGTTGGAAAGGCGAACAAATGCCAACAAATAATTTGATTACTCATAAAATACTTGACTGCACTGAAATGGACCTATTCACACAAAAACTTAAGAATAAGGATGACTCAAGATATATTACAGCTTGGGATAAATGGTATAAGTGGATTAAAGAGAAAAATATCCAGGAACTTAAAATATATGTATTTTGTTGAGGTAATTCCCCGTTAGGAGAATGAGCGCACACAGGGAGACGTAGTGAGAGTGGTGAAGAATAATACACAAGCAGCACACAGATACATTGTATAGTAAAATGTAGGTTTTTACTTCCAGTAAATGGTTAAGCAAAGTCCAATGAGCAGTCCAAGTCATTCACGGTTAAAGCAGTCAGTTTTCAGTCCAGGGATAATCCAATAACAAAGTCCAGTATCAAAACCAGTTCAGTAATAGACTTACATCAAATCCAAGAATAACAACCATCAGTAACAGTCAATAGGGAAATGCAGGAACACACTCTCAGCAACAACAGAACAGAACAACCCAGGTTTCTGGCTCCATCTTATGGCCATTTGAGGAAACACACCCAATTAAAATTTTAGCATTCCCTTAAAGAAACAGTATTATAATGTCTATCCTGGTTTATATATTTTCCAACCCAACTTACATTCCTAACATATTTGATGAATGGAGTACTTAAATGAAGAATGTTTATCAAATAAGAAATGAATCATTACCAAGAAAAAAGCACACCGTCTTAGTTGATTAGAAGCATATGTTTTATATCTTTATTTATATTGTATTTGTATATATTGACTTTGTCTACAACATTAAATTGTATTTAATGTATTGTATATAGTGTTTTTCTTTTTTAATCGCTAATAAAGTTTTCTTTTAAAAATTAAAAAAAGAAAAAGAAATAGCCCTGTAAAGTAGAAAAAAACAAAAAGAGATTTCTTCCAACAACTGGTTCTCTGAACTGCTTAGAAAGTTAACAACTGGTTCTCGCGAATAGGTGCGAACCTGTTGAATCCCGCCACTAGCTAGAACTCAGGGTCTCTTAATTAGTGGAAATACATAAGTAAAATCCTGAAGGCATACCAGTCATTCAGTGCAAATTTAAAAGTAATATTAAAAATTTATGCATGAAAATATAAGGATATATTGTTGAAATCATATTTAATAAAATTATTCACATGCTTAAAAATGCCATAAAAGAAATAAAAGAAGCTAACAATGTTGGAGACTTTCCTCAAATCATCTTTTTTTATCTGTCACATTTATTTTCCATTAGGTTTCTGCCACTTTCAACATCATTATCAATCATTTTTTGACTAAATGTTTTTGAAAGCTCAAAGAACCATATAAATTGGTATTGCTGTTTGACTTCTCAGAATCAAGGTTAATGGAAGCTCTTTGCTGTCAGGAAAAAAGCTTCAAGGCAAAGTAACGTGTCAAAGGCAGCCAATCAAGAACGGTCTCCCCTGCCCCCACTAGTTAAACCACTAGTTAAAAAACAGATCAATCATTTTGAAATGCCTATACTTTGGAATTTTACACTTCCAGTTTAAGGGTTGATTACTTGATATCACTAAATCTCGATTCTTCACAGCATACCCAGAAATGACTTATTTTCAAAGATGAGTATATAATTGGTGCTTAGGTAGTGATGTTTTTAAAAAAAATATTAGGCTGAAATCAGAAGCAAAATATAATGCCTTTACCTGATAACTTTTATGTGTCAAAAAAGAAAGCAGCATTGACATAGACAACTGCTCAGTACAATAATATGACTTGGATATTTGTACTGGATTTCAGATATTTCACTGTAGATATGGGCCATATAGGATTTTTCAATTATAAATCAGCTGCATTATCTGATAACTATATTAGTACAATACTATATTGTGCTGAAACAAAATATGTTACTTTATTTTGGAAAATTTTGTATCCTGCCCTTTACCCTTTTGGCTTAAATATGGGTTTGACTGATACTTGTTATACCCTGAGGAAATCCTGCATTATTTATCAGGTTGCAAATTGTTATACCAAGGTTTCTTTTTACATTTACATTATTTTACTTTGGTTAAATCTTGTGTAATCTTACTGAAGCCAATCAAATAAATAGAGCCTGATGCCAGATTCCTTATATTAGTCATATCTGTATCCCATTGTTTATACAATAGCAGCTGCCCTAGAATTTTTTTCAGCCACACATATCTCAAGATGCCAGAAGTTTTACCTAAGATTTTATTCATAAAATATATGCTCCATTGCAGAGATTCTGTTCTAAAAGTATTGTACTGTTGTATTCCCCCTTTAGAGATGATGGTCAGGATAACAACTGTACTTGTAGTTAATTTGAACCTAAGAGGTCTTGTGCCATCTTTTTTACATGGCATCTGAAGAATATGTGTGGCTTGTATCTTGTTCATTATGCATGTCTTTCTCAGTCCCTGAAAATCTCAAGGGAAGATCCCATGAAAAAACTCTTCCCATGGGATTTTTAAGAATAGGAATTAACCTGGGAGACTTATAAAAAACATGAATAAATTCATAGCAGAAAAGAGCATCAAGAATGGCTGAAATTTCCACAACTTTTAAGGAATTTCACCTTCCCTAGTACTGGGACAGCTTTTTGTACTTTATTTAGTATAGGCTTCTCCTCCACCCTCTCATTTATGCTTATGTCTTTTGATGGTAAGTCTGGGTGAAAATACTAATATTTGTATTAGGAAACAAATTCCTTTTCAATTATATTTTCTTATACAGTACTAACAGCTTATGTGGCACTTTATACAACAATATAGTTTCTTGTTCAGGGGTTTTTGTTACTATCCAGCTGTACCTTTAATTCAGACAATTCTTATGAATAGTCATTTTCAGATGTCCTGTACTCTATGTATATTTCCACTTAATAGAACAACATAATAATACATTTACCTAGTTTGTTGCAGAGAAATGCACTACTGAATAAAACTGAATCTCACATCTCTTTTGGTGTTCTATGACATTCTTGTCTAAATTGCTTGTGATTGACTGTATCATTAAAAAGATTTCAGGGAGATGGAAAATATCTATTGTGCTTGAATTTCTATTTGTTTTGCTTACTTCAGCCTGCTATATTTCTGCTATCAAATCAGACAAGCCATATAAAATAATAATTGCTGAAAGAAGATCACAGAGACCGACTACAGACAATGGTATAAAAAAGTAACAACAATGGTGCTTTGGAATATCTGCAGGAAACACCATTTGCCTGGAAGCAAGAACTGGGGGGGGGGACGGGGGACCACAAAACAGACAAAAACAGAAAATGAACAGGGGTCCTAAAAGTTGTCAAATGCTTTGGGACTTTAGAAGTCAAAATAACGAGAACCTGCCATATAGCATTCCAGATTTGACAACTATTAATAAAAAAGGCAAAAAAGTTTGGAGACAAAAGAATTGAAGAGAAAGAAATAGAGAAAATCACAAAATACAAAGATCTGCAAATAGTAGAATGACTGAGGCAAAAGATACTACCAGTGCAAAGATAATACTATCCCAAAGCACCAGTGCCATCAGTATTGACAAAATCACCATCATTCAATTGCAAAATAACATTTCCTGCCCCAGGTCCTTGGGAGGGACTTGATAGGTGGCCAAAAAACTGGTTGACTAGGCAACCAACAAAAGCATATACTTTATATGCTACCACAAATTAGAAGGAAAGATGAGTAGAAATAAATTTGTATTCCCGCTATCCTTTTCTTCTCTCACTTTAGGCTTAATAAAGTTATTTCAAACTTCTGAAACTGAATTGAGTATGCAAGGTTTTATGGAGAATACTACATTGTATTTTTATTATTGTCTCTTTTCTCTAGGTGCTCAGCAACCTGGAGGCTTCCAATATTTTTTCTGCCCACAGCCATAAAGGTAGTTTGCATTAAGAGAAGATAACTATCTCAAAACTACCCTGGTGGGCTTCCATGCCTGAGGATAGAGTTGATAGCTAAATTTCTATCTAAGTCCAATTTCCAATTTTCTACAATCTACACCATTCTGGCTTAACTCTTATACAAATAATATTTAAACTATATTGGTTAGACCTGATGAGTTTTGTATAGTCTAAGAATGCTACCCTTCCACCTTAAAATTGAGACAATAGATAATTTTAACTATCTCTGACTCTGTTCATTTCTAGAATATTTCATTGGCCAATGAAGATATTGCCAGTCTAATTTATTTCCTGGTTGCATCCAATCATAATTTATAAAGTGCTAACACTGCCCCAGTGGTGAGTCATTTAATTGCAATGATAATTAGACCTGTTCAGATCAACCCTTCATATTTTGTACAATGAAGGTGACAAAAATTTATTCACCAAATAATTTCACATTATTTCATTCTCCATTGCCATGAACCAGCACTTATTCTGCATGTGTTTCTAGTAATGTAAACATATGGCATTTTTTTGTCTTAAAACAATCTTTTGTACATGGGGATGGATTTCTGAAATTAAGAAAACAAGAAGAAAGCTAAATCTTCAAATATTGTGATCCTAATTCAAATCATGAATCTTTCATTGTACAGTAAGTAAACCAGCTAGCAAAGAATAAACTTTGGAGACATAAAAGGTCAGTTTAATGTCAGCTCTAGGCCAATCCAAAGCAAAGTAGATCCCTCCCCCCCACTAAAGTTATATAAATACGATTTGCTTTATCACCTTGAATCCTCTTGGTGATAACAATTTGCACAGTCTCAAATATCTCTGAGCCGGTGCTTAAAAAAAGAAGGCTTCTTCTGCCTCAGTGTTAACTGAAATGCTCTCAGGCTGAGTGATTTCATACGCCACTCAGCATGTACTGGAG
The DNA here is from genome assembly GCF_900518735.1 of Pseudonaja textilis. The sequence goes on from NW_020769322.1 coordinate 7,908,821, forward strand.
TCTAGATTGCTAAAAATATGCCAGTCCTTTTCTTTCAGTAATTTAAGGACATGTTTCATATCAAGCAAAGAAACACCATCAATTATGAGTCAGGCCTTTTTCTCATCAATTCATTGCTTTTACATAGATTAAGTTTAAGTGCTTCTAATTTCATTCCTTGAACACATCTTCCAGATTTTGGCTGAAGAGAAAATGTGTGGTTTATGAATTGGCTAAGGAAAACTAAATACATTTATTGTTTGTCCATGTCCTTCATCCAAATGCTTTGGGGATGGCAGGCAGGAATGGAAAACAATTGTTTTGGAATGTTTGGCTCTGGGATAGTTTGGAACCAGACCAAAGCAGCTTCTAGTCATAGAAAATAAATCTTCTAATTTCAATCCCATAGCTAAGAAGAAAAACCCCTGTTAAGAGGTTTATTTTCAAAATGATTATAAATATTTCTTCTTGAATTTATTCAAAATATTATAACAAAATGCATATTGGTTTTAATTTCACATGACATCAAAATGTAGTGATCTTTGAGGTAAATATTAATCTCTTCTTTGACATAAATCAATATTTACCACAGATCAATACTTGTGAATGCCTGGTTCAACAGAAGCAATATCAGCTTAATTTGCAACAAAGTTAATTATACTGTTACAATGGTTTACATGTCATTCATACCTGAAACAGATTTCAAATATTTATTATTTAAAATGCTTAAGCAGAGAAAATTTACTGCTTAGGGTCACAAACTCCAATGTGGATATGGACATATAAACACATTTCTGACTTTCATTTTAGCGTGTAAATTTTTGCTACTATGGAAAACGTTTCCTATCATCAACACCCCTCCCCCCAATAATTAGAACATTCAAAAATTTAGAAAGAGTGGGATCTGTAAAGTATCCCTTAGTGACATACACATTTGTTTAAAATGATAACTGTGATTAGACTACTCTGAGGATGCTTTTTCAGGAAACAACTGGACTTTCTTGTTTTCCTTTGAAGATGTTTCACTTCTCATCCAAGAAGCTTCATCAGTTCTGACTGGATAGTGGGCAATGGAAGAATAGTTCACACATATATATTCACACATTCTAGCAGAGAAGACAAAAATAGACATTGTTTGGCCAGACTTATTTCCCTTACCTAATGTAAGCAATATTAGATTGTCTCTGTTTCTCTCTCTCTCTCCATCCAAGATGAACAGGTTTATGAGATTTTCAGTCTGAAATCCTTATCCCAGTACAATAGCATGAGCTGGAGAAGAGAAGGATTCAATTCTTTACCCCTTTCCTTATAATCAGGACTGTACAGCAGCTTGAATAAAAATAATGTAGGAAATAAAAGTTTGGTATTCTGCTTATTTCAACTTTGCAACTTTCAGCATCCCTCACTTTGAGATTGTTGGCCTGAGATGACCCATTTTCCCAGATTCTTCTGGAGGCTGGCAACAGAAAACAATTGTGTTTTCTGGCCCTGTTATAGAACTATTTCATCTATTTTACTTTTATACTTTTTAAAAATGATACTTTGCCTTGCACAAGCTAAGAGAAGAAATCCTCTATTTGATATTCCAGTGTTCTGCTACAATTACAAAGTGAAATGGGATATACTGCAACAATTTTCATCTAGAAGGATGCAACAGTTTTTACCTTCCTGGTACATAAAAAATTAAAATATATAACCTTTCCCTTGCCTCTATTTCCTTTCCTTCTCTTTTAATTTGAATGTTTTGTCTTATTGATGGTCCATTTTTCCAAGTGAAGGAAACAAAAGCTTGTTTTACTGGACCTTATTTGTTTTTGCAACAGAAATGCTGGCCACCATGAACTTGAAAATTCCCTTAGGCTTTTGATATGTAAAGCTATTGCTGCATAAAGCTATTGCTGCATAAAAGCTAACCACCAAGAACATTTCATCAATGTTACTCTTTCTATAAAATGGTTTTACATTCAGGCATGAGGGGCCTGGAGTCCTTCAAAGGTTGATGTATAGAATTTCCAGCATTATTTAACATTGGCGATGCTGATCAGCAATGTTAGGAATTATATTTTGTTAAGATTTGTAGGTCCACAGCTTCCCTATCATTGCTTTAAATGCAAACCTAGTGAGCCCTATAGGGAAAAAAAGTATGTATTTATAATCCAATAGATTTTGAATGTTTGATCAATGATAGCAAATGTTTCTTTAATGCATTGCTGATGCATTAAAGTGTGTCAAGAGGATTATGCTTCTGGAATAAAAATATAATACATTATAAATTAATAGACATCAGCAAAGATATCAGCAAGGAAGTTCTTTTTCTGTTTTTAAAAAAGGTGACCACTTAATTTTCAGCTGTGGCATAAAGTCCTTCCTCCCTTCCTCCCTAACAAAGAATAAAATACTTCTTTTTGTCTGGTATTATAAAATAAAATAAATTCAGTTGTCCAAATTATTTGCATCAAGTTAGAATTGCATCATATAAATAATATTTACTGCTAGTTCTTAAACAATAATGCTATTACACAACCAAGATGGTGCTCTATTTGAGAAATTCCAAATGCCTGCTAATGACAGATCCTTCTGTATTTCTTCCCATAATGTAATGCTTTGGATGATAAATCCTCCCATCGTCCCAAGAAATGTAAAATGTGTTCTCTATTAATAAAAATGTCTCTTCCACCCATAAAAGCCAAATGTATCAAGTAAAATTAAATAACAGAACAGATTTCTTGTTGAAAGTGGATCATGTATTTTGGGCTTTTATATCAAGCCTTAAGTTGTTAGGAGGAGGATTTTGTTTGAGAAAAATAGTCATAAAAAGTTATACATCTTTTATTAGTCATGGAACTTGGCCTTAAATCAGGAGCTCAGCAAAATATTCTCCCACACAATGTATGTATATGTGTCAATATATTTGTTAACAAGAAATGAGGATGAAAATGAGGATGGTGATGAAATAAAATCTGTGAAACCACTCCTATGATAGTGATTTCATGCATATAAATATGTAATTGTATGGCAAATTTATACAGACTGGTTTCTTACAGAAACACGGAGTCCATGAATATTAAGTTATTCATGATTTTTAAAAAGATGAATTTGTAGTAATGATTTGTTATTGTTATATAAGCTTTAGCTAAATCATGTAGAGTTATTTTGATCTAGGTGAAATCCTTTATAATAGTGTAGTCAGATTTGAGTCTGATGCACTTTACTTTGAGAATACATATCCAGATTTCAAATAATTAAAAAGTTTTGCTAAATCAAGGAAAAGTTTGGGAATATTTTTAAGGTTCTAATAGTAAGATTGTGAGATATATGCCAGATGCCTTCAAATGAATAAAGTATGGATTTCAAAACCAGAAATATTGCACAGCAGAGTCACAAACTTACCTGCAATAAAATGTATATTGAACAATTTACACTTGACATGTTACACTGAATTGACTATTTGTAAACATTTTCTCTTTTTCAGGAAAGTAATATTATAATACAAGAGCTATTTTTTTTTGAAACATCTGGTATTTAAATTTACCTTTATCTCTTTATCTTCTCATGCTGCTGCCAGATACACTTTCACTACTATCTATCTATATATGTATATGTTTGTCCATTGTTTTCAAAGAGGATACTGACATCTAGTGGGTAGTGGACTGTCCATGGTGTGTCCACAAGTGGTTGATAAGGCCAATAAGGTCACAGAATGTTCTGCTACATGTCGATCAGATATGTGTGGGCACCACTGTTGCAGTAGTTGCAGTTCTGGCTTTATGGAGTGCACACTTCTATTGTGCTATAGTTGTCCTTCTGTCTTCAAATATCTGGCAGCCTTGGTGGATCAGTATGCATCATGTCAATTTATCTTGTCCCAGGATTTCCTAGGAGGTGGTGTTGATATCCACTTTGTATCTCTTCCTTCATCCCCCTTGTAATCGCTTTCCTTGAGACAGCTCATCATAGAGGGGCTGTTTAGGGATGTGATGGTCTGACATCCTTGCAACATAGCCCGCCCAGCATGTCTGGGCTTTCATTAGCAGCGTGTAACTGATGGCAGGCCAGCTTTGGAGAGGACTCCTGTGTCTGGCACCTTGTCCTGCCACTGGATCCTCAAAAGTCTGTGGAGGCAGGTCATGTGGGAATTGTTAGGAATAACAAGGTTACCTAATGTAGTTTGGGTAAAATAATATATATAAACTATGATAGTAAGTTTAAGTGTGTGCCACTTTAAACTGCAAAGCATGTAATTTTGGGTGCAGTTGTGAAACCGCCATAAGAGGGAGCAAGAGAACCTGCTAGATTGCTGATTGATGGTTTGCTAACTGCGTGTTCCCTGCTGCTGAGTTTTTTGAACGTCGAAGGAAGAAAAGAGGTTTGACTTCTTCATATCTCTACTGCAAGGAGATATATTACTGGACTGATATTTGTAAGTTTACTGACCTCTTTTTCGACACTGGACTTTGCAACTGAATAATCCCCGGACAGACTGAATTAGTGAATGATATATGGACTGTCTGACTATGCTAAAACTCTTACTGGAGCAAACTATTTAACTAGCACAGTGTATCTGTTTTACTGAGTGTAAGCTACAAAAACGTTTATCTCACATATTTTGCCTGCCTGACTGACTGCCGTGCACATTCTGCTAGGGTGTATCCCTAACAGAAATGGTTCAGTTTCCTTGCATGCCTCCTGTATACAGTCCAAGTCTCACTGACATACAGCAGGGTAGTTAGAACTACTGCTCAGTAGTCTTTGAGCTTTGTAGCAAGGCTTATTCCATGAAGGTCCCACACGTTGGTTAGTAGTCTGCCAAATGCAGAACTTACCTTGGCTATTCTTCAGTTGACCTTGATGTCAATTGTCACTGCGTGGGAGAGGGTGCTTCCAAGATATGCAAATTGGTCCACTGCATGCAGCTTTTGTCCCTTCACTGTGATGGTGGGCTCTTGGGGTTGGGCTTTTGGAGCTGGTGGTGCATCGCTTTGATTTTCTTTGTGTTGATAAGAAGGCCAAAGTTGTCACATGCTGCTGCAAATTTGTCTATGCTGGCTTGCATTTCTTGCTCTAAACCAGCATCCAGGGCACAGTCACCAGCAAAAAGGATGTCTTGTAGCACAGTTTCCTTTATCTTGATGACAACCTGGAGTCTTTGCAGGTTGAACAGTTTCCCATCGGTCCTGTATTTCAGGCTAACTCCCAAGGAACTGTTCTGGAAGGCGTCTGACAGCACTGCTGAAAACATTATACTGAACAGGGTCAATGCCAACATGCCACTTGCTTGATGCTGTTTGTGATGGGAAAAGCATCTGAAGCTTCTCCGTCATCCATGAGCTATCATGCTGTCATGGAACTAATGTACTATCAGGATGAATCTGTTTTGGGTTCCACCTAAACTTCAACATGATACATCACAGACCTTCATGGCTGACAGTGTCAAAAGCCTTGGTGAGATCCATGAAGGTGGTATACAATTTATGATTCTGCTCTTGACACTTCTCTTGTAGTTGTCGGGCTGCAAAGATCATGTCCACAGTGCCACACCGTTTGCAGAAACCACACTGTATCTTAGGTAATAAATCCTGTTCCAGGTGATCAGTCAGGCAGTTCAGCACACTCATGCAAGGATCTTGCCTACTCATACTGCTGTCACTACTATCTATAACATATGAGAAGAATGGACAAACTAAGGCTGAACTACGGTAGCAACCAGCCAGTTATATTGCTTCCTTAATTGTGCCATACTATTTGCCATACTACATTTGAAGCAGTTAAAAACAACAAAATTAAAAATATGATTAAAATTTACAAGTAAAAAATAAGAATCAAAGTTAAAACAATTCACAAGACTTTTAGTTAGCAAGGTAGAGAAGGTGCCCTCAAGCCCATCAGCTATCCACAGGGTTACATTATACTCTTAGAGACCAATGTTAATGAGCAAAGCCAGATCTTAACACTTTTCCAAAAAACCAGAAGAGTGGGCACTCACCTCAACTCTGAGGGTTACATGTTCCAAAGAGTGAGGGCAACAACCGAGCAGCTTTCTACCTAAAACCTTCCAGATGCTGATATCATTTGTTGTCCTAACTTCTGATACCAATGACTATTATCTTAATAATTGGAATAAGAATGTCTAATTTTTATAGATCTGTATAAGGTCATGGAACAAGGAAATCTAGCTTTTTTATGGGTTTTTTTTTTGGGTGGGGGGGATATTTACTTGCTGGATTGCAGAGTAAAGATTGCTTTTAAATGGATGTGCAATTTCATATGTACACACACACACACACACACACACACACACACACCCCTAGCCTGGATGGCAGCAGCAAAAGCAATGAGATTTTATTCTTCACTCCAAATAAAAATTAAACATATACTGAATATATATTCTATATTCCAACCATAAATGCTACTTTGAACCCCATGCATGATTTCAGAAGGAGAGACAATGAATAAGTTATAATGTAATATCTCAAGTGCATCTTTTCAACATCAGTTTTATTGGTGTGAATCTATACTGTATATAGACCACACATACTACTTTTCCACATTTTAATAAAATATTCAAAATTAATTACAGGAAGTTTGAATACTAAACAATGAAATAATAAGACAGCAATAAGAAACTGTAAATAATAATAAACAACTAATGTTCCTTTGTAGGGTATTAAATTTTAAGCAGATGACAGGCCTTAGCCCAGCAAAACAGTTTTGTTGTTTATTATTGTTTTTTTCCCCAAAGGCAAGTGACTCTTGATGCTCTGAGTTTAGGGAATTCCGAAGTCGAAGAACCCAGCACAAACAATCAGAGACAGACAGCATGTGAGAAAGAAATATAGACATAGAGTAAAATAGAATATACAGTATTGTTCAGAATAACATGAATGTTTCAAAGTTTTTCACTGATGTCAAAATGAGTTATTTAGTTCATTAATATTGCACCATTATTTATTTTTAAAATAATGTGTATTTTTTTAAAATGTGACTTGTCTATAATAGTTCATTGAAATGTAAAATAAACAAAAATCGTTTGCAAATCCAAATACGCTTTGTTAAAGAAAAGATTCAAAGATATATGAGACATATTACATGTGGGTGAATGAGTAGGTGGATGTGAGGGAAACACTGGAAATAAACAAAGTCTGAAGTAGTCTCTATGGAAGTGAGACTAATTTCCAAGTAAATAAATGGGTAAATTAATACAAAAATTTCAGTGACATTTACATAATTTATACTGTATTAGTTCTTTTCCATTATTTCCAAATATTTTTGTCATCCTGCCATCTTTAACCCTATTTTTGTCTCTAAATGCACATTTTTTTGTTCAATATTTCACACAATTTGTAAATTCTCCAGAGTTACTGGAAGTTAGGTGGCATATAAAGTTTAGTAAATAATCATGATAATAAACAAGTGGATATAAAGTGAGCATATATTCCCGTATAAATGTGTAATTCAAGAAAAGTTATCATCTTTTATAATCTTTTCTTGTCAAAGAAAAGTATTGGATTAATTTTTGTGTGTTCTTCTATGTATCACTGCTCATTTAAGCAATAGGCCAAATATCATCAATTTTTCATGAAATGAATGGTTCATATGCACAGATGCATGCCCAGTTCTTCAAACAAACTTTGCTGTGAGAGATCACATAGCCAACCCATATTTCTATGCAAGTACAATGTTTTTAATTCCAAAAATCACCTCATCTCCCTCAACTTGCTCTGAATTATATAGAAGGAAAGGAAATGAAGGGAGACAAGCTGAACTGTGGTGCTTAGAGAGTCCCTTGATTCAGTCTGTCACACTCTTAAGCCTCTCTTGGGCCTCAGGGGAGTCTGGCTGCTCTGTGCCTCTTCTGCCAGCCAGATAGTAATGGCCCACTGCTTTTATTCATTATTTTCAATGCATTGCACTAAATTTAACAAGTAACACAGGCAATGAGAATGTATTGGCCTTTTCCAGTATGACTGAAAGATGCAGTGTGGCTGTGGGCTGCAATAACTGCTGATTCCAGCAACTAACTCCATAAAGGGCTTCATTAATTAATGAAAGTTATACTTTGCATAAATCTTGGGTGAATGGAAGTACGTGTATTCATACAACGCATGTGCACACACATTTCTTCTATAAACAATATTACAGTAAATATAGGAACACAAACAAAAATGGATTTAATGAAAAAGTGTGAACAAGAAAATAGTAAACTGGTATTAAATTAGGTATGGAGCTATTGGTTTAACATGCAAGAGCCAAATGGGCTCATCCATGTAACGCCACAAGTATAGGAACTTTATTGATGACTAGTCAACTTTAAAGGTGGTGTTATTACCTGAAAAATACCCTAGACTATATAGACCAGTTTTGTCTGGTCTTTATGATTAAGGTATCAGGCTACAAACTAGTAGACCGAGTGCTAGTCCTCCCTTAGGTATGAAAGTCAGCTGGGTGACCTTAGGCTAGTTATACTTCAACCCACTTCAAAGGGTTGTTGTTGTGAGGAAAATAGAAGGAAGGAGTACTAAGTAGGTTATAAAAATAATAAAGGCAAGACAAAAATAAATAAATAAATAAATAAGAAGGAAGGAAGGAAGGAAGGAAGGAATATGGCTTCAGAATTGTCTTCTCTGACTTGAATCTGCTTATCTGGTAAGATCTAGCATAGATAATGCTTGCTAGTAAAAACAAGGTTGTATACATTCTCCTTATTTATTCAACCTATATGCTGATTATATACAGTATATTATGGTAAACTGGATTGGAAGGAGAGTGGTTTTAAAATTGGAGCGAAAAACACCAGCAATCTGTATTATGCTAATGACACTATTCTAATAGAAAAAAATCAAAGGCTCTGCAAGATCTACTAGTCAAAAAGCTAGTGAAAAAAGTAGCATTAAAATCATAAATAAAAAAGATCAACCCTATGACAAAACAACAGATAATGATATTAATGAAGTCCCAAATAGTGAGCATGCTTGAATATAACGGTGACATTGTTCACACATTTATCATAATAGATATAGTACAACTGTATACAGTGGGCAATGTATCAGACTTTGACCAGCAATATTTATATATAAATCCCCACTTCGTGATATCGTTCATTGTAAGACTTTAAATCAACCAAGACTTCAAAACAATCCCTACTGTAGAGAAAAATACAACATAAATTTCTCATGTAAATTACTTTGAGTTTTCAGGGGAATAAAGGCGTGATATAAAAGTACATGTAATAATACTGTACTTTCAAGTTCAAGCAGAAATTAACTGAAAGTACTTTTGCCCATGGAAGTACTATTTTTTCCTGCTGATTTAATGAAAAGAATGTAATTCTGCATTTTCTTTTTACTTAAAAGATCATTGACCACAGAGTCACTCCTGAGTTATGTCTACCTTCTTAAGAATTATCATTACATACCTCATTCAGTGCAGATAAATTTTCCAATTCCTGGATTTCATATTATCAGGATTCAGGCTAAGTCTGGTGGTGTTGATACAATCTGTAAAGACATCCAAGCACTGATTAATGATTGGATGTAATTGACTAAAGCAGACATAAAGAGTAAAAGAAATGGATATCATTAGCATAGTGTGATCTATCTCTTTAATCTAAGTCAGACTATGATATTTTTGAACAATGCATATGCGCATTACTGCAGAAACAATAAATATACTGTAAAGCTGGAGCATAAGTTCCAAGGTGCCAATGCACCTTGAGTGCTATTAACTGGGATCAGTCTTGCACTAGGGGTTGAATCAATGCAAAATACTGTTCCAAAACTTAGTTTGCAAAAATGATCTAATAGAAAATTTGTGAAAAGAAAGAAGACAGTGAATTCAGTGTACTGGTTAAGATACCAGCCCCCATGAGTTCTAGTCCTGCCTTAGGCACAAAGCCAGCTGCCTGACCTAGGGCCAGTCACTCTCTCAGCCCGAGGATGGAAAAAAATGGCAAATCACTTTTGAAATTTTGCCAAGAAAATTGTAGGACTTGTCTAGGCAGTCACCAGAGTTGACATTGACTCAAAGGCCCATTGTAATAATTGCACGAAGAAATTCATCATGAGCAATAATATTTAAATCCCCCAAACCCATCTAAAATGACAATTAAAATCATTTCTCTCCTGCCCCTCCCATCCTGTCTGAGTCAACTAGGGTATTCAGAAATACTAATATGGAGAAACTGCTCTTAGATTAATCTGTGCAAATAACCTTTTCAACATTATATTTATATAAATTCACGCCCCCCACCCTCCCCGAAAGGCTCAAAAGACAATTACTTTTTGTTGTGGCTTTTTCTGTATTAATGAAAAATCTGGTTGTACAAAAAAAAAAAGTTTTTTGGGGGGAAGAACTTCAAAGCATAGAACTGGTTTTACAACATTTTACATTTTCTTCTTAGTTCATGTGTCACCGGACATTTGGATATTAACAAGTAATATCTGGTTCTTCTTGATTTACTCTTCTTTGATGAATGAATAGTTCATTAACCTTGTAGCCTTAATGTGCATCTCTACAGTATGCAGTTGTGAATGTCACACCTTTTTACTTTAAAACCTGCATTTTTGCTTAGTTAGAGGTAAGACTAGATTTATCAAATATTTTGAAAAATGTTGAGCTGAAGTCTGCTCTTTTCCACCCAGAACCAGAAATATTACTACTGCTTCAAATTATTCTTTTAGATTTGAAGGGCACTTCCATTCAACTTTCACAAATATTTATTTTGACCATTGCATTTACTTGCTTCATTTTTTCATAGAATGGATAACTATATTGTTATGATGATCTGTTTTTATTCTTATAAGAGGTAAAGAACCATCAGTTTGTAAACATGTCAGAAAAGGGGTATATTGTAAGTTGTTCATAGTTCCTGTGGGAGAGTGCAATATTGTGTATGTGTGTGTGTGTGTTATGCCAATAATAGCTGGCTACCCAGCTGTTGTCTACTGGCAGAGTTCCATAATCATTTTGATTCAAGGACAGATGTCCATTCCCTTCTTCTCATTTCTGCCTTATTGACAGGTCATGCAACCATGGAGCTTCTGTGTGATGCTCAAGCAGCTCTTCTTTATGTAGTCTACCTTGGGAATACTACTGTGATTTGTCTCCCCGCAAGTTTGGGATTAATCTAACAAATGAACTGGGAAATGCTCTTGACTGATTAACTAAAATGCTGCACCAGTCACTGCAGAGAAAAGGCTGGTAACAGCTACAGACAGCTGCCAATAGGACTGGAGAATACCGGAGACACCAAAGGGTTAAGAGTTTTGCCTGTGACACTGAAATTGAGGCCAGCTGTAGGTCATATTCATGTCCCAGCCACAGGAAAATGAACCTGTGAGACAGAACCTAATTATCTGCTAAACCAAAAGCCAGTCTCAGTTCAATAACTTACAACAGAGCTGGCAGCCAGATATAAGGTTGCCATGACAACATTAAAGTTTTTTTTTAAAAAAAAATCCTATTGCTGCTGAGAAGAAGGAAGAGAAAAGTCTGTAACCCTAAGTGTGCTGTAACCATTTGAACTTGGGCAGCCTTAAGATCCAGGCTCCCAATCGACTTTAATAAACTCCATTCCTACCAAAATGAACATAATTCCTACCAAAATGAACATAATGTGATTATGATGCTCTTAAAGCTAAAATTACCAAGAATTATTTTGTCATTTTAGTGATTAGATCTGGGACTTTCGTTTATGTAGGCTTATAAGATGTGAATGCAGACTAAAAACAAGGTCAAGTTACATGCTTGCCTAAAATGACTTCAGGCCAATTAAACCCTTGGTTTCACTTTGGTTCACATTTCTAAAACTGAAGTTTTCTATAAAGAGTAAAGCTGTTTTGGGAAGAACGATTAGGCAATAATTCAAACTACCAAATAAATGACATTAGAATTATCAGTAAGGGGAAAAATGGGTTCTAATTAAGGCCAGATATAAGAATTATAAATATAATGAACATACTCATAGTCATAGATGCTCATGTTTGCTGATAAACAAGCAATTAATTGCTCATTAAGCAATTAAACAGATCAGTGAGTCCTAATAAAGAATATAATACAAAGATCAGTAAAGTAAAATTACAAGTTTATCAAAATGCCAATGAAGACCACTGAAAATAACTGCAGTTCAAGAACCTGGCCTTTCACAGCTATAATTCTAACATAATAATTAATCCTTACATGCATTACAATACTTGCATTACAGCTTTCAGAGTGTAATAGTTACTTGTACTGTGTGCTAGCTACATCATGGCTGTCAAACACCCGGCCCGAGGTCAGATGCTGGCCATGCCCCTGCTCGGTTAATGAACAGGGAAAAAGTCCTGAAACATGATGCTGCCATGATGACATGAGTTTGACATCTTTGAATTAGAGCTTTTATATTTGCAATTTGATTCACTGATTTCAATGATAGTTACATCTGCCCTGATAACATCACTCAATCATTTCACTGAATGCCTGAATCAATGGCAGCAGTGTGAAAATATCATAAATTTAATATCTCACACTGACCACTATTTCTTCTTCTTCCTGAGAAATGAAGATGATTGGAACAACTGCAGCTTTTTTTTTTCAATATTACAACTCTGATGGGAAAGAATGGTTCCAGGGCTTTGGGATCTCTCTCTCTCTCTCTCCCCCTCCCTCCCTTCCTCTGTGTCTCTCTGTGTGTGAGCATGTTTGTGTGTGTGTAATGAAAAGAAAAATGAATGGTCTTGTGTCAATAGGAGGACAGATTAAGAGGAAATATAGTGTGCTGTCTAATCATGCACAGAGGTCATTTTGCTCTGGGCCCTTTCCAGTCTGACATAGGTGAGAGAATGGATAAAGTTCTGTACACAACCTACCAATATACATATTTTATGAAAAACAAAATCAGTTGAATCCAAATCATTGGACTCAATTCATTTCAATTCAATAACTCCAAGTAAATTTTAGCCATAAATTAGGACTAATACTTACAGATAACATGACACCATAAATCTTCTAAGTCATGTAAATGATCCTATAGGGCAGATATGAAATGATTGAATAAACTCATATGTGTGTGTATGTACTCAACTCTAACATGGTATTAAAAAATAACCTTTTCTATTCTTTTTTTTAAAAATAGATTTTATTAAATTTACAATTTAAAAACACATCGACAATACATTTACAAAATAGAAAGAAAAACGGGTAGGGGGAAAGAAGGAAAACACCCGGCCTAGCACACCGGATAAAGGCTGGTTGGTGGGGAAGAGAAAAGATATAGAGGGAGAGAAGGGAAGGGGAGGGGAGGGAGAATAGGGTAGAAAATACAATTAAAAACAAATGATATCTTTTTGTGACAGTCTGTAAGGATCATTTCTCTTCATCATATCCAATCTACTCCTCTTTTCCATTATGTTTAAGTTACTTTTTATCATTTACATAATTTGTCTCTGTGTAAGCCAATAATACCATGAGTCCCAGTTGTTGTAAAATGTTGAGGACTCTTTGTTTTTTAATGCTATTGTTAGTTTATCCATTTCAGCACACTCACAAATTTTCTGAATAACCATTTGCTCTGAAGGTGTACATTGAGCAAATGCTAATCTAGCTGCAGTTAGAATATGGATTATTACATATTTTGTCTTTTTGGATAAATATCTATCAGAGATCCCTAACAGGAAGAACTCTGGTTTATAGTCTATTTGTTCTTTAGTTATCTCCTCCAACCATTTTCTGATTTTTTTGCCAAAATTTTTGGGTAGTTTTACAAGACCACCACGTGTGGAAAAATGTTCCTTCAGTGCTTTTGCATTTCCAACACCTTGAGCTCATGTTAGGGTTCATCTTCGCCAACCTTGAAGTGGGTAAGTGCCATCTATATAACATTTTATACATATTTTCTTTGTACGCCGCCGATTTCGTAATCTTGATGTTTCTATTCCAGATCTTTTCCCATTCTGTTAATGTAATGCTTCTTCCAATATTCCTACTCCACGTTATCATGTTCCCTTTCACTATCTCTTGCTCTAATTCTACCTCCAATAAATATTTATAAAATTTGGAGATATTCTTTTTATTTGATCCTAATAAGATTTTATCTAAATATTGTAATTTGCTATAGATTCCAAACTCTTTGATATCTTGTTTGTATCTGCTATGGATTTGTATATATAACCACTGGTCAATTTTAAATTCCTGTTCCTGTAAGTCCTGTCGAGTTCTTAATTTTCCTAGAGGGTCTAATAAATCTTTATATTTAGTCGTTTTTGTTATATCCAAATTGCTGGGATGAACCATTGCCTCCATTGTTGAAAGCCAAATCGGAATTTTTAAATAATGTTTTTTGCATATTTTTTTCCAATTAGTTAATAATGAATCTCTAATAAGGTGTCTATGAAAATACGACTGCTTAGTTTTCCCCACTTCCCATAGAAATGCGTGCCACCCTCTCTGAAGATCGTGCCCTTCCAAGGCTAAGGTTCTTTTGTTGAGTAAATTAACCCAGTCTTTTAACCATAATAAGTTGGCTGCCCAATAATATAATTCCCAATTTGGGAGCGCTAGCCCCCCTCTACTTTTTGCATCTTGTAAAGCCTTAATATTGATTCTAGCTTTTTTCCCTTTCCAAATAAATTTAAGTGTTACCTTATTTATATCTTCAGAAAATTTTTTTGGTAATTTAATTGGGATTGTCTGGAATAAGTAAAGGAATTTTGGTAAGATGTTCATTTTGATCGTGGCAATCCTGCCCAGTAGAGAAAGCTGCAGCTTATTCCAAGATTCTAGGTCTTTCTTAATTTGCTGTAATAGTTTATCATAATTATTCTCTTTGAGCGATTTACTATGTGGTGTTAACCATATGCCTAGATATTTGACCTTTTTTGTTGCCTGTATCCCCATGGTTTTTTCTAATTCTTTCCTCTGATTCTCTGTTAGATTTTTAGTCATTAATTTTGTCTTATTTCTATTAATCTTTAATCCTGCTACTGAACCAAATTGATCTAGTTCTTTTATTAGGTTATGTCCTTTTTCCATGGGTTCCTCTAGGAAGAAAACCATATCGTCTGCAAACGCCTGTAATTTATATTCCTCTGCTTTGACCCTTACTCCTTGGATTTCAGAGTTTTGTCTTATCCGCGTTAACAGTGATTCTAAAGCAAATATAAATAGGAGGGGTGAGAGGGAGCAACCCTGTCTAACGCCCTTTTCAATGTTTAATGGGCCTGTTTGTTCACCATTAATTAGTATATTGGCCTGTTGGGTATTGTAAATTGTTGTGATAATGTTCTCGAATTTAGTGCCCAGACTCATGTTATAGATTTTTTGTATTAAAAAGTGCCAATGTAGATTATCAAATGCTTTCTCCGCATCTAAAAACATGAGTGCAAATTGTTTCTCTGGATGAACTTCATAATATTCTAAGACGTCAATAATGGTTCTTAGATTATTTTTGATTTGGCAGGACGGAAGGAAACCATTTTGGTCTTCATGAATGTATAAATTTAAAACTTGTTTTACTCTATTCGCTATAATTGAGGTAAATAATTTATAATCAGCGTTTAAAAGTGAGATTGGTCTATAATTGTTGATATATCTGGCATCTACATCCTCCTTCGGAATTAACGAAATCAATGCCCCCCTCCATGAGTCTGGCATTTTGGCTGCCAAAAGTACTTCGTTAAACACTTCCAGCATCAGTGGCCCTACTAACTCTATTGTAGCTTTGTACAATTCTACTGGAATCCCATCTGGACCAGGGGATTTATTATTACTTTGGTTCTCCATTGCAGATTTCAACTCAGACCATGTAATATCCTTATTTAATAATTCTTTCTCTCCTTCCCCTATTGTTTTGTCATTCGTATTCTCCAGATAAGTTCTTATTTTGTCTTCATTGATTTCTTCTTTTTTATATAATCTTTGAAAATAGTTTAATATAATATCTTTTTTCTTCTCAATCTCATGTTGTGGTATGCCTTTCTCGTCTATTAGTTGGTGTATCAGTCCCTTTTCTTTTTCTTTTTTAAGTTTATAAGATAGCCATCTTCCTGGTTTATTAGCGTGTTCAAAATAATTTTGTTTGGACCTTCTCAAGCTAACTTCTATTTTATCTTGTTCAATTAAATTCAGCTTATGTTTGGCTAATATTAACTGGTTTTGTATTCCTTGGATCTTAGGGGTTTTTTGTAATTGTATTTCTAAGTATTTGATTTGTTGTTGTAATACGTTTTGTCGGGCATAAGTTCTCTTGTTTCTCATAGCATTATAGGAAATTGTTGTACCTCTTATAATTGCTTTCATAGTATCCCAAGTATTCTGTTTTGAAGTTGTTTCATTATTATTATCTTTTAGAAAATAGTTTAGCTCCTCTTTCAGTTATTAATATACTCTTCTTCATTTACTATTTGGGTGTTTAGTGTCCATCTTTTTTTTATTCTTCTCCTATATCTCCAAATTAGCTGTATTGGGTTGTGGTCAGCCCATTCATTTGGTAGGATTTTAATTTCTTTTATTTCATTAGCCAAATCCAAATCCATCCAAGCCGTATCTATTCTAGTCCAAGTCTTATGTGGATTAGAATAGTATGTAAATTGCTTCTCTTCAAGATTCCGTTTCCTCCATAAATCTTTTAAATTTAACTCTTTCATCATTTCCTTACATGCCGCAGAAAGTTCCCTTTTCCCCTTCTTGTTTTTTCCCATATTACTATGGTCTTTTTGGTAGTCTGCAATGGAGTTAAAATCGCCAATCAAGCAAATGTTCCTTTTTTCAAAGCCTACTATTTTTTGGTGGAGGTGTTTAAAAAATTTCCCTTTTCTATTCTTGATAGCTAATTTATAAAGTAGATTACTAGAACAGCTTCCTTTGACAGAAGAGAATAAGATGCTTGAAGATGATTCCCAGTTGTGAAAGATGTTTGTTTTTGTGATCAGTTTATACAGTTGAAAAAGCTGTTTGTCTGTTTGTTTATGGGGATTAAGGGAGCTACAATAAGATTGTCATAGTATTCTTTGTTAATTTTGAAACATGATGGCATTTTATATACTGTGAGAATGTCCTCTTCCCTCCCCCTATCTAAACATTTTGACTTGGATTAAAAACTAGGCTAGTGTGGCAATTTTTGTACAGGATGAAACTTGGTTCTATCAATAAAATCGGTGACTTCTCAACTTTAATAGCAGACTTTCCTGAGTCAAGTATTTTCTCAACTATCTCTACATAGTTACCTATGGTAAAAAAAAGATAATCTGACTTCCGGTTTGTCGGCTTCGGTGACAGCAGGGATTCACTTTTCTCCGCGATCCCTGCTGTGCTAGCTGCCTTGGTGCCTTCGATCCTGACAGATTTGGAGGCTAAGGCTGCCCTGTTGGGGCAGCTGAAGATAGGGGGGATCCGGACAGGGGCTGAGGGGTGTTGCAGACCCCTTCCCCAGCCAGCAATAACCCCCTTCTCTCAAGACGGTGGAGTGGCGGTCTTTATGGCCACCATAAAGAAGCTGGCAACTGGATAAAGAATGTGCAGGAGGAAGAAGGAGTTTTAAAACGAAAGTATTTTCTTGGTCGAACTGGGACCTTAAGGACATATTTAACACCTGGGAAAATATTGGCTTTTTTCTGGACGCTACAATGTTCCCGATTGATGTTTTCAGCCGCGAAGAAAAGTGATGAAAAGGGAAAGTTACTCTTTTACTAAGTGGGAAGGGAGAGGCTTGGAAAAAAAATTTTTTTACTCTAAGACTTTGCTGGAGGAGATGCCTTGAAGATAAAGAGAATAGAAATTA
>NW_020769322.1:7938538-7986848 GCF_900518735.1 Pseudonaja textilis
AAAAAAAAGAAAGAAACAAACTTGCATATCTCCTGTTTCTCTGAAAGCGTAAGTTTCCAAGTGCAGCAGCAAGTTTGTTTCAATTCAAAATTAAAGTAACTAGCTTCACTGCCAGCAGGTAGCCCAGGGAGAGAAATACTTATACTTATGTCTTCAGCATCTCCAGCAAAATAAGAATTCTTATGAGAAGGGTTGTCATGATTCTGCAGAATTCAGCAGAGATCATTCTGCCTTCAAAAGCTGCTTCTAAATTTACATTATCTTTTCCCATTTTTACATAATGAACTAGAAAAAGTAAAAAGAAATTTCTAATTATGGTATCTGTCCACACCACACTGTTCCTAAACTATGATCATTTATTGATAATTATTAGAGGAAGTGTTGCTTGAGTTTTGTGTTTTTGGTTTTGGAGCCATTTGAAATATGACTGATCAATATTTGTAATAAATGACAAAATAATCAAACAAACAAATAACTTGCAATATTCAAAGCAGATTTGGGATAATGTAGGGAACTGCAAGAGAAACAATTCCAAAAACCAAAATCCCCATAGATGAATATAAATGTAAAAAAACAGAAAAACAGAAAAATTTTGTTTTAAGAAAAAAAAAATATTAGAAGACTTCAAGTTACTTCCAGTTATTCTTGAGAGTACTATTACAGCTTTCAGGTTTTCTGCTTTTATTTCTTTCATTTATTTTTCATACTCATTATTCAATTCCCCAAATTAATCACAAGAACAAAATACTGGTATTTTGGTATTTTATCTTAACTTGAATGATCTTTTGCTATATGAAATAATATAACAATATTTCTACACCTTGAAGAAGAAACAGAGAAAATCTTGAAACTATCTTTCTCTAAATGTCTACCATTCCTGCTAGCTTATTTCATCTTACCACAAAAATGAAGCAGAAGGAAAACCTACATCAAAACAGCTGGTTATCCAACACTTCAGCATAGTGAAGATGAAGCCAGTCTCCAAACCTGAGATAGAAAAACTATATATTACGTACCAGACTCAAAAAAAAAAAAAAAAATCCAGAACACCTGTATTTGCAGCCTCAAGTTGGAACATGACTAACACTATCTCCATTATAAAGCATAGCAGGTCATATGACGCACTAGCTACAGTCAGGCCTTGAGCCTAGGTACCATCAGCTAGTGTGCTAGAAGATGCCCATAGATCCCTCATGACTACTATCAAACCAATAAATTGGTATATGCTACAACTGCTAATCCTGGAGATGCTTGACTATTACATACCTTTTGATGAGCACTATGGAAATTAATAAATAAATAACAATAATAACAATAATAACAATATATTTTGAGATTCTAATCTTAGAAGTGATCGTGTTTGTTTAAATGATTCTGCAATATTTTTAATCAAAGGATTTCATTGTGGTAGAACTACTTAGTATTAGTGAAATTTGTAATTGTTAACACATTTTTAATGGGCCAAGTTTATTCTAAAGAAGTTGAAATTATTCTAAACAATAGTTTTCTCTTTCTTAGGAATCATTTTTCAAAGCATACAGAAATGGAAGTAGTAATACTCAACAGAATAAGCAAAACTTTGAGTTTATCATTAATTTTGTGTGCATATTGACTTCATGCTTCACTCCAGTAAAGTTTTATCAGTGCAGCTTCCTGGTGACACTGTAATAAAGTTCATTTCTAGATAGATAAAATAGTAATGGACACAAAGTAAGCTGGTTTATGAAAATTGATGGCAGTTTTAAGTAAAGAATACGAAGGAATTCAATATTGTTTAAACACTATTCATTGATTTCAGAACTATACTGTAAGCTGTTCTATTGCTATAAAACACAAATTAAATGCTGAAAGGTAGAACTGTTTCTTCCTACTACAGAAAGTTAAGTAAGTTATTAAACTCCACTATCAATGTAAGTCGATCTATTGGATAGAAAATGAAATTAAATATGAACTAATGCATATTACACATAAAAGGCACAACAAACAACCCCCGCCAAAGTAAATAAATCAGTGTACTAATTAAAGATGGAGAAATTTTAAAATGTAACATGTACAGACATTAGTAGAAAGGTAGTATGTGATCTTATATAGCAATGAATGTCAAAACATGCAAAATGCATTGTTATAAGACAATGATTCTTCACATATTTTTATACAGAAGATTTTGATATATCACAGGAAATTAAACAAGAGGGACGTGGTTATTTAAGAAGCATGTGTGGTAAAAACAATATGTTAGGAATAAAAAGCAATATGCAGATTGACTTGATAAATTTCATGCAAGTAGGAATAGTTTGCAAGCACAAGAAAAGTATGGTCAGATGTAGAGAATAATTTTTATGTAAACTAGATTAACTTTTCTTTTTTCCCTTTTTTCTTTCGTTTACTTGCTATTTCATCTCTAAGTCATAATTCTTATATTATCCCAGAAAAATGCCTGGCCAGCCTTTGCTTGCAAATCTCCAGTAATGGGTGTTCCAAATAGTGACAAAGCAATTTTACCTGTTTTCTATCTTCTATATATTAAGTTAAAACAACCACATTAGTTATGCCGGATATAATATGCTTCATCTTATAAATAAACTGATTGCGTTTATTTGATGATCAGTTGAATTGTAAATGGGCCAGAGTATGAAAACTGTAATTTTCTATGATTTTAGTTACAATTAGTATTTGGGAGGCTAGATGTTGCTTCATTTATTATAGCTTTAATATTTTTAATAAATAAACTAATTGTGGTATTCATTATATTGAACTGTTTTGTTATTAATATTTTATATTTGAAAGCCACATTTATGTGCTTATTATGGTTAAATAAATCCTGTTTCAGAATTAATGTTAAACATTGACATAACATGATTAAATGCATATGTTAAATATCCTTTCTGAAAAAAAAATACTTGTGTTGCTGTTATTCCAATGTTACATACTACACTTGATCTTAATCCAAAGACTGAAAAGTGATATTGCAACTCTAATATTGAAATGCAATTGTAATGATAATTAATTTCTCTAACTTAATTTATATTCAACTTGGGTTTTTTCCCCTTCTATTCAATCATGTCTGATTCTCAGAGACAACTTGAACAAGACCTTGTGGTTTACTTGGCAAGGTTTTTCAGAAATGGTTTGCCATTGCCTCCTTCTTGGGCCTAAGGGAAAGTGAGTAGCCCACAGTCATCCATATTTTTGCCTAAGGAGGGACTAGAACTCAGTTTTCCGGTTTCTAGCCAGATGCCTTAACCACTACACTAAACTAGTTATCCAAGTAGAATGTTAATAATCAATTAACAAGTTCCTTTGTGTGTGTGTGTGCATGTGTGTGTGCATGTGTGTGTGTGTGTGTGTGTGTGTGTGTATGTATATGTATACATACATACATACATACATATACATATACATATACATATACATACATACATACATACATACACACACACACACACACACGTCAGTTGTGCTTTTAAAGTTGTAGCAACGTTTCAGCAGAATCTCATCTGCCATCATCAGGCTTCTGTATTGTGTCCGTCTGTGAGTCAGGCCCCCACAGTTGTTTCAGTTTTAAATTTGGGGCAGCCTATTGCTGTGCCAGAATGGTTTTTTCTTCATCCTGATTGGTTGGGAATCTTGGTCTGTGTTTATTGGTCTTGGAGTTTGCTGTGTTCTGCTTGATTGGTGTTTCTAATATCTTCTGTCTGTTTTGTGGCTCTTTTTGTATCTTGATTGGCTGGCAATATTGTGTTCCTTTATTGGAAGCCTTTTGTGCAGCTTGGCTCCGGGTAAATGGATGGCTATCATTTGTTAGGAAGCTAGGTTTCATCTGGGTGCTTGGTTGGGGTGTGTTTGAGCTGGAGGTGTCAGGGGGGATCTGTTTGTGGCCAGGTGTTTGCCTGGCTAGTGGTGTGGAGATTTTTTTGTTTGTGAGTGCAGGCTTCCAAATGATTGACAGTCTGCCTGATACCTTCAGCTCAAACACACCCCAACCAGGCACCCAGATGAAACCTAGCTTCCTAACAAATGATAGCCGTCCATTTACCCGGAGCCAAGCTGCTTACATGAACACTATACAGAAGCCTGATGATGGCAGATGAGATTCTGCCGAAATATTGCTACAACTTTAAAAGCACAACTACAATGATGTGGGAAAATACCCGAACAAAGCTGAATGCCATATATACGTGTGTGTGTGTGTGTGTGTGTGTGTGTGTGTGTTATGTCTCACCTTTCCACGGAAGATGAGAAGTCCCAAACTCCGACCAAATACAGGCAGGCAAGAAGATTCAGTATTTACAGAGTTAATTCCTTTAAGCAGGCAATGTTCTTGGCAGTATCACACACGCTGCCTGCCAAGTCCGACAAGATAACCACAAACATTAATCATGAAAGCTTTCAAGAAACAAGATACACCGAAGTTCAACAGAAAATTCACACTTTGTCCCATACAGAGTTCTCAGAGAAAAGACACCCACTTTTATCCCCTGTGGGGTGTGTCTCAGCTCACTCTCTCATTTGTCCACGCCTCCTACGCTGCAGCTCACACTTTTTCCTGCGATGCTGCCTAGCATCAAACCAGCATTCATCTGCTTGATTCTCTGTCAGAGGCTGCTCTGATATGCCCTCCTCCTCCTGATTAGCCTCAGGCTGTCCCTCTCAATTATCTCCGAAACCTGAGGCATAATCAGGGAGGAAGGCATTGCCGAAGAGGAAGGTCCTGGGGAGGAAGGCATTCCCAATTCCACCTCCTCATCTTTTGAGTCCTCTTCCTCTAACAATGCAGACTCAGGACTTGGAGCCACAACATTCATTCATACTTACATACATACATACATACATACATACATACATACATGTATATATATGGATCTTTGGTTATTCGGGTTTTCTCCACATACAAGTACCCGCGAGAACCTCAGAAAACAAATACACACACACACACACACACACACACACATATGTTTTCGTAGATTTTCACGGGTACAGGTATGCAGGTCTTGGCATGTCCGGATCTTTTCCCGTGTACGATTGAGAATATCTTGGTGACATTTCAACGAGGTCCCACTTACCATCTTCTGGCTGGTGCTTTCGGCTTCATGCTTGTGCAAGCAAAGCGTGATCTGAGCTGCCGTCTCTCTATAAATACTGAAAAACACCAATCTCCCTCACCATACTCAAACCCAAACCCACCCCATAGACGAAAGGCAACCATCCAGAAACCAGACCACGGCTGCATCACCAGCTGCCACACACTCCCACCCCCAAACCAAGCTAATGGACACACACCATGAACACATAGCCAGGACTCAAACTCAGAGCCAAACCAAAACCCAGAACGTCACATCACAGCCACCCACTCAGGATATCACATCATGGAACTCAGGAGGCTACACCACAAAACCTCAGGATGTTCCAACACAGCCAACAACCCGGGAGATTACAGCACAAGACCCAGGATGTCAAAACAATAGAACTCAGAAGGTCATCACACAGCCCACTATCCAGGTCATTACAACACAGGAAGCTGATAAACACACAGCCAGTACCTCAGCCACACATGTTCTTATGAATAATCCAGCCAATCTGCAAACATCTACTCCATCAACCAATCAAGAAATGACAACATAGCTAACCTCCCCACCAGTATTTATAGAGAGACAGCAGCTCAGATCATGCTTTGCTCGCACAAGCACAAAGCTGAAAGCACCAGCCTGAAGATGGCGAGTGGGACCTCATCGAAATGTCGCCAAGATACTCTCAATCTTACATGGGAAAAGACCCAAATACAGCAAGACCTGCATATATATACATACATACATATATATATATATACACACACATACATACATACACACACACACACACACGTGATAAAGATGTTTATTGATTCTGCATGCTGAAGCATGGGTCTCCTAAGCCATAAGTAGTATATTATGTTTTTCATCATTCATTCATCAAATGAGTGAAAATACAAAAATATAAAACAAAAGAAGGTGGTGATCAAAGTAACTTTCTTTGTCATTTTTGACATGGTTGTAAAAACCAGGTAGAAATCTATATTGTTATTGCCTATACATGTATGTATGTCTCTCTCTGTGTGTGTATCAGAATTTCCTGATGACAATCAGGCCAACATTTTTATTTTTTGCTTTCCTGGTAAGGAGACGTTCACAATGGAAGAGATAGACCTTAAAGTGTTAAACACTGAGTGAATTATCAGTAATTTTAGTTAGATGTGTGTAACATATAAATTAGTATTAATGATTTTGCTGGTTTACTGCAGTGAAAACAGAATTTATAATAGTAGTGGCTGAGAATTATAGATATTGAAATTTACCACATCTGGAGGGCCTACATTTGGAAAAGCTGTACTAATTGTTAATGCTACTGAAGTTAATAAAAACTTCAGTGGCATTAACTTTTGCCCACAGCATAAACATATTTTATCCTCTATATCTAATAGAAAGTATTGCCTTGACTGTAAGTTTCTGTAAGCAACAGAAGTTTCTTTAAGGGAGAAGAAGGCAGAGCCTCCTCGCCGACAGACAGTAGATCGCAACTCTCTGCATCTATTGTTCATGCTCTTTCGTCGGAGAGCCCCAATCATTCTGATTAGGGGCTGAAACTGCCTTGGAGGGGCAGCGGAGTAAGAGGAAGCAGCAAGCCTGATTGTGGGGAGCCGCATCTCCCCCTCCTGGGCTTGGTTTTTTTTCCTCCCGAAGACAACTGCAGCGGTGGTCCAAAATGGCCATCCTGAAGAGGATGACTCAGATCAACTAAGATTTGTGCAGGAGGGAAGAAAGAGTTGGATAACATCTGAACCGGGACAACTGGGCAATATAACTAAACAAAAGTACCCCAGGATTAAGGTAATGTAGAATTTTTAAGAAAAGAAAAGTGAGCGGCGAAATTACAAAGGGACAGAGAAAAAAAAGAAAAATATTTTTGGCAGCTAAATGGGGCTTCGAACTGGGAAAGGAAGAAGCTGGAATTAAAGATTTAATGAAATTAGACTAAAATGATTTGGGAATAAACAAGTATAAAACTAAAGCTGGACTTAAGATTGTCAAAGAATAATAATAACAAAGTTTACAAAATGGAGACTGGATTGTGTTGGAATATTGAGGTTTGAAAAACCTTAAATAAAAAAAATAGGGGAAAAAGGTGAGGACTTTGTATAATGGAGAGTGTCACCTTTTGATAAAAATTTGGTTCAAATAAAAGGAAAAGCATCCTGTTTTTGAATGAACTGGTGTGGATATAACATTACAGAAATATTGAAACAAAGTAAGAATTTTAGAAGGTGAAAGCAGAACCAGAATAAAGGAAAAAGCAAGGAAAGATTGTGGGACTGATTGATGTTTTTGGTATAAATCCTGGACTGGAATAACTGAGAACTTTAAAAAAACTGAAAGAAAGAAAGAAAGAAAGAAAAAGTGGGTTCTTTTTGTGGACTTTAACCATCATAAAATATAAGAATGATGATATCTCTTCGGGAATTAAAAATGGAACTTAAAAATATGAGATAATTACTACAGGAAAGAGGTGAATCACTTTGCTTTTTGCTAGAAAAAATG
The DNA here is from genome assembly GCF_900518735.1 of Pseudonaja textilis. The sequence goes on from NW_020769322.1 coordinate 7,946,110, forward strand.
GAAATGGCAATCGAAGAACAAGAAGAAAGATTCTCAGAGGAGGAGGAATCGACTCAAGGAGAAGACATTTTAAATAGACAACACAAAGAACGCTACAAAGAAGTGGGGAAAGAAGGAAGGTTAAAAAGTTGAGTTTTAAGAAAGCAATTAAAAGAGGGAATACCTGTGAAGTCAGGAAAGACAGGAAGATTCAGCAGAAAAGGGGAAAGGAAGATATTAAGAAAGAGAGGGATATAATTTGGAATGAGAAAAGATATGGGGAAAAGAGGGGGAGGAGAAGCAGCAAGAAACAGACATATGAAAGAAAGAAATACAGAAATAGTAAAATGTTGAAAGGAAATTGTTTCTTTACAACTAAAAGAAGGAATACCTGTGAAGTTAGGAAAGGCAGAAAGATTCAGCAGAAAAGAGGAAAGGAAGATATTAAGAAAGAGAGGGATACAAACTGGAACGAGAAAAGATATGGGGAAAAGAGGGGGAGGAGAAGCAGTAAGAAACAGGCATGTGAAAGAAAGAAACACAGAACTAGTAAAATGTTGAAAAGAAATTGCTTTTTCAGAGATAATGGTTGATGAATTAAAAAGAGGATTCCACGGGGTAACAAGGGGTGATAAGAATATTTCTGCAATTAAAAATATTTAGAAAATAGGGTAATATAGAAACTGATAACTCTTATTAAAGGGGGGGAAATATGCTGTGGAATCCAATTGAAAAGATGTAATGATTAATGATTTATTGGGAATTAAGATGAGGGAATAAAAGTATATTCTAATCATTAAGGTGTCACACTCAAAATAGTAAAAGAGGGGAAACTTATATTTGTTCTTTTTTCTTTTTGTGTGGGTATGTTAAAATTTGTATTAATTTAGAATTCACAAAAAAATGTGTAATGGAAAGGGAATATGACAGACTAAAGAACCAGCTAAATTAATAAGTTTAATATAGATTATTAAAAGCAAGGAGAGACATTGGTAACTTCATTATTACTACTATTAGGCAAATATATATTGTTTATTTTTATTTTTAAAATACATATTAAGGATTATATTTGAAATAATTGAAATGAAATAAAAAGATGTTTAGATTGAGATTAATGAAAGAACTTAGAATTAAACTTTATTATTATTAGGCAAACACATATTGTTTACCTTTATGTTTAAAAACAAATACCAAAGGATTATATTTGAAATAATTGAAATGAAACAAAATCGATTGAGATTAATGAAAGAAGCCAGAATTAATGTGTTTGTTTCTCTCCTTACTGAAAATTTGGAATGGAAAAGGCAATAATAGAATTAAGTATGCATATATCAATGTATAATTGCTGTCATATTTGTATGTAAAGATGATGACCCAAAAATATGTTGTCCACTAAAAAGAGATTTTTGTTTTTAATATGAAAAACTGAATAAAGTTTCTTTTTTAAAAAAAAGAAGTTTCTGTAAGCAACACCAGAATGTTTCCTTCCTGCCTTCCTTACAGGATTAGGCCAGTAATTTCTTCTAACAACCAGTTCTCCGAACTGCTTAGAATGTTAACAACCAGTTCTAGCGAATAGGTGCGAACTGGTAGAATCCCACCCCTGCCTGAACCTGCTTCCCAAAGAGACCATTTTTAGAGTGATCCAGAATGATGGAGGTTGCCAGAAAGCATGGTAGTAATCATATTAATTGCCCTATTTCTATGTACTTTTCGGCAATTGTAAGAATACCAGAATCAAATAGTAGGCATGCAAAAGAAATGTGTCCACAGAGTTCAGCTATAATTTTTTTGGTTATCAAGGGCTCAATCTTTTTGCACTTGTTACAATTTCATTTTCATTTACCTAGAGATTTCAAATTAAAAGGAAATAATGTGCTCAAACTACTTATACTGTAAATTCCAAAACTATATCTCATAATACCATGCTTATAGGTAAGTAGACATACTTGGCAGTTATTACTAAAACCTAGGTGAATAGAGTGATATCACCCTTTTATAAATCTTCCCTTCTGACTGCTGGTTGTAGGTTTGGTCAAACTGGGATCGACTGCCACCTAGTACTTCCTCAGGCCTGAGGGTATATCAGATGGCCCATAAGAAATTCCTCATGGATTCAGAAATCTGCCAGGCCATTTCTGTAAATTGTCTGGTTAGTGTCTGGCATTTGGAGACAAACTGAACTTTCAATGACTTTGATCTCAAATGACTTGCCCCTGTGCAATGAAATTGAGATGCTCCTGAATCTTCTGAAATTCTGTGAGTTTTGTGGTGATAGAAGCAGTGCCTGCAACATCACTGGATAAGGACTACAGATGACGAATTGAAAATGGATACACAGTCAGTCTATGCAGTTAATAAAAGAGATGAAGAATTGTTAACTTACTGATTTCACAGCCTCTTGATTGATGACAATGAATTTCCTTTTAGAGAGATGAGAACAGGAACCTATTCCACCTGCCCTTTGTGATTGTTTTGCATAGGATGCTGTTGCTGGCCACTAACTTACATCAAGGTGGTGGTGATGCGATTGAGAGATTCTCCTAGCAGTCAATCTTACATGGGATACCAAAGAGATTGACCTTCCCTTCCCTCTTGTTTAGCATTTACAGAGAGACAGAGTTATTGCTGTAAAGTATTTGGAATGCAGTGTATGGAGATATGCAATCATACATGGTCATCCAGTGTGATGGACATAGCAATAGCACTTAGACTTATATATCGCTTTATAGTGCTTTACAGACCTCTCCAAGCCGTTTACAGAGTCAACAATTTGGGTCCTCATTTTACCCACCTCGGAAGGATAGAATGCCGAGTCAACCTTGAGCCTGGTGGGATTTGAACTGCCAAATTGTAGGCAGCTGGCCGCAGAAGTAGCTTGTAGCACTGCACTCTAACCATTTGGGTCCTCATTTTACCTACCTCGGAAGGATAGAAGGCTGAGTCAACCTTGAGCCTGGTGGGATTTGAACTGCCAAATTGTAGGCAGCTGGCTGCAGAAGTAGCTTGTAGCACTGCACTCTAACCACTGCGCCACAGAGGCTTCATGTTGTGAAAATCTTATTTGGGGCCTGAAAACTGTTAATCTAGAAGGGAGAAGACAGGCTAAAGTTGGATGCTACCAGGATGGAGCTGTTCTTTGTCTTTGGTGGCTAATGGCTTCAGAAAACATTGCCCTGAGGGAGCAGGTCCACAAATCAGTGGTCTACTATTAAATGGGCAGATGGAATTCATGGCCAGGATAGCTTTTGTTCCATTCTGGCTAGTTTGCTAGTTGTGATTCTTTCTGGACAGGGAGTGCTATGGTGATTCATCCCTTCATTGCTATGCATCTAAACTACTGCAGTACATTCTACATGGGTTGCAGCTTATACAGAATAAGGTGGATATTTTGTTAGATTGAGAAAATTACCATGTGACAGTAATTCTGCAGGCCCTGCAGGTTTACTGGAAACCATGTTATTGAAACAGATACTATTATAAATCTTTAGTACTCTAACTTTCAAAATAAAATAAAGTTCTACTTATAGCTCAGGAACACTTCATCAAATCTTAAATTCAGTCCCTGACATTTCCAATTGAAAGGATTATGTAGGAAGCGGTGAAAGATCAGTTATATAATATGAAGCTAACAGTATAGCATCTAGTATAAATTGCAAGGTTGCAATAATTGCACTATGTGAATTGCAATGTCATGATGTAAATTCTTATCTTTTGTATTTGTGTCTTGACTTTGACCCAAGAATGAAGGTCACATTGTGTTTCAATTCACATTTTCTTGTTGGTTTCCTTTGCCTCCCTTATATTAACTTATGCAGAAGTCCTAAATGTTTTTTATATTGTTTTATTGTTAACATAGTTGTTCTACTGTTTGGCTTATAATATGCACATTGGCTTATAATATGCACATTGATAAGACAATTCATCTTTATAATAGGAAATTTCCATTAGCTTTAGTCAATTATGTTCATCTTGTAGTCCCCCTTCCTCCCAGAAATGAAACAATGTTTAAGCAAAAGCATTTACAGGGCAACTTCAAATTCCTTAAATAAAATTATGAAAACTATTTGTGAAATCAAGTGGATTGTGAGGAAGATATGAGATAAAAGTGTCAAATAATTCTTACACTTCTGTTTATTTTGCTGAATGCTAACATTGACATCCATTGGAAAAATATTGCCCGTAATTAAGATGAGTTTAAATGTAATAACTATCCATGTCTTGTGATAAAATGGTTTTGTCTTCTATATAGATCTAGAACAATTTAATTGAATACTTTGATTTGGGTTAAATAACTGCATTATGAATTGTAGCTTCATTATATCAGTTGCATGTCATGAAATATCAGTAGATTCATAGCTGGCTGAAAAATCATAGTCAAAGATTACTCATTAATAGCTCCTCATCAAACAGGAAAGAGGTGTCAAATGAGCTGCCACAAGGTTCACACTACACCCTTTTTAATTAATTACTTAGATGAGGCATAAGGGATTTTTAAATCAAATTTTGCAATTGGCACAAAATTAGATGCAATAGCTAATATACTAGAAGACAAAAACAAAATTCAGAACAATCTTAATTGGTTAGAAAAATGTGCTGAACATAACAGAGTGAGATTTGATACGTTCTTCCTCTAAAAATCATAAAACAAGTACCTTGGAAGGTGTCACTGATAATGCCAAGACCTGTTGTATCATACCAGAGGGAAGAACACAAAATAATATATTCCAGGGAGACAGATTTATGCTAAAAATGTCCTAACAGTAAGAGCAGTGGAAGCAATTGCTCAAGAGCTGTGATTGGCTCTCTGTACTGGACTTGTCCAAGCAGAGGATTAATATTTCATCATACATTTAGATTTCTGTGTGCCGTGAGGTTGACTTCTAAGGTCTAAATGGCCCCTTCAAATCTTTCAAATTCTACGTCAGATTTCTTTAATATAAATAACCAGTGCACTGTACAATTACGGTTGGAAGGAAATATAACAACATACTGAATCATTCTGCAGGATAAGGACAATAAAAAAAGAAAAAAGATCAACTGTAATCAAAAATATTATTCTTGGAACATTTTTGATGCATAAACCATTTGCTTCAGCCTGCAAACTTTGGATTTTTCATAGTAGTGGTTGGAAAAAGTAGAACATAGGAAGCTGAGGAAAAACCTATAAATAAAGCTGTAGATTAACAAATAAATTAAAAACACTGATTATTCTTAGCACTATTAAAATACAAACCATGAAATAGCATGTCTCTAATTCAGACTGCTAAATATTTCACTAATTTTTAGTACAATGAATAAAAATATGTATCTTTTCAGCACATGCTACCATATCTATGCATGCTGCTGTTTTCTTTCTATATTCATCCTTTTCATATAATTTCCTCTTTGGCCAAAAACCAAAACAAAAAACAATGCAGATAAAATTAAGCAATAAAGTCCAAAGCTGCTGGTTCCCCTCCGCCTAGGTCCCAAGAGCCTGACTTGTGATTGTTACTAAAAAACCTCACAAGTTAGGGTCTCAGGGACTAGGAAAAGTCCGATAAGATCCAGTCGAATTCTTCTTCAATTAATCAGAATGGGTTTAGTGGTTATTTTATTTAAGTAGATTTGGAAGATATAACAAGTAGTTTTAATATTGTCAAAATATACTTTCAATTTTTCTGAAAAAAAAAATCTATTGCATAAAGGCAACAGAGATTATATTTTTAAGGCATAAGGCTTTCAAATGTGTATATTCCAAAGAAGTCAAAGGAAATAAATACAGGTTAGAATCTGCTTCCTTTTCTTCCATAGCTTAAACAATGCATCCATGGTTCAGCCTTATTTCTCTAGTAGCATTTCTATAGTGGGCCCTGAACATAGTATGTATTCCGATCTTAAAAGGCTTCTGTAAGAAGAATGTGTTTGGAATATATTTAACTCCCACTTTCTCCCACTGAATCAATTCTCAGATTATTTTATAGTACATTTTTTAAATTTAGTATAAAAAAGTGACATCCACCAGAGTATTTGTCACTCCTTAAATTTATAGTGACTTTCAACAACTTGTTATTCTTTTTGCTAGATCACTTGAACAGCACCTGATCTTTCAACAACAACAAAAAATCTTCATGCAAAATAAAAATAAAAAATACTCCCTTGCTTCCCATCTTTTTTTTTGGTCCAAGTCCAAGACTTTTAATGACAGAATCAGAGTGCTGAAAATATTCAGCCTTGCCTTCAGTATTTTAATTTGAAGAATGAAAAAGAATATGTCTACTTTAGGAACAGATCCATGATGTTCAGCAGAAGAAATAAAAACCAGAGAAGCCACAAGGGTGCTGGTCACTTAAGCAGAGTCTGGTGTATGTAACTCACTTAGCCTTGTTTCAAGATGCAGATCAGCTGGGGGGAAGGGAGGAGAGAGAAAAATAATTAGAATACCAAGTTATAAAACAAGCTATAGAAAAAAAAATCTTGACAAATATTTTTAGTGATTAACCCCCCCCTCTACCCTTCAAGTTGGTTCTCCATACTCTGCAGCCCCCTCTTCCTGTTTCCACACTATGTTACGTAGGTGTTCAATTACTTGAAACATTTGAATGAGGACAAAATCCTCTGTTGCAAATAACTCTTTCTTATTTGCTCTCCAACACAGCTTGAATGCTTATAAGTTCAGGCGTGAAACGATTAAAAAAAAAAACACCAGCAGCATTATGTATGCTTTTTGTTATAATTGTAATACGGTTTTCCCAATACCAATTTGACCAAACCAGTAATTAGGAAGAAGGGGGAAAAAAAGCAGCTACCTCTCCATAAATATATTAACATAATTGCACCATCCCTATTGCACAGACCCATCCTCCTTAGGGGATACATCTGATGCTCGGTAGATGGAAATCAGTCAAGATTTTAGCTCCTCTCCAACGTACCTTCGCTTCTCCCTGACTGAGTGGGTTTTACCTCCCATGAATATGCACGCGCACATTCAGACAGGCTTTCCTGACACCGAGACGTGAACGCGACCCCGCGCGCGCGCTCCAGCACAATACCCCCCCTCACCAAAAAAAAAAAGAGTAGACGCGCGCGCACGCACAAAGGCAGGCAAGGCAAGGCAAGGCAAGGCAAAAGAACGGCTGCTGACTCAGAGGGGTTGTTCGCGGGGCGGGGGTGGGGGTGGGGGGGAGAAGAACGGCATTCGGCTGGCATTTGCACTGCGCTCCTGGTGAGTAGTGACATTCCGGCGCGTGGTCTCCAAACATCCGCCCTCCTGCAGACCGCCCTGCTGGACCGCAGGGTTTGCCTGACGCCCATCCTCTAGTTCTTGCAAGAAGAGGAGGAAGAATTAAAAAAATGGGAGAAGAGGAAAGGGAAGCAGCTCGAGAATACTCCAAGCCTTCATTTCTTTCGAAGGCTCCCTCCCTCTTCTTAGTTTTCCATCTTTTTTTACTTCCTCCGTCGCTGTATCTCAGTCGTTGGACATCTTTCCGGAAGAAAATGTCTTGAGCTGCAGTGAGCCAGTTGCCTGATGGTCCTCCCATCTCTTCGTAGTCCTATGCCCACCCCCTTTTCTCCCCCTAATCAATAATAAGACAGCTTTCCAAATGCAGTTTGAAAATAGGCTCATGCATTGATGGTCCTCCTCGATTTTCTGCCTCGGGAGCAGCGGGCAAACTTGGCTCTCTCTGTCTTTCTCTCTCTCTCTCTCTCACACACACACACACACACGTGATGTGGGGAGAAATAATGTCAGCAAGGCTTAAACAGACTTAGAAGTTCTCCTGCGCCTTCTTCAGCTTTTCCTCTCTTCCCTCTGCCTCAGCATCCATCAATGGAAAGGATTCCTCAGTTACACGCGGCTTCTCCCAAGCGATTAGCTTGCAACATTTTTATTCTGGTATTTTAAATAAGAAGTTAATAAGAAATAGAATCGAGACTTTTAAAAAGCAAAGGGAGATCTTGGGGCTTGTATTTTTTTTTCTTTTGATAAGTTTGAAGTATTTAACAGCAGTTCTAGACTTACTAAAACGAAGTATGTATTCCTTTGAGCCTGAAGAAGTCTGTTGCTCTGCTCCTGTGGGTGCAGTTTTTACATGAAAGGGGTGTGTGTGTGTGTGTGTGTGTGTGTGTGTGTGTGTGTGTGTTACACAGGGTAACTAAGATTAAAATGTGTTGTCTAACAGTATATTGGTATGTAGTGTTTTTGAATTGTATAGATGTCTTCGGCATGATTCTATTTATGAAAATACTAAGTCATTTGGCATAAATAAAATATACATCATCTCAGTTAAACTCAGCAAAAGGTTTGCTGATTGAAATGTTATAATATGTGCTAAAAGTTATAAAAATAGATATTTTGTTTGTTTCTCTTCAAAGAATAAACTGATGGATGCTGAATAATAAGCCTGTTTAATTGTTACCATGTGACACATTGATTTCAATGCAGAAGGAGCACCTTGCACAGGGATTTGAGGCTTTGTAATCCATGGGATAGAGTGCAACACTGTTACCATGACTGAACTATCAGTTCACTCTAACCTTTTGGTACAAAAGCAGATATCATCATTCAGTGCCACAAAACTGCACTAATAAAGATAATAAATGGCAAAGAGGGTGGGTGAGAGGCAACGTAAAATATATCTCTTACCACAATGTGAAAATGAAAATATTGCAACAGTTATAACAGAATGATGATGTCTCTACAAGGGAAAAAAGAATTCAATGCACATTTCTAAACTGTAACAAGAGTAATTAATAAAAAAACTCATAAGCAAGAAAGAACATTGCAAAGGGAAAGGAAAAAAAATGAAAGGAATGAAATAAATCAATACAGAAAGGTTAAACGGAAATCAGGCTTGATTCTAATTAATACAAATTATAGGAGCATTGTAGCATTCTGTGTTATATACTTCTTTACTTGAAAAAAATAATCCATTCAAAATATGTCTACAGCATGACTTAAATTGCTTATTGTTACCAACTGTCCATATATTACAGTGCTACTTTTTGCCTTGAAATCCTTTGCAAGTACTGAAAAACGAATGAGCTGAAAACTAGGGAATAAGGATCTTTAAAATATGTGCATTTGTCAAATAAGCATACATGGAATTGAACTTTAAATCTCTTTAGCTCTGACTCACTTAGTTGCTTTTTTTTTCCTGTATCCGCATTACCCTGAATAATACAATTATTAGGAAATTGTCAATAGGCAAATGCCTACTGAGCATGGGTCTTCTGCAAATAATCTATCATATACCTTAAGTTTTTTAAAAACTTTTTCTTCCAAAACAGTCTATGACAACTTTGCAATCCAGAAACAACAGATGCACATACAGACTAAATATTGTCCTTCTCTCTTTCTTTTCGACTTATTTGTTTTCAATCTATTTTATCTTTCCTTCTTAAATTTTGATTCCTTGTAATCCTATTGAATAGGAACACTTTAAAAAGAACATACTTTAGAAAAAGATGAAATATAAATACATTTGAACATTCTTTTATAATTTTATCTGGTACTTCCATGTACCTAAGCTACATTTTGGGGCAATGGAAAATTCTGAATAGATAAAGTAATTTAGATATCATAGTCAGCCCAAGGACCATTGTCATACAACCAGATTTAATGTTCTTCCAACTTTAACCTTTGGACATTCCTAAATACTCAGTCACATTACTTTAGGAAGTGATTAAATAGTGGACAGGAGTATCCTTGCTTTTCAATATTGTTCTCTTTAAACAATGGAAAATTAATAATATGCTTTCTTCTTGTACATAATTGCTTATTCTTTAAATGTGTGTTCCATAGGTCGGGAGGTAGATAGGTAGGAAGGCATATGAATGGATGTATATAGATATATGTGAAAGGGTGTGCAAATGGGCGTGGGTGTATTGTTATGGCTAGAATAGGTAAGGTAGCTGAAACAATAATATTTAACATAAATTGTAGCATTTTTTAGAAGAATATAGATACAAAGGATTTTGTGGAAACAGCCTTGGAATCAGCTATGGCTTTGTTCTAACAGTATACAAAATAATTCATCTTCTGCCACTTTTTGTGTATGTGTGTGTGTGTGTGTGTATTCGAGAAGGTATGTCAGCAACATACACAGCATAATAAGTAAAAGCAATTCCATTTTTATCTAGCATATCAATTACAGAAATAAATAAACAAACCCCATGTTTCCTTAGAATGGATAGAAGAAATAAATCTGTAGAATAGAATATTTGACATATTTTCTAATTTGAATTCAATTTTGTGTAAAATATTTTCATTTATTTCTCAAAAAATAATCTTACTTGACATGAAGCAATTGTCAACTTGTTATAAAAATATACAATATTCTTAAGCAACACAATACATTTATATATAATTTATGATTTCTGAATCCCAAATTTGTCAGAACCAAGCAATCAACACAGTTTGTTAACAATGAACTAGCACCAAAGAAAGAAGAGTGTAGCAATGACAATAGAATAATTCAGAGAAAATTTAAGCATTTAAAAATATTTGAAACAAAAGGGATCAAGTGTGGCTATGCAAATTGAATCCTAGTTTCAATCAATTTGATTTGATGCTAGAGACAAACTGTAGTCTAAACAACCATATAGATAGATCATTGACATAATACAGTTGGAATTTTTGCTGCTATTCCTGAAAGAGAAATGTATTAAAGTAATGTTTGGAGTTTCTTATATCTGCTGAATAAAGCCTTAATGTGGCATAAATTCCACAAATATAAAAGGTTTTTTTTTCTTCAGACTCCACAAATTCTTTGACTATATTTCTCAGTGAGGCAGAAGATTTGGCGACAGCTTCTCTTCATCTTCTGTCTCTTTGCAACTTCCGTAAGTAGAAGACGAACAAGAGCTAGGTTACTACCATTCTGTTCCTTCTTGAATGGAAATAGATTATTAAAGGATTGTTAATCTGAACAAGGTAAAAAACTTCTGAGTAAAAACCACCAAATTGTGTGGGATTTAGTACAAAGAAGCAAGTATAGATTTATGCTCATTGTTCTTTGTTTAACTATGCATTTAGGTTTTGTAGCTATTTGCCCCTTTTCTGTTCAGTCTCCTATCTGCTGTATCTTGTTCCCCATTCATCTTTTCTTTCTTTCATTGTGCAAATACTTAATTCTTTTAGTCAACTCAATCTTCCATGTTTCTTTGCTGTTTTTCCTGGAAAAAGAATATGGGTATGAGAGAAACTGTATTTAGTGCATTCATTATACAAATGAGGAATCAATTTATTTTACAAATGAGTTGCTTTATTTTATAGGCAATTATTTAAAGAAGCAGGTATTTATTCAATTAATGCTAATTCAATTGTTTTTCCTAGCCTTGTCTTTTTTCTGGAATGTAGCTGCTGAATTATGCACACACACACACACACACACATATACATACAATTTCACAGAAATAATTGTGTCAGGAACATATTTGGGTGGGTGGGGAATATCTAGGTGTGATTTAACTCATGTTATACCAATAGGTTAATAAAGTAGGAAGGGGGATGTTAAACCTAATGTTTGTGTAAAAATCTAGAGTGAGAGAAAGAATGAGTATGTATGTGTGCATGTGAGAGAGAGACACAGAGAGAAAGACAGATGAGTCATTCAATGATACTTAGTCTGCAGCAAATCAGAGTAGTTTTTCTGGTCACAATACCAGGGTTGTTCCAATCACACTATTTTGCCAAGAGGACTTGGTTGGAGAGGTTTCCACAAGATACTGCAAGCAACCTTTACCATGCACTCTATGTCTTTATGTCTTGTTCTGAGAAGCTGTGTGATTGTTTGTATGTTGCATTTGATTGCTGATAATAACTAAAAACCAATTTATTTTGTGAAACAGAAGGCTGATAATACTTTGACTTCAATTCTGACAATTTGCTTCATTGGACTGAAGGGGAAATATAACTCCTTACGACCATGATTTAACAAAAAACCTTCAACCATACTATATTGAATGGCAGTGAAATATTGCATTTTCAAAATTAATGTTGCTACATATGTTTTTAATAGTATGTTACAAAATAATAAAGTGATGTCCACTGTATTATAGAAGCTTCAAAACATTTGCACTGATTACTGTGATTTTTCTGCAACTTATCCCATTATATGGTTTAGTTTTCCATTAATTTTAATCCCATTTCTTAGAAAAGCAAGAAACGGATTTTGTGTTTTATTTCATTGACTGCAAATTATAGAGCTATGCCTATATAGAAATATGTATGACAATAGGATTATTATTTTTATATTAAAGCAATAAAATATATTATAAATATATTTTTATTGGACAAGACACAGGGTGTTTTTGAAAGCTCATGTATTATTGAACTGTACATTGTATACATATCAATGTGCTTGAAATTAGATGTAAATGTCATATTGTGATTATACTTATTTCTGGAATAATTTAAATTTAGTGTTAGGGTTAGGATTAGATTAAAGTATAAATAAATACATTTTCAATCATGTCATAGTTTGGAAAATAACATATTATAGCATTATATGTATGTTACATATTAAACTGTGTTAATTATTAAATAGTAGGATTATATAAGTGCTCTGACAGGTTTGAAAAAATATATTTGCAACCCATTTATTTCTTCATTCAAGATGGTGCAAAAGGTCCACTGTATTTTTTTTTACAACTGAGAAAAAAAGATTAACAACCAGGAAGCACAAACAAGCTTTTTTGTTTTGAAGAACTTCAAAAAAAAAAAAAAAAACTGTGAGGAAGGTAAGAAAGCAATATTTTAACAAGATAAATGTGAATTGCAGATACATCGAGAATGAGTGTACCATTATAGTTATTGAACAACATGACATAACTAAGGCTTAAAAACATTATAATCATCCACAAGGGGACAGTACTTGTAGCCATAGCAGAAACTTTCTGTTTCCACATGAAGACGTAAAGGTAGAAGCAGCCATTGCTGCAACTAACAAAGGAAATATATTAGTTAATTTAACAGATTTAACGGATAATCAGAGTTGGAAGGGACCTTGTAGGTCATCTAGTCCAACCCTCCACCCAAGCAGGAGACCCTACACCATTTCTGACAAATAGCAGTCCATTCTCTTCTTCAAAGTCTCAAGTGATGGCACTCCCACAACTTCCGAGGGCAAGCTGTTCCATTAGTTGATTGTTCTCACTGTCAAAAAGTTTCTCCTTATTTCCAGGTTAAATCTCTCCTTGTTCAGTTTTCATCCATTATTCCTTGCCTGGCCTACAGGACCTTTAGAAAATAGCTTGACCCCTTCCTCCCTGTGGCAGCCCCTCAAATATTGGAAGACCGCTATCATGTCTCCCCTGGTCCTTCTCTTTACTAGACTAGTCAAGCCTAGTTCCTGCAACCGTTCGTTGTATATTTTAGCCTCCAGTCCCCTAATCTTCCTGGTTGCTCTTCTCTGTACTTTTTCTAGAGTCTCAACATCTTTTTTATAATGATGTGAACAAAACTGAATGCAGTACTCTAGCTGTGGTCTTACTAAGGCTTTATAGAGTGGTATTAGTACTTTCCTTGATCTTGATTGTAACCCTCTGTTAATGCAATTTAGGATTGCATTAGCTTTTTTGGCGGCTGCTGCACACTGCTGGCTCATATTTAGCTGGTTGTCCACTAAGACTCCACGATCCCTATCACAGTTACTGCTATTGAGCCTGGTTTCACCCAGTCTATATATGTACTTTTGGTTTTTCTTGCCTAAGTGTAGGACTTTACTTTTATCTACATTGAATTTCATTTTGTTAGATATGGCCCAATTTTCTAGTCTGCCAAGATCCATCTGTATCTTGAGCCTATCTTTTTGGGTGTTAGCTATTCCTGCCAGCTTAGTATCATCTGCAAATTTGGTAAGTTCCCCTTCTATTCCCTTATCTAAGCCGTTAATGAAGATATTGAAGAGTACTGGGCCGAAGACGGAACCTTGTGGCACCCCACTGCTTACTTCCCTCCATGTAGACTTAAACTCATTAAGGACTACTCGTTGAGTATGGTTTGCCATCCAGTTGCAAGTCCATCTAGTGGTGGTGCTATCTATTCCACTTTTTTCTAGCTTACTAAAAAGCAGGTTGTGATCTACTTTGTCGAATGCCTTGCTGAAATCTAAATATATTATGTCCATAGTATTTTGCTGGTCTACTAATTTAGTCACTGTGCTGAAGAATGAAATAAGATTGGTTTGGCATGATCTGTTTTTAACATACCCATGCTGACTGCTAATTTTTAGACATGGGGTCCAGGAAACAGTTCACAAAGCTTTTCAAGTGATACATACAATGGGCTAGGTTTTAAAGCAAAGGTATTTTGCATTGCTACATTATAGTGTGTGATTTTTGAAGATGTAGATATGAAAGCAAGATCTTTTAAAAATAAAAGCCGAGTTATTCTGAAATAAAAGAATATTTTCTACAGAGAAATTAAGTTCCACAATGTGAGATGCTTGCAGGGATCACCAACCTTTTGGACCTCAGCGACCACTAAACTCATAATTTTAAACCCCGGGGACCACTGATACAAATTTTGATTGATGGTGGCTTGCTGACATTGGTGGGAGAGAGAGAGAGATCTGACCTAACCACTCTCCCTCCATATTTCTCTTTCTCTCTCTCACTCTCTCACTCTCTCTCTGTTCTCCCTCTCTCTCTCACACACACAAACACATAGAGGCGGGGTGGAATTCAAATTTCTTAACAATTGGTTCTGTGGGCATGGCCTAATTTGTGAGTGTGGCTTGGTGGTCATGTGATTGGCTGGCAGGGCTTGTATGTAAATATTATAAATATTTATATAAATATTGAATTTTTCATAAAAAAGAGCAACTTTCACCCCAAATCAGGCAGAGCAGGCAGGCAGATTGTGTTGCTCACAGAATCACAGATTCATTCAGAGATCTATCCTTCTGCTATTGCCTAGCTGAATCTGTCACATAACATTTGCTAGCAAACAAACTCACAAAATTAACTCACAACACACCATGTATGTAAATATTGATTTTTTTATAAAAAAGAGCAACTTTTACCCCAAATCAGGCAAAGCAGGCAGGCAGATTGAGTTGCTTACAGATCAGTTTCACTTTGAGATCTGTGTTTCTGCCATCAGCTAGCTAAGTCTGCACTGCTTCAGTCCTAAGGAAGATTCAGCTCTACTTAAAACCAGAGCCAAAGATCTAAAGATTAGCTAGAAAACAAGAAATCCAATGATTTCCTGCTTTCTAGCTAATCTAAATCTCCCAGCACAGCAGAACAGCTGATGGTCGGAAAAAGGAAAAATAGCACCTTAGCAGGCAAGTTTGCCAGGTAAGGAGTGAGTGGGTCGGGAGGGCGGGCCATGTGGGTGGTGCAGCCTTGTTTTGCTGTGCAGCCTGGATTAATTGCTTTGGGGGTGCTCTGGGGGTGCCACCAGTGACCGCTTGTGGACCACCAGTGACTGGTTGGTGACCGCTGGCATAGAGGAAATATTCACTATGTTTTTGCTTTCCAGTTCATATGCAGAAATGTATGTATACAGAAATGCAGAAAAGTAATAGATTTGTTTTAGTAGTTTTATTACAACTGAGATATTTTGAATTGAATGGTAGTTTTATCATATACATGCCTACTAAGCAGTTTTCAGTAAGTAGCACTAATAAAAAAATAAATCTTAGCTTCAATCTCATAATTTTTTCATTTAATGTTCCCAAAATCTATATATTTTAACAAATAAAGACATAATTTGATACATACCCTACATATGTTTCCAAAATGTTTTGTTTGTCCAGTTTTACGCTTGTGATTTTTGTTTACTTTTCTGTCATAGGTTCACAGTTGTAGTGTAGTACAAATGTTGAATTACACTATACTATAAATTGAATCATGTGAAATTACAGACATTAAACTTTGTACAAAATGTTACCTAATAAATACTAATTACCATTCATATCATTAAACATATCCTCAAAGAAGATGTATATTTTGTGTTCCTTCACCCAAATTAAATAATTATAATATATTAGCAAAACAACATATAGTATTCATTATTATTTCTGTATAATTGTGTTAATTTTTTCTTGTACCTGGAAATGCAAATTAATTTTTTTTTAATGTGCAAAAACATTTCCATTTTTTCAGGAAAAAAGTTAATATTTGAGCTTAAATCATTCTATTCCAGTAAAGCTTCAATAATTTTATACATTTCTTCTTAAAATGAGTATGTGATTTGTAACCAATTTTAAACAGTAACACTACTTTATACAATTTAAAGAAACATAAAAATAAATAAAATTATTAATCAACTTTTTAAAAAGATGAACAAGATTAATTTTATTTATATTAAAATTAAACTATTTCTTTTCTTTATTTCTTCATGGTCATATGTAGAAAAATTATATGTTCCTAGATCCATGTACTTAAATGTTTGCTCAAAAGTAGTATAATAAATCATTCCAAGGTTGCATTCCAACCTATTTTTTTCTAAACTAGAGCAAACTTGCCTCTAATCTCCATATCAAGTGTATTTTTTAAAAAAATATTTATAAGACTGATTTACATTAAAAATGTTATGAATATAACTCTAGGTAAGTAAGCATCTTCATTGTCTTCTTCCAAAGGAAGAGTTTTATATTACTGGGGGAAAAATATCCTGCACAAGCAAAATGTCATTATTTGTAATAATAACGTACGGCTTTGTAAGGGCCTTTTTAAAGACCATTTTGATAGTTAAACAATCTTATATAAAACCCTTATGTGCTAAGTACATGCATACAATTAATATTTCAAACCTTACATTTGGTAAAGGTTAAAACCTATTCTGCATTCTCATGGTTTGCCTTTCCATCAATTCCATTGATTTTTAGGGTCAGAGGCTGTACCAACATTGATCAAAGACACAGCCTGACACAGCGAAAGAGCCTGCCAATTCCAGACAGATCAATCACACCTTTGTCTGCTTTCTATATATAATGGTTATTTATTCTACATCTTAGTGGTTTTCTATCAAATGGTTTTTAATGCGGTAATGCTACTGAGAAAAAAAAAAAGGAAAATATTCCACTAACAATATTATAAGCATTTCTATGGACTATCTGACGTTAAATTACATTGAAACTTGGCCAGCATCCTAGATTTAATTTTCACATTGAATTTTGACCTGGTATTTAAGTTTCTATCATGAACATTTTGTAAGAAATGAATAAAAGGACAGCCATTGTAAAAACTCTGAGTAAAATAATAAAGTAATATCTGTAATGTATGTAATTTATGGAGATAACCCAAGGTCTTAATTGGTAAGACAATGGAGTTACTAAGACTTTCTGTGTCCTGAGTTTTTATATCATTGCTTATTCATAGTAAAAAAAAATTGAATGTTTTTTCTTTCAAAGTGCATTTCTACAAATTTTAAAACATATTATCTTCCACCAGAAATTGCAGAGATTCATTTCCATTGTTGAATATAGTTTTGTTCTTGATTCTGTAACTGCAACTTCAGTTTCCTACAAGCTGCAAAGCACATGCATATGAAGTTCATGCAATACAACTCTGCAAAATTAAGGCTACCGAAAGGATGCCATTTTCATGAAAGTTCGGTATGTAGTTGCAGATATATCAAACGATATGTTTTTCTATACTTAAGGGTTAAACTGAGCAGCCTTCCATTTATAAACTACACAGCACAATAATACTGACATTCTTAAATATTGCAAGGTGAGATGAGTATTCAAACACATACAGTTACCACTGAAAAAATGAAATTGAATTTTGGAATTTTTTTGAAAAAGACAGTTGTCTAGCTTACATTGCAAAGCTATGTATAAACCATAAACACTTTCATTCTATACACAAGGGCTACACAAAGACTCTCCTTTTAGCCATTTAATCTGGTAATTTATTTTTTCAACCATCAGATAAATCGAAACACAGCTGTAACCAATGACTTGCAGATTCACTTCCCTGCCAGCTGGATTTTGTTTTGCTGAAGCAGCAAGATATATTTTTATATTGTTCCCTTCTGTGCATCTGGAGAAATCACTAAGGATTAAAGGTGAACAGAATACTTACAGAAATAAACTCTACTAGAAATTAATATCAACTTCCATCATAGCAGAATTGTTATGCCGCACCACATATTAGTTCTTATTATGAATTTCAGAATCTTTAGAAATAATTTGTAATTTATACTTTCCTTTAATAGAATTAAAATGCAGCCATTTTTTTGTTTCAAACTCTTGATTTCTTTGGAATCCTTTTCTCCACAGATACCCAGTCCTGGATGATTATCAGGGTGAATCAATCTATTGAATATACAGGCTTCTTCACTGAAATATATGGACCATAATTAACCACAGTGCTCAAGTTGATTGAGGTTTTTTTTTAAAAAAAAAAACTTTCTGGTATATGGCTAAGAAGGAATAGTAGGCCAAAAATCACCAACCCTGCCTCCATTCCCATGGAAGGACTATCCCTGCTTCTATCCTTTACATGCTGAGAAACACACAGTGGTCCTTAGAGTAGAACGATTTCTCATATATTCAGCTCAAGGGAAAATTCTTAAAATAGTTCTAAACTACCTGCATATTGTGACTTAAGTAGCTTCTAAAATGCTCCTCTCAGTTCATTCTTCAATACAGAAAGAATATGCTAGACTCTGAAGTGAAAACAAAACAAGATTTGCATATTGGGCAGCTTTATTTTAAGATGATAATATGTATGGATGTGTGTGTGTATGGGTGTGTATTATGTAGGCAGGCACTGGTCAATAAAATGTCCTCCATTTTCAAGTTTTATTTGGATGCAAGTATGGTTATGCACTATTTTAATGAGTACTATCAAACATTAGCAATAGATTTCCTCAGTTTTTAACCACACATTATTTATTTATTTATTTAGTCAATTGCTTACAAGATAATAAGTGTAAGTAAAAACATAGTTATGAATACATGGATACATATAAGAAAAATAAAAAAATAAAAAAAGAAACAATAGGACAGGGACAATAGGCACGTTGGTGCGCTTATGAGTCAAAATTGTTTTAAAATAAAAAAAAACCTCACATATAAATCTCTCCTAGGGAGAATATATATTTCTGAATTAGATGTTGTAGGACTGTTCTACAGTTGATCTTCGATCCTGAATCCAGATTACTCTTTCAACCAGTCCATTCATTTCCAGTAAAGATGTTTACTAAAGGGTTTACTGATAATGCTTACTTTGGTAATAGGCTCATAATGGATGGATTAGACTTTGTTCCCTTTTTAGATATAAAGACAATAATAGATATATTCTATTCAGGAAGAGTTTTTAAAGGAAAATTTATAGTTGTACACATATATGCTGTTTACCATATTGTAAACAGTGCTAGAATCTGTGTTCACCAGTTAGTGCTCAGTTTAATCAAGTCTGATGGAATAACATCTCTCCTGAAGACTTTGCTGTTTTATCATTATGCTATTAGTTTGGAGATTTAATTTGAATCGACAGGAAGCCAGCATGGTAGGTTCTCCAGAATCTCTTTAGTGATTATAGAATTACAACTTTCAGGAATGATCAATAATAAATCTCCTCTTTGGGAGACATTATTGGAACCTAATTTAGGGCTAGTTTTTCTCATATAGTCAGAGATTATATACTGTATAAAACATGGAATTATTATTTATCTTGAAAGCCTTAACCATTTTTTCCCAGAGGGCATGTAAAGTGAATTTGCATTCTAGCCCTCTTGTAATTTAAACTATATATTAATGATACTTTTGGCAAGATTCACAAAATTGGGACATCATTCTCCAAACCTGGCTAGAACAAATATCTTGTATACAGGTCATCTTTTCTATACCTATCAGTTTGAAGGAAACCTGAAAATCAATTGCCTACTACTACAAAGACAGTAATTTAATTATTAATCATGAAAAACATAATATTTTTTTCAGATTTCTAGAGAAAGAAAAGATGGCCTAGAAACAGCTTTGTGAAAAGCCGAGGCAACAGCCACAGTGGAATGAAGAGCTTGTAAATATACTGGCTTATCCTCCAGATAAGAGGAGACTTAAGATTGTCCACAAGTGCTTCAGATAGCTGCTTCTGCAGAGATTGCAAGATAGTGGTCAGTAGTAGGTTTTGAACATTGGGAGACAAGGGAATACCTATATTATTCAAACCATAGTCGATGTCTTTGGAAGGACACCATTGTATATTTCCATTTCTAATCACTTTCAGAAATTCCTTATTAACTGCTTTTCAGTTTTTAGAAACCTGCAGTTTGGATCAAGAAATTTGAAAGAATCATGTGAGTTTCCTTCAATCCTTAACAAAAGAAAGTTTTAATGACAAGTTGGAAAAAAATGGAAGGAGGAAATACACACAAAAAAAGCCATAATTAAAAATTAAATTTTAGAAAGCCACAGACAGAATAAGATTCTGAATACATTTGAAATAAGATTTAGGAATTAATTGTGAAGAGTTCTTTATATGGAGAAATGCTTTTGTTTTTTTTAAAAAAAAACTTTTTCCTTAATTTTTACTTTAGCTTTCTTTCTCTCTCTCCTTTTTTGTTTATTTTCTGCACCTTATACTCCTTATTTTTATTCTATCATTTTTCTAGTTTACATTAGTTTATTGTTGTCATTATAACTCAGGGGTGTTAAACTTGATTTCATTGAGGACTGCATCAAGGTTGTGTTTGACATTGGGGGGGCAGGGTGGGTGTGGCTAGGGTGGGCATGGCCAGCTAAATATCGCTTATGTTGGGGGCACCGAGCACTCTGCCAGCGAAAACAGGCTCCCAAGCTCCATTTCTGGCTGCAATGGGCTCCTACTACCCCCTGCCAGTGAAAACAGAGTTTGTAAGGGCTGTGTGCAGCCCTACTGAGCTCCGTATTCACTGGCAGAGGCACTGCAGGCCAGATCTAAGCACCCTGTGGGCTGGATCCGGCCTGAGGACCTTGAGTTTGACATCCCTATTATAACTTTTAATAACATTATTATTAAAAGATGCTGAAAACAATAAAATCAGCTTTCATAATTTAAGTTTGATCCATTGTCCCTTTTACAGAAATTCAGTAACGTTTTTCATAACTCATATTAGAGCATTAAGTCTTTCTTTTCAACCTTCAATTATAGGGAACATAAACTCCTTATCAAGTTCTTCTGTGGGTATTTCCGGGGAATAATGCTATATTTATCTCATAGCCATAGATTTATATGTGTTATAATTAGTTATTAGTAATGAAAAAGTAAGAAAACAGATGGTGATGTTTCTCAGAATACATGAGAAAGCTGTTTCTAATTTTTCTAAAGAACTTGAGGTTTTTTTAAAAAAAATAATGTCACTGAATTTACTTGATTGTTAAACATGGAGGGTGTACATATGTTTGCTTCTTTTGATGCTGTTAATTTGTCTCATTATTTTTCCACTATAATGAAGCTACCCACTCTCAATAAGACGCATTCACCCATCTTTCTAATATTCAACAGAAAAGCAAGGAACTTGTACACTACTAGAAAACTTTTAACACATGTATCTATTCTCAATCACATTGAAGTTTATGATGCTTACTGTCATATTTATGTTATGACATTGAAGATAAATAGGTATGCTGTGGAGTTCTTATGACAATATGACTACACAAATTTGCTCACTTGTCTAGCCCTGTCCTCTCCTGAAAGATGTAAAGATCTTCAAATGACATTTGACTTGTGGTCAACTTGTAACTGAATAAACATAACAATATTGTTAATTTTTCTATATTGCTTTTATTTTAAATGTTTCAGATCAATGGATCTGCAACCATATTCCCACAGTCATGGCATGTTGATCCTAATGAGCCAAAGTGTTAAGAACAACTGAAGCCATATTTACCAGTATTTTCATTTTCAAAAATGCTTTTAAAGGTGAAGAGATGAATGCAAGGTTGGCATCTGTATACTAAAATAAAAAAGACTTTTTAGAAAAAAATGAAAGGAGGAAATGAGTATGTTTGATATATCTGCAAGGTATCTCTATTCACCAGGTAATTATTGTTATAATGTATGCAACCCCCCCCCCCCAAAAAAAAAAAAGGTTTTCTAGTTATAACATTTACTTGACTTAGAAAATATACATATCCGGAAGAGAGCATTTAGCTTGCTTCCCCCAAAGTATGGTAGCATGAAGAAAATAATTTGAACCATGTGGCAAATGTTTTACATGAATGGCTTGACTCATGTGCAAGTCGCACATGGTTGTATTTATGGTGATCATTATAGCGAAGGTTTGCCTATAGCACTACAACCTTATGTTTAAGAATGTGGTATGTGGGTTCACATATGTATGTTTTCACTTCTAATATAATACTTTCTATGCCTAGATATGAATTTGTTTAAATATTAATTAATGCACTAATACAAGATTGCAAAAAACATGTTGCAATAATTACAGAAATAGACCTATTATAACTTTCTTGGTCTTCCCCTTCTTTCCCATTCTGCAGCTAATTGAGTGGGGAAGAAGGGGAAGACCAAGAAAGTTATAGCAAGGTAGAATTAAAAAGATATTCAAAGTGAGAGACTTTAAAGATAAAAGGTCTAGGTATGAATCAGTATATGGAACTGATAGGGATAGGGATAGGGCCAAGATTGGAGAGGCTTTCAATGAATGCTGTTTGAAACTACAAATAAAACAAAACTACTAAGAAAGCTATATTGAGAAACTACAAACAAAACTATATTGAGATCCATTGATCCTGCAGAATTTTAAATATATATTAATGGTACAAAGATGGGGTAATGTGTACTCTAGTGTGAAGAATGACTATTCATCAAAAGAAGCAAAATTATCTAAGAGTACCCTTCTGCCCATCTTGTTATATGGAAGTGAGAGTTGATTAATTGTAGTTTCAAATAACATTCATTGTAGTTTCAAACAATATTCTCCAATCTTGGCCTATTCTTGTTTTCTTTCATATGTTTTTAAATAACTTTTCATATAGTTCATCTTGCAGGACATTGTTCTTTACACCACATCAATATATCAAAATTATACTGTCCACTAACTTTTATAATGTATTTCTGTTTTCTTGACATATTATCTCAACATTCACTTCCATATGGAAAGAAGGATAATTTTGCTACTTTTGGTGAATATTCATTCTTCACACTATAGTGTACATTATCCTATCTTTTACCATTAATTGCATACCTTAAGGCTTCCCCATTCCTATTTAAGACACGTATTTTCATATACTTTTTTTATTTTAAGGTCAAGATGTTTTCCACTATAATCATCAATCCTTTCCTCATTCCTGGGAAAACTTTACTGTGTAGTCAAACTCATGAATATGTATTCCAAGAAAAAAACATAAACTACACTAAAAAGGACAAATAATTTAAATTATAACTCAGATCTCTTCACAAATGTATCAAAAAATTAATAAAAATTACATGAAATAGTGCTAGAAAAGGAGCGTTGGTCCTACCTGAACACTTCTTCTTGGGGTGCCAAAGGGAGAATTAACTATTCAGAGCCCTTAAAGGATGGTCTGAACATGCTGAGACCGAGTGAACAACTGGGAACCATTACCAGGGGGTGTGACCTCAGTTTTTCAACTTGGTCTGCAGAGCTATGAGACTAGAGACTACCCATCCTGGATTCTCCCTTCCTGGATTCTCCCTTCGGCTCAGTGGAGAATCTTTAAATCCTAAAAAAAAAATGATTATTACCTGCAAATAAAACAGAAACTAACAGAAAGTGCCTGCTAATGCACTTTAAATTCTCAGACTCTATGCAAAGGGATCATAATTGTATTCACTAACACGGTTGTGTTGGAACACCTCCTATTAGTATTGTGATTTCTTATGCACAGATAACAGATGACATCTCAATCCACGTGAACCCTATTTTCATCACATATATGCAACATACAATATGGATGTTTTAGTCTTGATGAAAATGGTTTCAAAAATTTGGTGTTGATTTTCCTCAATGGACAGACACCATACATACAGCCTATGCATTTAGATCATCCACAAAGTGATTAGATTACTTAAAGAGAAAACAGAAATAGAAGAAGTAAATGCATTTGTGGGGTCAACCATAGTGTTTTATTTCAACAAAACATTAAAATAAGAGATCAGCAGATTCAATAAAGATAGTCATTGTCTTGTTTTTATAGCATTTATAAAAGCAAAGCTTTGTTTAATGCCAAATTGCAAATAACATGAACATTCCAGACAAGCCCAAACTAACAATCAGAAAGTACTTTGGAAAATAGAGAACACATCATATTTTAACTCTTTCTTAAAACACTCATGCTATTTCAATTTTTCCCACCATGCCCAGCAACTTCATTTTTGTCTTTGTACTTGATCACTGCTTTGCTAATAGCTCCCTCATACGTCAAAAGCAATAAATGATCCTAACTATTTCAGAAGTTTTTGGATGCTTTATCCTGAAAACACCTCCCCAAAACTCCGATATACCATACTTCTTCACCTAAAATAAGTGGATTTATGAAAATATCCTTTTATATTTAAAAAAAACACACACCCAAAAGTACTATAACTATAATATACAGAAATGCGCTCCTTTATTTGCAGATAATAAATATTCCAGATAATGTACCTAAAATATTTCCAACTTTATTACAAATATACCTAAAACAAGTCATCATTCTTTTTCAAATATTATGATGTGCAATTATAGAGCAAGAACATTAGCTTTTTTCATAACATTGCAAATAAAATAGTCATATTTTAATATCAATAAAACTTCATCTAGGTAGTCCTTGACTTATGACTATTTGTTTAATGACCAAAGCTAGGACAGTGGTGGAAATCATCACTTATGATTGATGCAGTGCCTCCATGGTCACACGAACAAATTTTGGGTCCTTGGCCACTGGCACATATTTATGAGAGTTGCAGGTTCCCAGAGTTGAGATCACAATTGTAATCTTTCCAGGGTGTTCCCAACAAGCAAGGTCCATATAGAAACCAGATTAATTTAACAACTACATGATTTACTTAATGACCATGGCAAAAAAAGTAATAGAATCAAATATGAGTAATAGAATCACTTAACATGACTTAGCAATGGAAGTCCAATCTGAATTATGGTCGTAAATCAATGACTATCTATAATACTTGTTCTGTATTTACTACACAATGCTTGGATAGATTAAAAAGATGATGAAATCTTTGAAGATTCAAGTGTGCTCCAAGGAAAGCTAGAAGGTTGTACAGTTAACTCCTGGGTGTAACTCTAAACCATACAACCTACTACCTCAACCCGGATGCACACAGCTTGTAATGTCTTCTGATCTTCTTCTCTTTTAGAAAAGTATTTTCATAGATTGCCATGTTTAACGTGAGCGTGGAAAGATCACTGAACATTTGGCATCAGTCCTATTGACTGAGCTTACTTTTGCACAATAAGATAAATTATTAGGTTGCAATAATTCAAATAAATCATATTAAACATATACATTTTAAATAAATGTGCTTTTGCAGAACAATAAACCTTAGAGCCAATTTACATTCCAGCAACAAAAGATTTTTGCCACATATTTTTTTACTATGATGCACTTAAATGTATCACTGGTCTTGTGTGTAGAAAAGGTCAGATTTCATCTGTTGAATCAGATATATTATTTCAAATATAATGATAAGGCAACAGTTGATTTAAAAGATTTCTGTTCAGTTTCTTTCAGTCATAGTAGATCTGATAAATATATAAGAAAGTCCTGTATACAGTGGATATAAAATTTACATATCCCTGTTAAAACGAAAAGTTTTTGAAATATATAAAAAAATCAGACCAAAATAAAGCACTTCAGATTTTTTTCACATTTAATATAACATATACAATTCAATTGAGAAACAAACTTAAACTTTTTAGGGGGGAACTAACAATTTGAAAAGTACAATAACATGGTTGCCTAAATGTGCACACCCTCTTATAAGTAGGATATGGCTGTGTTCAGAATTTTTACATTGAAACTGCCATAAATAGTCAGAACATACTTGCTATCAATTAAAGTAACTCTGATCAAGCCCATATAAAACATCAGCAATTGGAGCAGGATTTTCTGACACTTACTTAGTTGCCTTTTCCATTAAAAGCCATGGCCTGTCAAGAGGGATATCATTGTTGAAAGGTATCAGTCAGAAGAGAGGGGTACAAAAAAAATCCTGGGTGTTGGATATACTATGGAACACAGTGAAGACAATCATACACAAGTAGAGAAAATATGACATAACAGTATCATTATCAAGAATTGTATGTCCCTCCAAAATTGATGAAAAAAACAAGAAAAAAATAGTCCAATAGGCTGTCAAGAGATATCCAACAATATTAAAGAAGCTGCAGGAATTTTTGGCAAGTAGTGGTTGCATACTACAGATGGCAACAATCTCCCATATTCTTTATATCTGGACTATGGGGTAGGGTGGCAAGATGGAAGTCTTTTTTTTTTCACAAAGAAAAACATTGAAGCCTGGCTATATTGTCTAAAATCTATATCAAGTCTGACAAAAGCATTTTGGAAAATGTATTATGCTCTGATGAGATCAAGGTTGGACTTCTTGGCCATAATTCCAAAAAATATGTTTGGTACAAAAACGATACTGTGGATCACCAAAAGTACTCCATACCCTTTGTGAAATATTGTCGTGGCAGCTTTATGATATTTGGCTGCTTTTCTGCAGTTTGAAGTGGGGCTTTAGTCAAAGTGGAAGGAATTATGAATATTTCCAAATATCAGTCGAGTTTTGCACAAAATGTTCAGGCTTCTGCCATAATGCCGAAGATGAAGAGGAATTTGACCATTCAACACAACACAGCATATCTTCAAATCAACAAACAATGGCTTTAGAAGATCAACGTTTTGGAATGGGCCCAAACCTGAATCCAATTGAAAATCTGTGGGATGACCTGAAGAGGGTTGTGTGCAGGAGATGATTTGGCTTTCCCCCAAAAAGTCTGAATACTGTCATAAAATCAAAAAGTCCTTCAATGAAGTATTAATTTAAGGGTGTGCACACTTATGTAACCACTGTCAAGCTTCAAAAGAAATCTTACTGTTGCTACTACACTCACATCTCAGCTTTCCAATGAAATATGGGGAGAGGGAGCAGGAGATAAAACATGCGCCAACCAGACATCAAGATGTTGGCATCAGAACCAAGGACATTTCAGCAAGCCAGAAAGACTTTCCCACAAGATCTGGAGATTGTATTGGGCAATGAGACCTGAGTTAATTGGCGGGGGGGAGGGGGGATGGAATAATGTGAACTTTAACTATGCGGATTAACACAGAAAGGTCTAGATTTGGTTTTGCTCCAAACATACTAAAGTGATGTACTCAAAAGGTTTTGCATGAAGAGATTAGATTGTCTTGGTGGTGCTTGCTTTGGATGGGTTTGTCAGTCGGAACCCTGACAACCACATTATTGCAAGTTTTTTATTTTTACGTTTACCTTTGAAATATTTCAGTTTATTTTTCCATTGAATTGTATAGCTTATATATTAAATTAAAGATAGGGGGAAAAAAATCTCAAGTGCTTTATCTTGGTCTGATATTTTTTTACATCTCAGAAACCTCATATTTTGATATCCACTATATCAGGGGTGTCAAACTCATGGCCCATGGGCCGGATGCAACATATGCTGGCCTCACCCACCCCCGGTTTAGCAAAGGGGAAAAAGTCCCAATATATCACATGACACCACCATGAGGATGCAAGTTTGACACCCCTGCACTGTATGAATGGGGTGTATGTGTGTGCGTAAATGTGTAAGAGAAAGATGGGGGGAGCCATTCTGGAATGTAACCCCATTCCATAATGTTCAGTACCTCCCAATTTACCCTTGGGCTAAAATAAATTATCTTTTCTTGACTACAGGGCAATATGTACAAGGATTTTGGCTAAATTTTGTTTCCACAAATCAGATTTTTTAATGTTTATTTTTTTTGTTCTATTTCTATACTGCTTATATTGTTCATCACCAGACACTTTACTATAAGCACATTTTATGATTCTAAATGTACAGGTAGTCCTTGACTTACAGCTACAACTAAGCCCAAAATTTATGTTGCTAAGTAAGACAATTAAGTGAACTTTGCCCCATTTTACGACCTTTGTTGCCACAGTTAAGTGAATCTTTGCAACTGTTAAATTAGTAACACTATTGTTATATGACTATAGTTTCCCCATTAACTTTGCTTGTCAGGAGATAGCAAAAGGTGATCACATGACATCGGGACACTGCAACCATCATGAGTTAATTGACAGGTGATTGAATTTTGATCAAGTGACTATGGTGATGCCTCAATAGTCATGTGAAAAACAGAGATAAGTCACTTTTTTTCCAGTGGCAGTGTAACTTCAAATGGTCACTAAATGAACTGTTGCAAGTTGAGGACTACCTGTACAATATATGCCTAAATCCCTACCATTAATGCCTCTAGGTATTTTTATGTTCCCATCTTCTTCCCCCAATATCATTTACAAGAGTATAAATCCCAATGGGTTGCAATCACTTGCAATTATTATAATCCATAGACTTGTACAATTTTTATTGCCAGCTATGGGATGGCCAATTTTGTATTTCCAAGTTACTACATTTCTATATGTACTGAGTATTAAAGGTTCTAAGTAAGCCAACTTTAATTTTTTTTATTAGATTTTATTTATTAGTTGTAATCATTTTAAAAATAATTTAATAGCATTTTCCAGATATGTATGTTTGTATGTATGTATGTATGTATGTATGTATGTATGTATGTAATGTTTGCATAAACATTGACTGCTTGAAAATAGTTGCCTAGAAATCATTGATGATAATTGATATACCTTTCTATCAGAGTGGTATTCAGCAGGTTCTGACCAGTTCTGGAAAACTGGTAGCGGAATTTTTGAGTAGTTCAGAGAACTGACAAATACCACCTCTGACTGGAGATTTTACAGTATCCTTCCATTGCCATGCCCACCAAACCATGCCCACAGAACCGTTAGTAAAAAAAAATTGAATCCCACCACTGCTTACTATGTACACTTCTGTTAAATCACCAGACTGACACAGACCCATAGAAACGAGCTTGTGCACAGTATTTCACCACAAGATCGGATCTACGGGTTTATGCCAATTGGCACTTATGGAAATAAATTTGAAAAAACAATTGCTAAGGATTTATGAGGAAAAGCAAATCTCAAATTCATATTTAAAAAATGGTACAAATCATAATAAGATGGTTACAATTATGCATGTTCTGAATATTGAAAAACTACTCAAAAAGTATCTTTATGTAACAGATCTATGATAAAATCATTTGCAGAAAACTAAGAATAAATTTTGACTAGTGAAATACTGATAGAGTAGCTCTTCGGCACTCAATTGCTTAAAAATGTGGTACTCAATGCATTTTGGTGCAAAAATGTTATCCTGATACTCATTGTTTGTTTGGTACTTGATGTGCTGCTATAGGAAAAGAGCCATGGGGACAGACAAGAAGTCAACCATGCCAGGAAGGTCACTGAAAAAAGAAGAGAGAGGACAGCTGCAGAAGGTGAACAGGAAATCGGCCATGCTGGAGAGGTCACTGACATAAGAAAAGGACAGGCAGGAAGCTCTTCTCAATCAAAACAAAGAGCTATGTCACATGGTTTGTTTGACATTCATTTTAGTGCTCCTTGCTCCTCTTGAAACCAATTAATGACGAGTACTGAGGTACCACTGTAGCTCACATTTCATAATTCAAAAATAAAAATGTGATGCAAATTTGCCAGTAAGAATGAAAAATCAAACTCTCAATAAAAAAAAGCCTTTATGCAAACAAATATCTAGCACCTCTAGTTAGCTTTTTAAACTCAGAGAACAAAACAGATTTCTTAAATCAACATTCAGACAGTAGCAACAAATGTAAATCGGTTTGTTGTGCATTCTTTTAAAAAATCATATTAAGCAGGACAGCAGATCATTAGAGAAAATGAAGTGATCCCCATATATATCCCCATATAATGTCTTCCATTAGAAGAAAAAGTTGGATATACCTCATGATCCATATTGGGCCCCAAACTGCAATGTGCCTCAATATCAGTAGTTAGGTAAACTGTATTTCCTTTAATAGATTATACTATAAAGTCAAACACTGCAGGTCATTCTCCGATTTATCATACTTGATCAATAATTTTTTTTTCTTATTTGTCGCTTTCATCATCATAGACTTCGCTTTAGAAATATAATTCTTTTATTCCAAAATATTATTAGGTCTTCCTAAAATGTTTTTCCATACCAACCTGTGGTAAAACTTTAGGATGTTATCATATTTCATTCCTAGAATGGAATACATATACTGTCAGGTAAATATAAATAGGACTCTCAATTCAAAGGATTACTACAGAGAAAGCCATTATATTACACATTAGATGTGACATTACTTCACATATGTTAAATAAGGAATTCAGTTTGCTTGTCTTCATTGATAAATTTCACTTTCAAATAATGAATCCAAAATATTTAAATAAAATGTTAAAGCAAGATAAGCTTATACACTGTGCTCATATGATTATTTAAAAGTTTGCATTGAAACATTACTTAAATAGCATATATGAGACAATACAAAGGTACATTTAATATTTTATTACCTTATTTAGTTCTTATATGATCAAATTCTTCATCTGTTTTTTCCATTTATTTTTCATTACACTATAATTGAATTAAGAAATACAGCATGAAACAGTTCTGTATTAAGAGAGCCTTAAAAAATTACATCATAGGAACACATCATTCTCCCCCAATGCATCTCTTAAGCTCTTTGGCAGGATATACTTAACTATTTTTTTCAATAATTAAAAAAATGAATAATATATTTTTACCTTAAAAGTAGTAAAGGAAAAATACTTTTAAATGGACAAAATAGAAAGATATGTTACTTAGCAATAAGACCAATGCTGCAAACCTGTGTAAATGCTTGATGACCTTGCTAAATATTGTAGCCTAAACTATGATAACTTTTACCAAAGTAATTACCAGTTTATAAAAGCATTAACTTCCTGTTTATGAAATATTTATTTTTTCCACTAAAGCAATTGGTGCTAAATTTGGGTATAATTCCAACCCCTCAAAAGTTAAATGATTTTTTTCTATTGCAATTCCTATTGTTTTTGTGAATGGTCATTTAATGAGCGGTTGCTAAACAAGGATATTTTTTGTTCCCTTTCAGTCTATTAAAAAAAAAATCCTGGAGACTGCAGCTTGCTTGGCAAGCTTTCAGAAATGGTTTGCTATTGCCTGCTTCCTAGGGCTCAGAAAGAATAAACTGGCCCAAAGTCATCCAAGTGGTTCATGCCTCAGGCAGCACTAGAACTCTCAGTCTCCCAATTCCTAGCCTGTTGCCTTAACCATTATCTGTATTTTAATCTCAATATACAGAGAAACACTAAAGCACCAATCTACTTAATAATTTAGTTAAAATACTACTTAAGGATTTATGTTTGTGAAATGTAAATAATGTTTCATTTGGGAGTAACTGTGAGCACTTTTCAATCAACAGACAAAAATAGTTCACAATAATAGAATAAATTCCATATTTGAGAGTACATACTGAATTATTAGAAATATTAACTGTTTATTGGAGTGATGTTTATGCCTGTAGAGAATATAACTATTACCTTTTATCAATAATGTTTAATTTAAAATATATATTTTTCACACTGAGACATAGTTGTTATTGTTTGACAGAGAAATACAAAATACAAAAAGTCATAATAAGACATATAACAACGGAATTGTTTTTGCATTCTGCCTTCAAGTGAAAATTAATTTCAATTAGAAATACTCAAGCCACACAGCAACAAACTTTTATAAAGAACTGGTTTGCTACACTGGCATTACCATTTAGTACCATAAGTACATGATCTACATTGCTCCCTGAAAAAAATAAATGGTGTACATTTTCCCTTACTACTTGGAGAAGTATCCCAAACCCAGAAATAGACACTGTTACCAACTGGAAATCAACTTACTACCTGTATCAACTTCTAAGTATATGGTTTATGACACTAAATAATTTGTAATGCTATTATACAGAAATTAGACTTCTTAGTGCCAGAGGAATCAGCATTTTGTTTTCAGGCACTGATTAGAAAGCTGAGTTATTCTATCTAAAATGGACATCTACCTAAAATGGACACCTAACATCAAAAACATCATCAAAAAAGCACAACAAAGAATGTTCTTCCTGCACCAACTCAGAAAGCTCAAACTGCCCAAGGAGCTGCTGATCAGTTCTACAGAGGAATTATTGAGTCTATCATCTGCACCTCTATAACTGTCTGTTTTGGTTCTGCAACCCAACAGGACAGACACAGACTTCAGAGGATAATTAGGACTGCAGAAAAAACAATTACTACCCACGTGCCTTCCATTGAGGACCTGTATACAGCACGAGTCAAAAAGAGGGCTGTGAAAATATTTACAGACCCCTCACATCCTGGACATAAACTGTTTCAACTCCTACCCTCAAAACGATGTTATAGAGCACTGCACACAGAACAACTAGACACAGGAGCAGTTTTTTCCCAAAAGCCATCACTCTGCTAAATAAATAATTCCCTCAACACTTTTCAACTATTTACAAAGTGTGCACTACTATTACTGTTAATCTTCTCATCACTCTTTATCACTCATCCCCTCCCACTTGGGAATGTAGGACTGTAACTTTGTTGCTTGTATCTTTACAATTTATATTGACTGTTTCCTAGTATGATTTGATTGTTGATTGTACCCTATGACTATCATTAAGTGTTGTACCTGATGATTCTTGACTCTTGACGAATGTATCTTTTCTTTTATGTATACTGAGAGTATTTGCACCAAGACCTTGTGTGTCCAATCACATTTCATTAGTTTCCTTTCAAACCTGCAGTAACCTTGTTTGTAGGCAGGTACAAGGTGAATCATGCAGTGCTCAGAGTGTTCCACAGCTGCTTGTGGTAAACACCTATAAGCATCTTTTACTGTTGTGTAGCAGTGGTCTGAAGTATTTTTGCCTCTAGTAGGACAATTTATATGCTGGAAATATTTTGGGAGCTCTTTCCTTAAATTTGCTTGATTGAAATCTCCTAAAATGAAGGGAAGGGAATATGGGTGTTTGGCTTCAAGCTCCATAATTTGATCAGCAAGAGTTCATGATGCTTTGTTTACACAAGCTTGTGGAGAAACATACACAGCTATTAGGAGAAATGAGGAGAACTTACGTGAAGAATAAAATGGCTTGCAGTTGATATGTAAAGACTCTAAATTTTCATCACAGAATTTATATATTATAGTTATATCCCGAGACCAGCTGTTGTTGATATATAAACACAATACTCCACCCTTTGTTTTACCTGATGTCAATTCTGTCTGATCTAAATATCTGAAATCCTGGGATGTATATGGTGTTGTCCCCATGAATTTGTGCATTAAGCCAGGTTTCAGTAAAACAAAGAATTGCTGAATTGTAGAAATCAGAATTCCATCTATTTAAGAGATGAATTTCCTCTCTCTGGCAAATTGAAAGAAAAGAATGACAAGTACAAAAAATGGAAAGAAGGACATACAACTAAGGCAGAATATCAGCAGATATCCAGAATCTGCAAAGACAAAATCAGGAAAGCAAAGGCTCAGAACGTACAAAGACTTGCAACAAAAGTCAAAGATAATTTAAAAAAAGTTTCTTCCAACATATAAATAAAAAGAAAAAAATCAAGGAAACAGTCGGTCCACTAAAGAGAGAAGATGGCAAGGAAGTAACAGGCAACAGATAGAAAGCAGAACTGCTTAACTCATTATTTGATCAGTCTTCACGCAAAAAGAAACTATAGTTCAACCCACCAAAAACATAACTGTAAAAGACAGACCAGAAATAAAAGTTAAAATAAGCAAAAAAATAGTAGGAGAACACCTATCTGATCTTGATGAACACAGGTCACCGGGGCCTAATGGATTACATCCCAGAGTTTTAAAAGAGCTGGCAGAGGTCATCTGCACCATATCTTTCAAAAATCCTGGAGAACCGGGGAACTACCAGAGGACTGGAAAAGAGGTGATGTGGTTCCCATCTTCAAAAAAGGAAAAAAAACAGACCAAGAAAACTATGGACCAATCAGCCTAACATCAATACCCGGGAAGATACTGGAAAAGATAATAAAAAACCCAGATCTGCCAACATCTAGAAACAAGTAAAGTCATAACTAGCAGTCAGCACTGGTTTGTTAAAAACAGATCATGCCAAAACAATCTTATTTCATTGTTCAACACAGTGACTAAATTAGTAGACCAGAGAAATACTGTGGACATAATATATTTAGATTTCAGAAAGGCATTTGACAAAGTAGACCACAACCTACTTCTTAGTAAGCTAGAAAAAAGTGGAATAGATAGTACCATCACTAGATGGACTCGCAACTGGCTGGCAAACCATACTCAACGAGTAGTCCTTAATGAGTCTAAGTCTACATGGAGGGAAGTAAGCAGTGGGGTGCCACAAGGTTCCGTCTTAGGCCCAGTACTCTTCAATATCTTCATTAACGACTTAGATGAGGGAATAGAAGGGGAACTTACCAAATTTGCCGATGATACTAAGCTGGCAGGGATAGCTAACACCCAAAAAGATAGGCTCAAGATATAGATGGATCTTGACAGACTAGGCCATATCTAACAAAATGAAATTCAGTGTAGATAAAAGTAAAGTCCTACACTTAAGCAAGAAAAACCAAAAGTACACATATAGACTGGGTGAAACCAGGTTCAATAGCAGTAACTGTGAGAGGGATCTTGGAGCCTTAGTAAACAACCAGCTAAATATGAACCAGCAGTGTGCAGCAGCAGCAGCCAAAAAAGCTAATGCAATCCTAAATTGCATTAACAGAAGGATACAATCAAGATCAAGTGAGGTACTAATACCACTCTATAAAGCCTTAGTAAGACCACACCTATAGTACTGCATCCAGTTTTGGTCACCACATTATAAAAAAGATACTGAGACTCTAGAAAAAGTACAGAGAAGAACAACCAGGATGATTAGGGGACTGGAGACTAAAACATATGAAGAATGGTTATAGGAATTGGGCATGGCTAGTCTAGTGAAGAGAAGGACCAGGGGAGGCATGATAGCAATGTTCCAACATTTGAGGGGCTGCCACAGGGAGGAAGGTCAAGCTATTTTCTAAAGTGCCTGTAGGCCAGACAAGGAATAATGGATGGAAACTGAACAAGGAGAGATTTAACCTGGAAATAAAGATAAACTTTTTGACAGTGAGAAAAATCAACCAATGGAACAGCTTGCCCTCGGAAGTTGTGGAAGCACCATCACTTGAGACCTTCAAGAAGAGATTGGACTGCCATTTGTCAGAAATGGTGTAGGATCTCCCGCTTGGGTGGGGGGTTGGACTAGATGACCTATAAGGTCCCTTCCAATTCTGATTATCTGTTATCTGTTAACCATCTTGTTAGCAAATGAGTGTAAATTAGTTGTTAGTCATTATATTTGGGGGTATAAACTTTCCTTTCTGCAAAACATAAATAATTCATGCAAATATAGACACTTTCATCTTTTCTGGAATGGAAATTCTTCGTGGAAGGAGGAAGGGAGGTTGTACTTTAAGGATCACTTGCAGAAATTATTTGAAAAAGGATACAAAGATTCACCATTTTCTGACACATTCAAGAAAAAAGCAATAGGCAAAAAACTCAGCTGTTTTTTTCTTAGTCTCTGTTGCATAATTGTAAAATATCATTGGTAAAAGTCATATCCTTATATCCAAGTATTGAGTGCTCTTAAAAATCATTCTGTGAAGGCAGCTACTGTCTACTTTATATCCAAAGTTAAGTCCAGTCTTCATACCGGTAGCTAAAAAATGCATCACCACTGAGACTTAGGAGTCATGGTAACCTCTACCTGGCCAGCTGCCCACCTTTCCTGCACATTAGCCAGAGGCAG
This sequence comes from Pseudonaja textilis, assembly GCF_900518735.1. The sequence goes on from NW_020769322.1 coordinate 7,982,007, forward strand.
AATTATCCTGTGTAAATGTTACAATGCCTGGGGAGTGGAGTGTCCCAAAGTGAATCTGATCCTTGTTCATTCTTTCATTTGCTTCTTGGCAGATATAGGTGGATCTGGCTGGGACAGAGGAAAGAGAGGGAAAGAAATAGGGCAGCTTCTAAATACAGCAGTTAAAATATTTGTGTACTTGCATAATTTAGAACTTGCTTCTACTGAGTTACATTCTTAAAGAATTGGAATAGTTTTTATTGTGCATATTTAATGTTTAAATCAATGCTTATTTTGTTTTTCTAAATAAAAAAAAACTTTCCCAACATGTCCAAATGCTTAATATGTATTAGATATTTTCCAATGGTTTCTCTACATCTTCCTGTTACTTTTATTAGTGTATGTCTATATCAGGTACAAATTATAGGCATAGGCAGCTGCCACAGTGAACTAGAGAACTCGATGTCCCTTCATTAAAGAAGTCTGCCAAGAAAGATACTTATGTTTCCATAAGTCAAAATGGCTTTATCTTGATGTGTTTTGTAATTCCAAAACCGCATTCAAGCTGTACACTAACAAAATGATTGAAAATAATTCTTCCTTCATTCACAATTTTTAAATTGCTAATATTTAAAGTAGAAAAAAAGTTACAGGAGCTACCTATCATGATGGTACAGTGCTTCCTCCTCCTGCCCTCCTCCTCTTCCATTTGAAAGCAGAATGGACTTTGTTAGAAAACCCTAATAACATTACCTGATCTGCAGTATAAGTCTTCCCAATTATTCCAGACTCTAACGTAAGCTTAATAACTTATTATAAATCAAATTAATCACACGCATAAAGCTCTTTGAACCATACAAGAATTTTATATGGATAAAAGTGCAGCTTGCAGAACAAAGGTTGAGTAAATGTAGGAGTTCCTATTACTGTCTGCCCTGCTGCAACACCACATCAATCTTGTCCAAGATTTTTTTTCTTAGCTTTAGTAGACATTTAGTGTCTATGTACTGCTTTTTGCCAACCATGTATAATACTGTATGGAATCTTTAATTATACTTTTTCTGTCAGTCATAAGCTGTCAGCGATAAACTTTGATATGTTAATTACAGGTTTATGCTACTAATTGCAACATGCTATTAATATCAGTTGCAGATCATTTAGATTTCATGCAGCAACATGGAATTACCTGTATCCAAAAGTACACTCATACTGGTATTCCCAACCAAAATGATTTGAACTTCATTACAGGTAGAGTCATATAGGTATTCATAAAATATTAGAAAATGAACACATCTTTGTCAATGCTGAACACATCAATGCTGAACCTTCCACTAGTCATCTGATTTATCTTATATATATTTAATTTCTATCATATACTACTCTTTTCCCATTACTCATTCAATGTTCAACTCCATTTTCATATAGAACTTTATCTTATAGTTGCTGTAAATTAAAAAACATAAAATAGGAAAGCATATTATTACTAAGACCAGATGAATTCAGTTGAGCATAATATGGCTTATTTATGGCATTAAGACATTCTTTTTTAAATTAACCTTTAAATTGTATTTTGTTTTCTACTTATTCTGTTTCAGCTGGTTTTTTCAGAGGTCTATTCATTATTGAAGCTTAACCAAATTTCTTTTCAGCCGTCAGTCCTGTTTTAGTTTCATTTTTAAGCCTACTTTTATATAACTATCCAATCTTCTTATTTTTTAAAGTTAACATTTCTCGTTGCTTTTTTTAAAGTTAGTGGTCTAATTTACGAATCTACATGTGGGCTAATGATTTGTTTTGTGCATTGCAGTCATTAATTGCAATGAAGACTGATAATGATAAATATACTATAAACTTTTTCACACATATACATTTCTTACTGGTGTGCTGAAAAACACACTATGGCTTTCCTAGCATAAAAGTCCTGTATCTTCAAAATTTAACTTATTGTCCTATTTGTATATTTTAAGTGATACTACTCTGCATTTTGGTATGTATACTTAATAAAGTAACAGCTATGGTGGTTTTTGTATTAATTCTTATTTCCTTTCTTTTTGTGTAGGGGAAAAATAACCACATTCTTCTAATCATAAGGAATTACTATAGACTTCATATATAAATTAACGAAATTGTATAGCCACAGTATAAGCAAACTACACACATAATTTGACATTTCTCCAGTTATATCATTTACAATTGTGGTCTTACCATTTCTCACATCTTTAATAACTTCCTTTACATTATTTTTTTGAAACCTATCTTTAAGCCATTTTTTTCAATCCCAATCTTGAACATACTATTCTCATAAAGATATTTAAATAATCTTTCTGAATTAAAAAGTATTTGTCAGAAACAGAAAGAAGTATTTCATCATTTCATTTGCATGCCAAATTATTTAATTATGTTTAATTTTTAATTTTATTAATGGCTAGAGGTATTTTTAGCCTATTTCATCCATTTTGGAATAAGATTGTACAATATTTTGAATTATTGAGAAAACCCTTTTTAGAAGACATGTATATTGTACATGTTCAATATATAGCAACAACTTGAAATTTAACATGTTTAGAAAAATATGGGGTTTTCATGCTCTAATAACAATAAGTGTGTGTTTGTGTGTGTGCGTGTGTGTGTGTGGAGAGAGATTTTGAATTTACAAAAGACTTACAATATCAGTTAAAGTTGGGATATAGTTTTAATTAGGGGTAAGATTTATTGTTTGCTCATTTATGAATTTTCTTATGTTTTCCTTTGATTTTTGTGTATGGAAAACTGTTCTCTTTTATTTTATTGTATATTACTTTATGTGTGAGTAAAGAATAATCAAAACTATTGGCAAAACTATCTTATTTTGCAGGAATATTTTGCTGTCTATATATGATAATGTGCTATTTTTTCTCTTCTTACATTTTGCAGGATTCCTGTCTAAACAGTATTTCTTATCTATACTTTACCTCTGCTATGTTATCCCATAATACCACATATTTCCCTGGAACCATGTAACAATTATTTTCACTCTTTTTCAAGCACTCTCTGCTTTAACCTTTCTTATATCCGCTTTTGATATATTTGAATGAAAAATTAATTTGTTTTCTACTTTTTATATAGGACTTCCACTTTGTCTGGCAGTTGGTCACTTATTAGTTAGTTCTCATAATAACAAAAGGAATGGGGCTACAGAGTGTATGAATATATGTACATTGTCCTACTTCTATTAACAAGTCTCTATACAGAAAAATCATAAGGAAACCCACAAGATTTTTGCCAGATTACGCTGCTTACAGTATATATATATGTTTTTCTTTTTTTCCCTTTTTCCTTTTTAGTTAAGAATTAAAATGCAAATTCACAAATGAATGACAAGAGAAGAACAAACCTTAACAGGACAAAAAAGAAAAAGAAAAAAATTCACATACATTGTTCCCTTAGTTCAGGGGTATCAAACTCGCGGCATCATGTGGATGTCACGTGTTGTATTGTGACTTTTTTCCTTTCGCTAAACTGGGGATGGGGGTGGCCAGCACATGATGCATCCAGCCTGTGGGCCACGAGTTTGACACCCCTGCCTTAGTTGAATATTGATAAATATATTACATTATTAGTTTTTCTTCCCTTGTGAAACAGGTCTACAATAATCTGCTACAATTCTATTGACCCAAACAGTCTGATTCATCATCTACCTCTTGTACAAAGAAACAGTTAACAGGCGAGCCCAACAACAAAAATTAAGTTCAAAGCCCTTCGTTAACAAGCCATTATTGTGTTTTACTTGAAGAAATCGGCAACAGCGTCAATTTCATTTTCAACTTTAATCATTACAGTTATTGTCTCTTGTCCATCCAGGATCAAATAGCTTTGATTGATTCTTAATAATAGAACTTTTCCTTATTATAACTAAGGTTTTTCCATACAATCACATTTAATTCCCCAAAATAATATATCTCTGTTGTAGGTATACAACATTTATCTACAGTGTTTGCTGTTCAAAAGTTCTATATCTGTTTTTTCTTTGGAAATAAAAGTTTTGGGACCAATGATTAAATAGTATAAATTATATTTCTCAGATGCCCTGCTTATATTTTTCAATTGGCCTGCTTATTCAAGTTTGAATTTCTACCACTGATGAGAAGAGGAAGATGATGAACGTTATGATCAATTTCAATTTGAAATTGAGAAAACATGCAATCAAAGTAGATGTGCTGTTTTGGTTCAGGACAAGTCTGCCAAAATTGGATATAGTAAGGACAAGATAATAAGTTGATTACTCGGCCTAAAAATTGACCTTATGCAGGAAAATGACTTAATAAATTTCCCCCTATACAATAATTTCTTCATTGCTAAATAGTCTTGTGAGTTCTATTACATAATAAAACAAATTTATCTCTTGAAACATAAATGACCATGTTCAAATTACCATATTTTTGACAGTACTGGGAAAGATAGAAAGAAAAGAGAAAAGGATGACCAGCAGCAAGATGGATTGATTTGATTACAGCACTTATGAGTTTACTGTTGTAACAAAAACAGGATTTGGACAGATCATCATGGAAAATTATGTGAATACTACAAGGTGACACTGGTCTAAGTTAATCAATGAAAAGTAATAAACCAAATTATATCTCAGAATAATTCCCCCACTGTCCCATCCTGAATGTGCTGCTTTATGGTTATTTTAATTCTTTCTACTTTTGTGTTTATTCTAATTCTTCTTTATACACCTCATGTATCCTTTTCCTATTTCAGTAACTACTCAATACGTATTAACATTTTCAATTTAAAGCATGTCAAATAGCATAGTTCAGTGATCCAAGGCACTGATATTCTTTTTTAGAATACTCCCATTATAAGAACTCTAAATATATTCTG
>NW_020769322.1:7986858-8139165 GCF_900518735.1 Pseudonaja textilis
TAATAATAATAATAATAATAATAATAATAATAATAATAATAATAATATTTTTCTAGATAGAGCACAAAAATCTTATTTAGTCACTTCCATTCTTGAATGTGAAAAATGTGGGATCCAAATATTAATGGACAATAACTCATAGCATCTCTTATCACTGTTCATGCTATCTGGATTTGCAGCTGTCCGTGTTGGTGTTTGCTCATGATAACAGCTAATCTGATCTATAATGTTTAAAAATGTCTCTGGCATTTTTCTTCAGGAAAATGCTATGAGGTATTGATAGCCTCTAGTTTAAGAAGGAAGAATATTGTGAGGACTACAGAAATAAAATATTTAGCAGAAAAAATATTTGGAAATATCTTCTGAATTATAAGCTTCCTTCAAAATAACTTTAAATAAAATAAAATCCAACTAAATTGAGAGGTCACATTTATTTCTTCTGTAAGAAAAGTTTTTGTTTTTGTTGTTAGTAGGGTTTCTTCAGTTTGTTTTTGAAAAGAAAAAAATATACTTAAATATCCAACTTGTATTTTAGTGATCACTGTTTGCTGATCAAAATTATGAGTTAATTGACTATACTGAATAAAATATTGACTATTTAGTTGAAATCTGAATAAATTCAGATTTAATATATTTTACCAATAAAATAAACAGTATTTTCTGATGTATAAGTACTTGCAAAAACAGTAAAGAAGAAAAGCAATAAAGAAGAAAACTGGAGAATAATAATCATGCCAGCCTAATATTTCCAAATACCATAAATAAACAAGGTTGCAAAAGGATAGAGAAATGTGTAATGCCAAAAAAAAAATCACTATCAGTATTGATAACATCACAACGCTAAGAGGACCAGACCAAAAATGTTTTCCATAGCTGCCTCAAAGGGAGGGAAGGGAATGGATTTTTCATAGTAGAATTTTTAAAAACATTTCATCTATGCAGAGATTTTGATTTAAAGAATACATTATACACTTCTGCAAATTCTTTAATTTTAAATACTTCCAGGAAATTATGGAATACCAAGAATGGCTCTTGTGCAGCTTCAGTGATTGACCAAGATATTCTTTCCCCATTTTTAAAGCAGTGCAAAGTGTAATCAAATAATTTTTATATCTTTTTAATTATACTTAAAACTTCAACTTATTTTAATCTTTTTATACCTTTGAGATGCTTTTTAAAAACAAAACTGTGTGGTTTGTTCTACTTTTTAACAAGTCACTTTGAGCAGCAGTGGTCTCTCCTTAGTGAAAGAGCCTTGATCCTCTGAACATGAATGATTTTGACCAATGATGAGGGATATGGAAAAAATTAGAGTATATTATTTGAAGCTTTGTTCTGACCATGAAATATATGGTTTCATTCTTGGGATGAAACAAGGATGGCAACCTGACTGCTGCAGTTGATCTGTTTGGTGAGTTGTGATTTTAAGGCTTCCTTCCCCCCACCCCAAATCTTTTATAGGCTAATCCATAGTGCAGCAGAGACTGATCTTATTAGTGATCTGAACTAGATAGCAATAGCAATAACACTTATACTTCACAGTGCTTTCCAGCCCTCTCTAAGTAGTTTATAGACTTAGCATATTGCCCCAACAATCTGGGTCCTCATTTTACTGATTTCAGAAGGATGGAAGGCTGAGTCAACTTTGAGCTGGATAGGATCAAACTCCTGGCAATGGGAAGAGTTAGCCTGTAATACTGCATTCTAACTACTGTACCCCCATTGCTCTGGATGGATGGGTGATGTAGGAATGAGGGTTTTAGGAGAAAGCAGTATTTGCACATGCACTACAACAACACTGCTTCAACATTACTAATTTACCTAACAACATTGCTGATTTTGTTTTAAAGGTTGCTGTGAGACAGAATTTATGCAGGTGGATAGGTAATTCAATTTCTGTTATCCTGCCTTATTTTAAAGACAACTAATTCAAAGGGGTGGCACATAGTAGCTTGCCTTTTATGCAAAAGTTGCTAATGCTACTGAAGTTATATATAAAAACAAAGATTACTAGGATATAATGCCTTTTAATGGTACATGTTTTTCATACAATTAAGAAACAGCATTTGCTGTCTTTTTTGTTTTGCTTTGTTGTACTTTTGTTCAACAGCCAACAGACACCCTTATGTGCAAGCATAAACATCAGTTGCTTTGCTACAGAAAATTGGCAAAACAATGAACATAAAACCCCAAAACAGTAAGAAAAAGTTATGGCACATTCATTGAGGCGAATGCTAGATTAGCTTTCTCATTGTCATGCATCTTGCTGATTGTATAACAACATGCTACACATTTAAAGACATTGTAAATACTTCTTTCTGTTCAGAGTGGAGCTTTTTATATACAGTATATAAAACATGCTTATCTAAACCAATGTCAGTTGATAAAAACAGAATTATATATTCATTATTTCCTATAGGGATTTAATATAATTTAAAAGAGTTGTAAAACTTATGACCTTGATCATATTTTAAGGAAATTGGTTAGTGGATTGTTTTCAGAATCAACAGTGGGATTCAATTATTTTGTACAGCTGAACTCTCAAAATTGTATGAAATGTATTCTAGTGGAACAAAGAATATTGAAGCTTTATTGAGTGTTGTTGGGTACAACTCAAAACATTTGACTGAACTTTTTGAATGGGGCTGTTTTAATATTAACTCAAAAATGATTTCTCATTTCATTCACAACCATTTTTACTCCTTCATTGGAAGCTTCCCATGTCTGGGCATATATGGCTATGTGGAAAAATTGTGAACTGCCCTTTCAAGGAAGTGAAAAGCACATGAAATCAATTAATTAATTTCTTGACCTTATTTTAAAATCTTAGACCTCATATAATATTTAAGGAAAACAAATATTCTGGGTTATATAATTGATTTATTTTGGTAAATAGAATTTCTTCTGAATGACTTAAGAATAATGTTTCATTGATCAATATATCAAATTGTTGGAAACCATGGAACTAATATTTTAAATGTAATGTGGAATATTGTGAAGTAATGTTTTCACGGAAAAGTACTATATTTTAACATTTTAATAAGAATTCAGAGTTGGATAACAAATCTATCAGCTATCTATCTGTGAATCTGCCTCTTTCTCTCTCTCATCTCTCTGTCTATCGTCTATCTTCTTCATTGTTGTCATCAGCATCATCATCATCATCATCTAATTTTAAAGAAAAAAGTAAAAATATGCAATTATTCATTCTGGAATTTGTAAACATTTCTTACTATTTGCTGAAGCGAAAATTCAAAACTACCATAAACATGCATTTTCAAAAGGTGTTGTTAATAATGCTTGGTTTCTGCATAAGTTGAACAAGGCTTTCATTTATATTAGAATAGCAGAGGTTTTGTGAAATAAAAGAATTAAATCAACAAAAGTCAGTATCTCTGAAAAAGGAAACAAAAAACAAATTGGGTTCAGTATGTCTCTTACACAGAAGAACCTCCTAAGGAAGGTTTCTGATGAAAGCAGAGGTCTTGTTGTTTCCAGTATCTGTTACAAATCTGTATGTTCCCTGAAACTCTACTGCATAGAAGATTTTAGGCAATAGTATGCTGGTGAGCCTCAGGTGTCAGGAAAAGCAAACTAGCAAAAACTCTTCTGTAAGAGTTAATTGGAAATCTATAACTAACAGCAGCAGAAACTAATCCCATCTTTATTCAAAGTACTTTCTATTTTTAAATCTGATTTGCACATTTTTTTGAGAAGCCGTTTTTCAAAATTTTATTAATAATGGCAAACTTCTGTGAAGTACCATATATACTTATCTTTTGCAAAAAATCAGATTAATCATTAGTTTAGAATGTATTAAATAAATTCTGCAAGCCATATCCCTGAATCAGTGGCAGAGACAATTTATTTGTCAGAATCAATAATTCAGACAATACAAATCTCAATCGTAATGGATTATGAGCAACAGAAAGATTGTTAAACAATATTACCTTGAAGCTGCACCTAATCTGAAGATGACAGTTATATCATCATCCAGATTACACTTAAGTACTGCTGTTTACATAGACAAATTTATGAAAAATGAAAATAGTTTATTCTGTTCAAAAGAAGGTAAAGATGAAACTGAAACTTAGGCAGAATGAAATTTGTTAACCAAACCTAGATTAACCATAATAAACCTGAGAATGGACTCTAAAATTTAATATACTATCAGTTAACACAATATAGCTTTATGATTAACAAATCTTGTTCATATCCATACACACATAGTATTTATGTAAAAATGGAACATTGCTACTGTATCCTTGATGACAATGTATTCATTGCCCTTATGCTGAAGGGAGCAGTAGAATAGACTCTAAGCTAAGCATCCTTTGAAATAAACTACATTTAGAAATACCTATTTGATGGGGGCGGGGTTTCTAGAAAGAAATAATATTTCCTAAATTTGAAAACTTATTAAAACTTATACAGTATATATCTCCCCCCAAAATTTCTTCCTGCCCGTATATCTGACACAATACCTTGAAGACTTTTTTACAGTCCTACTTGATTATATTTTTATTTATTAGGTTACAATTTTCTATTACAATTAATGCTTTAATCTAACAATTTTTACATAAAAATGCTAATTTAGAAATCTTTCCAAAATTATAGAACAAATTTTGAAACATATGTTACCATTTTTACTTCTGGCCCATCAAAACAAGATTGTTTACTAGTAGTTTGTCTAGTTTCTCTCCTTTAATGATATAACAGATTAGTTGTATATTATTAGATTTGAAAATATAAGTATTGAAGGACTTATGTTCCAGAATTATAAATTTCCAGGTACAATTTTCATTTTTTAAAAAATTATACAATTTCAGTGTTTTATGCATATTTATCATATTTTCAGAAAGAGGACAACAGAAATATCACTGTATCACCATAATAGTGACTTGAATTTTTAACATAAACAAGAGTGATTAAAAGAAATGAATGGTTCTTTAATCCCATCATCACAACACTATCCACTGCTGTTTGGCGTTTGCTTATGTCACTGTATAAACATTCATGTTTGATTACAAAGTAACCATATCTGTTTTTTTAAAAACTGACATATTAGAGATACCGGTGAAGCTTGAAGTAAAAAAGAAGAGTCTGAGAGTCAAGTGAGCAGTGAAAGAAATGAGGAATTGAAAATAAATGTTCATATGTGGAAAGAGATTGGTTAAAAACAAAATTCCAATCAAAGGGAATTGGACAAGTATGATAAATGAAATGCAAAGAGGATTCTTTTGTGAGATTGTTATAAGAGAAGCTAGGCTAATGGTCCTATGAAAAAGCATATTTATTCTATTTGAATTTTGAATAAATCTTTTGTGAGTATAACCAGGAATAGATTAGAACGATGTTTATAGAGCACTGTTCACAGAACACAAAGCATAGTTATGGTTATTGCTTAAAAATGTGAGATTACTGACATTGTGGTACATGATATGACATCGAAGCAGAGGGAATAGACAGAGGAGGAGGAGTACAAAGCTTAAGCCACTGGCTTCTTGCCCTAACCAAGAAGTACAGTCATGCAAACATACAGAGCAATGTGGGAAAAGACATGAATTATTTGTGCCCATACCAATGGCTCAACTGAAAGTTGGTTTTGGAATGCTGATGGGGGATATAATCCAACAATACTTTAAGAAAACTGGGTAAGAAGAAAATAATTTGATTTCGGCAGAATTTTTTTAAAAAGTAAAATTGCTTTCAAATTGTCCTTGACTTCTATTGGCTTCATGAAACGTGCATATAAAAGTTATTAAAATAGTTTGCCAAGATGTATTTCTAGTTTTTCTGTGTAGCTTTCAGAAAAAATGGTTTTCAAATTCTTCAAAAAATAATTTGTCCTTTACTTTAAAAGTTAGGAATTGCACACTTCCATCCACATATCCAATTCTCTTTTTCAGACACATATGCATTTTTGGACCTAAATATACATACATATATAAGCATTATTTTAATATTTTTGGTAATTTTTGTGTACAATTGTCTTTTATTTGAATTTTCCTGCTCTGTTTTTGATTCAATGTTCTTGCTGAAGATGTGAAAGTTAAGTAAAATTTAGTATTTATATCAAAACTGTATTGGGAGAAAGAGTGTTCCCCTACATAATTGTATCATTATCACCATCAACATCATGATCTAATAATTTTTAAAATGTTTATGTTTGCAAGCTTCCAAAACATTTTGCTTTCATTTTCCGTTAATTTCTGCAAATTGCTCCCCACCTCCCTTTTTTTTAACATATAAATTTCCTTGAGATAACTTTAGGTTATAAATACTCCCACTGCAAATATTTTAGAAAAGTATTGCAAACACACTTTGCACAGTAATTTTTAAATGGATCTTATTTTTATCATAGCAAAACAAGCTTTGGAAAGTTGTGTTTGATGCTAGTAAGAGCTAGTAAATATGTAAAGGAAACAGAAAACCATCTTGCTGTTCCTGCCTCTGTGTCTGTCGTTTTGTATCTTTTTTCTGAGATAAAAGACAATGGTTGAATATTGGCTTTTTCTAAACCAAAACAAAAAAAAAATGACTCTTAACCTAACAAGATAAGAAATAGTTGAAACAAGCTTATAGACTTCTGCAAGCCAATTGTTTTTCAGTTGTTTTCCATTATCTGCGATAAGGAAGTACAGTAGCAGAACTCCTGTAATGTGTCCCCAAAGTGACTCATATTATCCAAATTGTAGAAGTATCCATATAAAGATATGATCCCCATAGTTTTAAATGAAACATGTTGCTTTTATGATAGCTTTAAGCTCACTTTCTCTCTCTCTCTCTCTCTCTCTCTCTCTCTTTTAACAAAGCTTGACTGAACTCATGGGAAAAATTGAAGTTGATTTAAGACTTGAGATTCAAAATATTAGTTGATTAAAAATAGTTATTTTTAATATTTTTGTAGACAAGAGATGATACAACTAATTCATTAACTTGATTTCATAAATATCAGCATTCAAAAGATATATACAGTGTTAAGTTAATAAATTAATCAGGTCAAAATTCATAAGCATTGGGAAGTCCAGATGTGGATACAACAGAACAATTTAATTCCACTCTTTGTTATGCTCATGTAGCACAGATACCACTGTTTTATCATATCAGTAAGATTTCAGTACTTGCTTTAATCTGCTTTACATTAAATTGACCCTTTTTAAAAATTCCCTCTCTACAGGATTATATTTTGGAATATCTTCGAGGCACTAATTTACAATATTCATGGTATATTACCGTATTACAGTATAATTTATAAATTACATTATTATAAATTATATAAATTACAGCATAATTTACAGTATTCATGGTATAGTAGGTATCATGATGTCAAAACATAACAACTAAGCTTTAGAATCATAACGAAATTCTAATCACTGCCATTAAATTAAAAGGTATAATTTCCCTATTTTTATGTACTAGGCTTTATGCAGTCAGAAATTCCTGCTGATTTGTTGGATGGCTACATCCTTATTTTCAGTCACCTTGATAAAAGAGCAGAGTCCTCACTTAATGTCCACTTCTTCAGCAATGATTCAAAATTATGATGGTGCTGAATGAATGAATGGGACTTACAATAGGTTCTCCTAGTTGCAGCCAACATGGCCATGTGATAGCTCTTCTGGTGCTCAGCAACTGGCTAGCAGTTATGATATTGCAGTGTACCATGGTCACATGATCACCATTTGTAACTTTCTGTGCTAGCTTTTGACAATCAAAGTAAATAAAGAACATGGCAGGAGGTGGCAGATTGCTGCCATATAACCTTAGAGTACTGTGATTGGGCAGAATTCAATGTAGCAAAGGCAACTGGGACTACCATTTTAAGTTGGTGTGATCACATGACATACTGTTGCTTAGTGACAGAGTTCTTGGTCCCAATTACTATTGGTAGATGAGGTTTATATGTAGAACACTCTATTTTTAACCAGAATGCAGACAAAGGCACAGTTCAGAAATATTTCTATCTTTTGAAAAACAGCATTGCTTCAGAGAGACTCAACAAAAAGGCAGAAGTATTAGTAGAAAAATAAATTATGAGATTACTGAAGTAATTTTATCTTCTACAAAACTGCTAGTCACAATAAAATTAAACTTGCATTAAGTGATGGCAAAGCAGACATAGTTTAAACATGCTGAACCACTCCTAACCTATCCACAGGGAGCAGCATTGTTACTAGAAGCTCGTTGTCATTTAAATGTGTTTGGCTTTATGGCTATCATCATGTTTTTGGTTGCCATAAAGAATTCCAGAAATAAGATTCAGCAGTTGACAGAAACAAAAACAAAAAATACATTGTACTGTTTTAACAGTTCCAGAGCAACTACTTAATTCTGTAAAAGATACTATAGGACAACAGCTCACATGTCCTAGAATAACTGGAGAAATATAACATACAGTTCTTAGATGTCATCTATTAACAGTATCCAAAATTAAAATAGTTAGGGGACCTATCCATAGCCAAATTTAGAACATTTAATAATGGAAAACTTAACTCACCTCAAGTTTCTTATAACTTGGCTCCAACATCTAAGTTTTATTGTTCAGTTTATCGTAGTTTGCTTATTTGTTTTGCTACATAGCAACTTTTTGTAACTTATGTATTATAAAAGAAAAAACACTTAACTCTTGCTGAACCAGGAAACAAACAAATAAGTAATGTAAGAGTGTCATCTAAATCGCTTGTTGTTAAAGGATAAAGATTTGCTTTGTGTGATGGAATATATTTAAGAAATACTACGTATCGAGCTCTTCAGGATTTTATCACCCATATAGCTTTAAATATATATATATATATTTGTAAATTTTATTTGAGTTTTCACAAAGAGAAAAAAAATACAAATAAAACATCTTTTTTGAAAGCAGCATAATCCCGGGTTACATTTCTTCGTACAGACACAAATTCAGGTTCATGCTCATTTTTATATTCTATTCCATATCTTATTACTACCGTGTTTCTCCAACAATACGGCCCCCACCAATAGGAAGCCCCAGCATGATTTATTGGCATAAAATCAAATTAAGCCCCTCCCCCCAAATTAAGGCCCTTTTTAAACATGCAAAATGGGGGGGAATGGCTTGCCGTTAGAAAGTACTTTGTTGCATGCCTGGATATGGTGCTGCCTGCCTTGGTGGGGCACTTCATATCAGGAGACTCAGTGCTCGCGCTTTGCTCGGACAAGTGAATTGGAATATTTTGGACACCTCCGCCTCCTCCTCCTTGCCCATCGCAGGTGGTAGCGGCGGCGGCAAGCGGCGGCGCTTCACTGAGGGAAAAAGAAGACAGCGCAGCCTTCTTGCTTGCTTTCCCGCCTGCCCACCCCAGCCGGCCTCAGGAGCGGTGGCAGTGGCAGCAGCTGTGCACACTCCTGCCGGTGAAGGGAGGAGAGGCTTGGAAAGAGAAGGGAGCGCACCAGCGGCGGCTGTCACAGTATCATCTCATAGCGGGGCAAGGCTGGCAAGCTGAGGTGGCTGCAGCAGAGAGCGTCGCTGCCGACCCCGTCATGAGGATAAAGGGATAGAGATTCAGTCAGACATTCTAGCCTCGGCTAGAGAAAAGAGCCAGACTCTTGGAGCACACCAGCGTCTCTCTTTCTCTGTGTGTGTGTGTGTGTGTGTATGAAAGAGCTCGACTCGCTCGGAGCGTTTGGTGAAGCACGCGAGTTTCGCAGTCGGAGAGCGAGGCGGCGATGAAAAGGACACGGCGGCAATGGCAGGATGCTGCAATTGGGCAAGGTCAGGACCTTGCATTGAAGCAGCCTGGGGGGCACGCAGCCACCTCCCTCCAGCCCACCTTGAGGATTTGCCTTTTGTTGTTGGTATACTTGGCTTAAGGTGCTCCTGTCGCTGCCTTCCGTTTGCCTTCGAAGGCAAAGCAAATTCTTTTAAAAACCTCCACTCATCTCACCAGGGCCACGCTGGAGCCATGCAGGCTGCGCAGAGCCAGGAAACACCTGCAGCTCGCTTTCCCGGCTCTGCCCAGCCAGCATGGCTCCGGCGCAGCCCTGGTGGGATGAGCGGAGGTTTTTAAAATAATTCACTTTGCCTTCAAAGGCAAAGGGAAGGCGGCAACAGGAGTGCCTGAAGCCAAGTGTCTCCTCAGGGCTCCGGTTGCAGGGAGGAGCCCTGACTGGCCGCACGTGGCTGCGCCAAACGCTGAGGCGTTGCTCTAACGCCGCGCAGCAAGGGAGAAAGAAAAGCAATGGTGGCAGAAGGTCTCCCGAAGCTGTTGACGCCCGCCCACCTGAGGATGTATGGGGGGGAATTAAGTCACCCTCAAAAAGACGGCCTAGCCATTTTTTCAGGGGTCAAAAAAAAATAAGGCCTGGCCTTATTATGTGAGAAACATGCTATTTTACATTTTCTACATAGCTTCTCCCCTCTTTTAATTTTCTCAATTTTATTTTAATTATCTCAATTCAAATCATTGTATTTATATTTTTTTGTCTGTCCTGTTTCAATTATCTATTATCTTTTCTCATTAAACAAAATTTCTCCTGTAATTACTGATTGGAGTATGACGCCTTTATATCTTTTCCCTAAAGTTGTAACATTCAATATAATACATAACTTCCATTCGGATTCTGCTTGGTACATTCTTAAAATACACAGTGTATTCTTAAAAAAAATAAAGTATAAATGTATATAATTGAAACAACATTCCATTCCAATTCAATTCTATCATTAATATTCATTAAAGTCTTAACATCTTTAACATTACTTTTCAATTAAATATCATACTTCTATGGAAACAATTATAAGCTTTCCATAGTTAATTCCCCCCCTCTTCACTTATATTTTATAAAACATTAACTAATTAAAATGTCCCCGTTCCTTCCTAATTCAATTTTCTCATTTATTTTATTTCACTTATTTTATTCACAAACATTTCACTGAATTACACTAACTATTTTATCCCTCATTTTAATCATACGTTGTTTCCAATTTTCTAAAGTTATTTCTATTACTAATATAACAATACAATCTTATGTACCTTTACAGAATCCCTTTTTTCAGTTAGATTTTCACCCATTATCTCTAAATAGGTCCTGTTTCTCTATATCTTGCTCTGGTCCATTGTAACTTCTTTTCCTTTCCTTCTTCCCTCTCTTCTTCTCTCTCCCCTTTTAACCCCCTTGTTTCTCTACCTCTATTTTTCTCTTCTGTATTCCCCTCTTCTGTTGCTTTCCAGTATTATACTTATTTTTTGAATTATTTTTCTTTTTCTTTGGCTGTTTTTTTAAATCTTAAATTCTCCATTCTCTTTCCGCCCTTTCCTTTTTCTTCCCCACATAGAATTACTTGTTCATTCAAGATGGCTTCTTCTTTGTCCCAGTCTTCTTGTTTTGCCGTCTTTTCTTGTTGTTTCTCATAGTTCCAAATCTCCATTTCTAAGAATTGAAAGACGAAGCCAAAAGAACCACTCCCTTCTTTTGCATCTTCTTTATACTTTTTAAGTTCCATTTTTAATTCATCCAGAAGTGGTGCCATTGTATAAATTTTTAAACAACCACCCAATTGATTTTAGTTATTCAAATATAATAACCAAAAATCCAAAGATCACCAAATAATCCAAATACACGCAAGCTGTTTCTTTTTTGCTCTTTTTTTCACTTTCTCTTCCTGGGGTTACTATTTAGTTGCAAAGTTTCAGTTAATATGTATCTTTTAGAAGTCTTGTTAAAGTTTTACTTTAGATTCTTTTAAATTCCAGGCAGTCTCCTCCCTCTTCCAGATCCTGCCCTTATTCTTTTTCTCTCCCTTCCTGCTTATGAAAAAGAAAGTTTATAATGTCCAGAAATCTTTATTATCCCTTTGGAATTTTGTTTTATTTTCAGCTTAATTTCCTATTGATGTCAAAGCGGATTTTTCCAATTTCTTATTTAAGTCTCTTAGTTGTCAGTATAGGGAAGGAGAGAGAAGAAGAAAAAAAGCCAAACCTTTCCCTTTTCACTTTCCTTCGCTGCTTCCGACTCTTCTTTGGGAGCGATGTTATTTTTTGTAAGTTTAAATTCCAGGGTATCTACGTTGTTGCTTTTACAATTTAACCCGGTCAGCCAAAACTTTCACTTCTTATCTTCCTCCTGCACATTCTTTTCCGGTCGAGTTCTTCTTTGTGGTGGCCATTTCTGACCACCGCTGCAACCGCCTTCGGGAAAGGGAGTAATGGCCAACTGAGGAAGAGAGATGCGTCTCTCCTCAACACTGCTGGTGGTCTCCCCACTCTTCACCACCTATATGGGGTAGCTTAACCCCAAAACCAGCCAGCTTGGGGTGCTGCAGCGGCGAGCCCAGACAGAAACCGCACACAATCGCAGATTTCTGTCTGTCGCCGAAGCCCTTCAAACCAGAAGTCCGAGCTTTAAAAATATTTCTTATTTCACAGAATCAGAGCATCATAGGATTGGGAAAAACTTTGGAAGTCTTCCAGTCCAAGAAGGAATTTTTTTTTTGTAAAAAGTTTTTTATCTTTAATATTTCAAAAACATCTCTTTTCATGAACAGCATGGTTCCAGGTTTTTACATTTCCATACAAACATGACCTTAGTTACATATTCATCTTTTACATTTAGATTCATATCATATCATTGCATTTCATATTTTCTATAAATTTTCTCAGATATTCTTATATTCTCCAAATTTATTTTATATACTTTCTGTTCCTTTCTTAACTTATTTCTTTTTATTTTAAATAGTTCTCATATCTTCATCTTCATTATACTTTATATTTTAATCTTTCACAATTTCAATTTCATTACATATTCTTATTTCATTATTCCAAAAGTTTAATCTTAATTCTAGTAATTCAAAAAAAGTTTCTCCTTTGATTACTAATTTGAGTGTACCACCCCTTTATCTTGTAAATCATTTAGTCAACTCCCCTTTAATTCATAATAGGAATTTATCACAATGTATTCACTTTTTCATGAACTAGCAATGAGAACTAGCAATAATAATCTCCTAATAACTACTTAACAAATGTACATTTTAGGCCAGATTCTGCATGATATTTTCCCCCTCAGTTACATTAAATCATTTATAATTTCAAATAAATCAATCTATTCTGTTAATCATAAAAACTGATGTTAGACTTTTTGTAGCAATCCTCATAATTCATTTTAACTATATTATTAAATTTATTAAACATATTTAGCATATGTATAATAGTTTCTCTTTCCCACATTTATTCCATTTATCTCTGTATGTAATTTAACATTATCAAATAGTCTAGTAACAAAGAGAAATCAGTTCCAGTCTTTTGATTTTAAGAATCTATATTTTTCTATCTCCTAGATATTTTATTTCAAATGCCATTATATTACATCACATTACCTTGCAGAATCCCCTTTCTTAATCCTAATCTATCCATTATCTTTATGTCTCTTGACTAAACAATCTCTTTTCATTTTTGTACAGTTTACATATCTCCTTATTTCCTGGTCCTTTCTCTTATTGTTTCTTTTTTCCTTCATTTTCCCCCTCCATTTCTTGCTACAGTTTTTATCCCACTCCCTCTTTAAAATTTCCCTCTGTTGTTGCTGTTTCCATTTTCTTTGTTTGGCTTTCAAAACCTTTCCCTTTTTAATTGCCTCCTCAAATCTCCAAGTTTTAATTCCCGTTCTTTTTCTCTTTTGCTTTAATATTCGTTGCAACCTTTGTTTGTTGAAGCTGGCGTCTTCTTTAATTAGCTTCTCCCCTCCTGGCACTCCTTGTTGTTCTTCATACTCCAAAATCGCCATTTCTAATGATTGTAAAGCTAGGCAGCATGATTCACCTCTTTTTTGTGTGGAATTTCTTTTGTTTCTTAATTCCATTTTTAGTTCCAAAAAAAGTTCTGCAATTTTAAACTTTCTTTTTATATTTTCTTTATCCTTTTCTTTAGTCTTTAAATCCAAACCAATTGTCCAGTAATTTAATTCAACCAGCATCTTTGGTGTTTTTTTCCAATGATGAGCTTCTATTAAATCCTCTTTAAGTTTTTTCCAAGTTCATCGAACAGTCCAATGTCCATAAGTTTAAATTTATGCCAAAATCATCAAACAGTCCCAGAGTAATTTCTTCACATTTCTTTCTTTTGTTTTAATATTCTGTGTTTTCACATTTCACTTTCCAGAGTTTCTATTTTATTGTAACAAAGTTTCTTTTATTTTCTATCAAATTCCACTTTTGAAAGAACCAGGAATTTTAAAAAGTCACTAAAAATTTTCTTTTACCATTAGGTGGCACTCTCTGTTATGTCCGAGTTCCACTCTCCCCGCACCCCTTACTTTTCTCTGTTTAGGGCTTTTAAATTTCAAAAGTCCAATAAGTCCAATTATCAATTACTGGGTTTTTTTGACACATTCAAGTTCAGCTTTTATTTATGTCTATTTAGTGCCAAAATCATATATTTATCCAAGTTAAACAAGTATTTCTTCAGGCTTCCTCCTTGAATTTTGCTCCTTTCAAAGTTCAAAACCACTTTCAGCTGTCAATTTTTCCCCACTTTCTCTGGTCGCTGCTTTTGCTACCCTTCTTTCTTAAAGTTTCTTTTTAGCTTAATTCCAGGGTACCTTAGTGTCCATATGTCAGCTAGTTTGCCTAGTCTCCAAGCTGCCTGTTTCTTCTCCGCTCCAGCATGATCTTATTTCCCAAATGTCTTCCCATCTTCAGAGCAGCCATTAAAGACTGCCGCTTACTCCTGTCTTCAAGGAGAGTATGCCAAGCCAGGGAGGGGCGATGCAGCTCCCCTTGGCCCAGCTGGTGGTCTCCCCCTCTTTCCCCACCCCTCTGAGATGGGTCCAATCCCATTGGGACCCTCCGACAAGGTAAACACGGATCGTAGTCTCCGATCTGTTGTTGACGGAAGCGCCACCGGAAGCCCCCCAAGGAAGGAAAGCTTATTGCAATCCAAATGGTTATTTAATCTTTTCTTGAAGACCAGCAATAGAGTACCCACTGGTTCCATTGGTTAATTGATCTTACTGTCAGGAAACGTTTCCTTAATTCCAGACTGGATCTCTCTTTAGCAAGCTTCCACACATTATTTCTGTTCCGTTGTTTTTCCTTATTGCTGATATATTTATTTTGTTTATTATCATGACTTTTCTGCTGTTTCAGCCTGACTCCTAACAGCTCACAAAAGTATCAATTCAACAACATAGAAATATAATCAAATAACATAAAAATATTTCATATGTTTACAATATTTTTCTCATACTTGTTTTTAGTGAGTATAAAGAAAATTGCATATAATTTTAAAATTAAAGATAAGAAAAAGATGGATTATGAAGGTTTTTTTTGTTGAACTGTAGTAGATCAGATAAGAATACTACATTGAGAGTCATGTTTCAGTTTGGTACTCTTCCACCTACACCCTTTTTCAGCTTTAAATATGAGAAATTAACCCTTAAGTCATCCAAACATATCATTTTTTGTAAAAATTATAACATCCGTCTTGCTACTAATTTTAAAACATTAATTATATTTTACCCTTTTGCAACTAAAATGCACACTATACAATTATGCAGAAGAAGGTGATTGGTAATTAGAGAGGCCTAAAGACCACAGAATCCACAAAGAAGCTTTAGGAGACAAAAGAAAAGAACTTCATAAAAGATGCTATGCAGCCAGAAGAAAATGAACGATAAAATCAAGGACATGAGTAACTATGAAGAAGAAGGCATAACTGGTTTACAGGCTATAAATCAAAAAAGGATTATTAAACTGTGAATCCCACCTATGTCATTGCACTATATGTATTTGTTTTTTTGCTTTTTTCTTCTTCTAGCAAGCATACTTGCCTGAGAAATACAATAAATAAATAAAAAGACAAATAACTAAATAGATAAACAAACAAACAACTTTGAAGAAAGTAAAGATCATAGTGGTTAGGAGTGGATCTAATCTGGGTCAGTCACTAGGACCAGAGGTTTAGTCTTCCGAACCTTTGGACTCATGCTGGAGCCCATCCTCAGGGAACTTCTCTCACCTTCTCTTGCCTTCATTCAGTGGGAGCTGAGTTTATTTTTTTGCTTCACCACATTTATGTAAGGTAATATTTTGTATGGCAGATTCAAATGAGGCAATTTTGAACATGGCTTAATTTACAGAGCTCCAGTTGTTGCACGTGCATATTGCTGGCAAAAATTATTCTTCTTGTCTTTTACTAATAATGTTCTAAGTACTTCATCTTGCTGGTAATTTCCATATGCCAATCTGTTGACTTCTCCAAATGCTTAAAAAAAATTTATGCTTAAAACACACCAAATCATACACACACACACACACACACACACATGAACACAAGCACACAAAAACGTACAATAATGTGGGACTTTGATAGTCATGCTTCAATGAAAAGTAATATGTTTATGCATGAAACAATTATTTCACTTTTATTTCCTGTCATTAATGTCATTCCTGTTAGCAAATGATCAAGACTCCATCAAGTTATTTTGTAGCTATAATCTTCTGTGGTTGGATCAAGAGCAAAGGAATTGAAGTATTTTCATTGGTGATAGCTATCACTATATTTCCCAGTAACTTTCTTTAGAACATGCAATATTTCTGCTAACTGACTTTATGCATTTTTTTTTACAAACTCCTTGTCATGCACAGAACATAGGTATAACAAGATTTATATGCATTTATTTAGCAGATGCTCAGATGTCAAATATCAAACAACACATAAAAAACAAAAGATAACAATCAATCTAAACCCATGTCCTAAATCCAGAAGACTCTGTCCCTAATCATGAGCTTTCTCCATCAAGTCCTCAAGAAGGTTGGCTTCTTAAAAGAGAAAAGGTAGAGGTAAGAACACTGGCTATGTCAAGACGCAATTGCATTTAGCAAGGCTGCTGAAGAATAAACTCTGGAAACAGCCAGATATGATAAGGGACAACTGTGCTCGGGAGGGATCAGAAGCTACTGATAAGTAGGCTTCTCTCTCTTATATCTCCAGAGCAAAGCCCGATCAAAAGCTTTCTGTCAAGTATTTTCTCTGTTGCTGCTTATATGAACATAGTTTCCCTGGCAGATTGCTTCCAGGTATATGAAGTAGCCTGAATTTATGACTTTGAGGTAGATAGGGAGCAGGGAGATAGTGGGCAGGAAGAGAGGCAGGAAGAGGGATGATTCAGGCATGCTGGTTATATATGTATTGTTTACTGACCTATAGTATTCCATTTTTCCCTTTTATTGTTTCTTATCAGTCCCCTCAAAGCAATCATTACCCTTGACGCACATAAGTTCAGCAATGGGTTGAATAAAGGAAAAGATAATAAAATTAAATCCCAACAAGGCAGTGGTATTATTGACTAATACAATAATCCTTGACTTACAAACAACATTTCTGTTGTTATGTGAAACATTTGTTAAGTGAATTTTGTCCCATTTTACAACCTTTCTTGATACCATTGTGAAGTGAATCATTGTAGTTGTTAACGTTAGTAACACAGCTGTTAAGTGAATCTGGCTTTCCTGTTTACTTTTTTTGACAGAAGGGCACAAAAGGCAATCACATGACCCTGGGACCCTGCAACTGTCATAAATATGAGTTAATTGCCAAGCATCCAAATTTTAATCATGTAACAGTGGAAATGCTGCAACAGTCATAAGTGTGAAAAATAGTCATGTCATTTTTTTCAGTGCCTTTGTAACTTTGAATGTAACTTTGTAACTAAGCAAACTATTGTAAGTCAAGGACTACCTGTAGAAATCTGGGACTGGTGACTGCAACTCCGTTTATTTTACATGAGTTTGAATGGTCGTGGAAAAGCAGATTCACACTTTGGAGTGTTACTTTGCCATTCAGTATTGGATTTACAGCCTGAATTGTATCTTTAGTGATATCCTATCTTGATTATCGAATATACAGGTTGTTCTCATTTAATGACTACAATTGGGGCTAGCAATTTCATCATTAAGCAAAGTGGTTGCTAAGTGAAAATGTGACTGTGCTCATGATCTTATCCAGCTGCCCTTTGCTTCAGAAGCCTGCAAAGGTCATAAATGTGAGGACTAGTTACAAAGTTATTTTTCATCACTGGCATAACTGCAAATAGTCACTAAGGGAGACAGTCACTAAATAAAGACTACTTGTAGTCTTGAAATACATTAAAAAATTGTAATTAGTGCAAAATATGGCTGCTCATTGTTCTGTACAGTACAATGTAGACATTGTACAGTACAATGTACAATGTAGATACTACACTAGTTGCCCACTGGAAAAGATCAGCGCTGTCAGAGGCGTATCCTTTTGGGATGCAGAAGAGGGATTTCTTCCTTATTGTTTTTCATCTGAAGCATGGTTCCATTCTCTCAATATCAACACAAATGTAAAGGTGAATTTATTTTAACAGGATTATAACTGCAAAATGATTTTAGTCTATATAAAATATACAATATTTGATATTAATTTTGATTTGTTTTTCATTATTTATTTCCTGTTCTGGTGTGATTTGTTTTAATGTTGTTACACACTATGTTTATTAGAACAGAAAGGCAGGGTATTGAATCAATCAATAAATCCAAGTGATACAGATCTGACAATAATAGTCAACAATAGAAAGAAGATTTAAAGGTTCTGATCATCAGATATGTCCTAAATATCAGAAAACTCAGGGATAAAGAATTCTTTTAATACTTAATATTCGTAACTATAATTAAGATCTGATTGACATATTAGGTTTAAACCCTTGGGCACAGTTAGAGCATTAGTGATAGATTACAATTAACAGTAATCTTAGCTGAGAAAGCCAGTTGGGAGCTGGAACCAGTTATGCCACATATCAATCTGCTTCATGAATTGTTACAAATATTTTTCAAGGAGATTTTCTTCAATATGTAAGCAGAGGTGGGCTGCTGGGGGTTTGCAGGGGCTCGGGAGATCCTCTAGATAAGTTTCTGCACAGTTTGGAGAACCCCCAAATCCCACTCCTGGCTGGCACCGCCTTGCCAACCCCTCCCAGTAGTCCCCATGTGGCCCGTTTTGGATGTAGGTAAGAGCAGGGTATGCGCAGAGGCTCGGGGAGGGTGAAAAATTGGCATCCCAGAAGTTCAAGAAGGCCAGAAACAAGCCTATTTCCAGCTTCCACAGAGCCTCTGGAGCCCGGGGAGGCCATTTTTGTTCTCAAGGAATACCTCCGGAGCCCAGGGAGGGCAAAGATTCCCTCTCTGTGGTGCAGGAAACCGAAAAGGCCACGCCCATCCAGCAACCAGGCAGAGAACCCATTGCTAAAATTTTTGAAGCCCACCCCTGTATGTCAGTATGGTCTGAAGCCCAACTTTACAGTCCAGACATCCTATTTAAAAAATGGGCCACATTAAAGACCTAGTCTTTACCTAGGTCTGTACTCCTTCAGCAATTGTACTAGAAGAATGGTTTCACTAAACTGTGAAACAAACATCTATCCACAAATATTCTAGAAAACAGTAGTAACTTAGCATCTTTATTATCTGCTGTCAAAAGATACCACTGGACTGAACTGACATTTGATCAGAAGACAAGATATTTTGGGCTGTATAAAGAAGACTGGTAGAAAAGAATGATTCTTCTCAATTTACATTTCAGTTGATTTTGCAGATTAACTACCAGAAGTACAGGCAGGATTTCAAAGAGCAGGGGAACTAGAGATCAAATTGCCAACATATGCTGGATCATGGAGAGAGCTAGGGAGTTCCAGAAAAACATCTACTTCTGCTTCAATGACTATGCTGAAGCCTTTAATAGTGTGGATTCAAAATTGTGGCAAGTTGTTAAAGAGATGGGAGTACCAGATAATCTTATTTGTCTCTAGAGAAAACTATATGTGAGTCAAGAAGCAACAGTGATAACTGGACATGAAAACCCTGATTGATTCAAAATTGAGAAAGGAGTTCAGCAAAGCTGTATACTGTCACCTTGCCTATTTAACTTATATGCAGAGCACATAATGAGAAAGATGGGGCTAGGCGAATCACAAATTGGAATTAAGATTGCCGGGAGAAATATCAACAACTTCAGATATGCAGATAATACCACTCTAATGGAAGAAAATGAAGAGGAACTAAAGAGCTTCTTGATGCGGGTGAAGGAAGAGAGTGCAAAAGTTGGCTTGAAACTCAACATTAAGAAAACTAAGATCATTGCATACAGCCCTCTCAATTCCTGGCAAATAGATGGGGAAAAATTGGAGGTAGTTATTTTCCTGGGCTCTAAGATCACCACAGAGGGGGGCTACAGCCAAGAAATTAAAAGATGCTTGCTCTTGTAGAGGAAAGCTATGGCAAATCTAGACAGCATACTAAAAAGCAGAGACATCACTCTGCCAACAAAAGTGTGTGTAGCCAAGGCTATGGTTTTCCCAGTTGCAATGCTATGAAAGTTGGACCATAAGGAAGGCTGGGCGCCAAAGAATTGAGGTCTTTCAACCAGGGTGCTGGAAAAGACTCACGTGAGGTGATCAAACTGGTCAGTCCTAGAGGAGGTCAACCCTGACTGCTCTTTAGAAGGCCAGATCCTGAAGATGAAACTCAAATAGTTTGGCCACATAATGAGAAGGAAAGACTCACTGGAGAAGACCCTACTGCTGGGAACAATTGAGGGCAAAAGAAAAATGGGATGGCAGAGAATGAGATGGCTGGATGGAGTCACTGAAGCAGTGTGAGCTTAAATGGATTCTGAGGGATGGTAGAGGACAGGAACGCCTGGAGGAATGTTGTCTATGGGGTCATTATGGGCCGGACATGACTTCACAACTAACAACAACAAAGCAACTTCTTAGTTGGGTGTCATTTTTTAGTTTAGTATAATCAAAAATAATCATCACATTATTCAAAAATGGGAATTTTAGCTAGGGCAAAGACTAAAGGTGTTGTGATCAATATTTTGGTATTATCATTTTACCCAATGGTAGGGTTTATATGAGGCAGCTATTAAAATAGATTGTTCCTATAGATTATGAAATCACCCTCAACTTGAAAAAGGAAGCATGCCATATTTTCCATGTTAGTTTACTGAAGTTATAAAAAAAACACTTATGCAGAATATAAAGAGAATATCCCTGGAGGACAGAAAGACAGATTTACTATTGCAATGATCAGATAAATACAGAACAAATCACGGGTGGGATTCAAAATTTTTAACAACTGGTTCTGTGGGCATGGCTTAGTTGGTGGGTGTGGCTTGGTGGTCATGTGACTGGGTAGACATGGCCAACTTGACATCATTCACATTGAGAGGCGCTTCTCCTCGCTTGGCCTCTCATGAATGTGGGGATGCTGCAACAGTCATTCAAAGAAATAAATCTCTTGATAAGCCCCTCTCTAATTCACCTGAAGATGAAGTGAGGGAAAAGAAATGCACAATTAAGAGCTGCAAGATTCTGTTACTATAGCTCTTCTAATAGAAGTAGTTTTAGATCTATGCGGCATTGGTTTCTTATTCCATACTGGTCTTGTAGAAGCCAGTGGGAATTAAGAAAATATTTGGCTAGAATGGTTGCTTCCTTCTGAGGAAGATATAGTATAGCTTTCAGTTACCATAGTTTAATTAAGATAAAACAAAAGGTAAAGTTTTATTTTGGTCTGTGTATAACCATTTAGCTTGTCACAATATAAGTGCCCACATGGGGCAATAATATCTGTGCATTCTTAACTTGGATTCATAAATTTAGATAACTGAATAGGAAAGCAGAAATGATGCTGGACCTGAGCATTACTGAGGTATAGTAAAAATATGCCTATTTGCCTGTCATCTAAAGAACATGTATTGAAATGTCTGTACTAATAATCTAAATGTTTCAAATAGTCCTTTGGATAAGTATACAGTATTTAAACTATGATGCATTTGTTATTGTATAAATAGTACTTAAAATTATAATAATCCTTTGCATACATTTATTTATTTATTTTGTTAGTAAATTTGTATAGCCATCATCTCACAAAAAAGCAACTCCAGGCAGTGTGCAACCTTGAAAATACACTGATTAGATACAAATAAGAACTAGCATAGGAGTTAATCACTGGTAAATGTTGTAAATATAATTAATTGTTTTACTGTTAAAATGGACAATTAGAGCATGACTGGCAAAAGGAAGTATGTTGGAAACTGTAAAATGAAATGGATGGAGATAGTTGAAGTGAAAACTAATGTGTCAAGGTTGAAATGTTTTATGGGAGTGTAATGGGCAGTAGCAATAACTTTGAGGAACAGGAAGAAGAGCTGCAACTAACACAGTGGCCTTAAAGGACATTTTAGTCTGGGACAGAAAATTATTTGAGAAGTGTATTCAGATTGGTAAGAACCTGTTACTATACTCTTAGAATAAAAGGCACTCTTAGAATAAAAGCAGTATGAACGTTCATAACTTTGGTTCCCTAATCTGTTCTTGAACAGACAAGAAGTTAGAAAAAACCAAGAATTTTTTTTAGAACATTCCTGCCATAGCTTTTCCCCATAGAAGTTCTGGATATGTGACATCCACATTCTTGTTTTCATCTATATGAAGCATATGTTTATGTTTTACTTGAACATACTTCCACTATAAACCAAAACAAGTATGATAAAAATATAATTCAAGACAACTTCAAGAATAATTTTCTGATGATAAAATGAAATTATTACAATGGTTGTAATAATTGCTGGGGTGTTGTTGAAAAGATTGTATTATCATAGAGGATTTCCTAGTGCTTATTCCAAGTCCTCTGCAGTGTGCTTTGAAATCAGTAATTTGGATGCAATTTACCTACTATGCACAATCTTCAAATAATTGAATATGACAGTCTTAATCTACAGATTTTATGTAAATACTTGTGTAGCCATCCACCATAAAACCAAAACAATGGGTGGCTCAAAATCGCAATATAAAAACAGTATCATACAAACAATTAAAACAAAAAAAAAAACAATACAACTCAAGATACATCTTGCAACTTCAGCTTCATCTTATCCCAATATATGGGGGGAAGTCAGTTTGTCATAGCTCTCTCCTGAAGAAATACCCATGGAAAACATATGCTTCATAAATCTTACAAGATGGCAACATATAAGGGAAGGGACCTGATTGTGCCTATTGTATCCAGTTGGATAGGCTACATATTTCCTACAATATCTGTAATCCCAATTACTATCTTTGTTGTTCTCCTTAGTTCATTTTAAACACGGAACACCCCATTTTTCATTTCTGAAACTGAACTTTTCACAAAGTTGTAAGGAATCATCCTTGTTTATGCATTTCAAATAATTGTATGGCATGAATTTTGTATATGGAAAAATAATAAAGTAGAAAAGGTAGTATCGAAAGATCATTTTGTGACCATATGTAAATGAACAATATCATTCTCTTCACTGAACAAATGTGTTCCTTTGGGTAGATTCCACATACTACAAAAGAGTAGACTCCTTTGAAAAAAATCTATAGCAGAATAAATGGATACAAATTATAAATAAAACAAATATTTTAAAGTAAAAATGTAATGTAATGACCTGTGGCTGAACATTTTTAACCTAAAGAATGCAATAGGAAAACAGAATATTAATAAGTTAAATAAATGTTATAGTATAAATTATCTGATTTTCACTTCATATGAGTGTTATGGAAATTTCCCCCCTTTTAGGAAAGCCACAATCAATGAATCAATAACCCGGTTAAACTCAATTATATTGGTTACAAAATCTCAGTAAAGCAAAGTAAAACAAAGCAAAATAAAACAAATTGGTTTAACTCAAAACTAGTTCAGGCCTAAAATTCAGAAAACATCAGTTTATTAAACATAATGCATTACTATATAAAAATAGAGATTAAAAAGAAATTAGGAATTGAATTACAAAAATAAAACCACAAACTTTTTTTTACTTTTATGCACATCTAAAAATGTACATAAAAGTAATGTTTTTTCTAGAAATAGTTCTTCTAGTTACTATGTACATTGGTCAGATTCAAAAATCATAGATTCATTCTAAGACAGAGTCATTCTAAGCAAGTCTCAAATGTACATGCATGTTATATTTTTCCCCTTTCTAAATAGTCTGTTTGGTCAAAACAGTCACCCAATTATATCAAAAATAAAATAACAAATGTAGTGCATTATGCCTTGAGACCATTGATGATATAGATGAAAATGCATGTGATCTTTATAATTCTGATTTCTTGAATTATTGCACATTGTCCTATACTTTATTCCTTAACATTACAAAGCAGCAACTAAACGACAAGAATATTTCATCATCACAGTTCCCTGTAAACTATTTGCAGCTTACTGACCAACTTACTGACCAGCTGGAAGCATCCTATAAGCAATTGCATTTCTCCCTTATCTTCTTCTCACAAGGAGAAGAGTTAAATTTAAATTCAGGCTCATTTTTCTTTTGGATGGATACCAAATTCAGTTCCAAACCACTGAAAAATAAATGGGGCTGTTCCAAATGCCAATTCAGTGATGAAAGATTCAATCATATGTATTACTTCTTTGTATCTTTATATATTATAATGGTTACTATAAACTTCTTCACCCTCCTAATTTTCATCACCATACCTTCTTTCCTAAACCTTTCAGAGTTTTTACTTTTAGGGCTGAAAGTATCACAGTAGTTTCCTGTTAAAAAATATTGTGAGCATACTTTCCCTCTTCACTGTCCCTTCAACAGTAGAGAAAAGAATGAGAGTTTACTGAATAAAGTCATATTGCACTTTGATTAATTTTTTAATAATACATGCAACGGATAAGCAGCAAGAAAGAAAAAGAGAAACTTATGGACTCTCTTGTAACTGAGAGCCAATCGTTTAGAACAACATTTGCTTTGTTCTATGGATAAAATAGGTTTTATACATACTTTGCAACAAATTTGAACTTTCTTGTAGAAACTCATTCTGTTCAACTTATCCTAGAACTGAAATGCTGACAAAACAGAATTCCAAGAATCAGAAGTGATTATATCCAAGTGTTTTCTATGCCAGACATTTTTAAAAGGCCACTGAACATAGATTTTTGAAAGGCCAGTTTCAAAACAACTTAACACTGCCGATTCCAGTAAATTAGTTTATTGGAATAAGCAATTTTGAGGAGGTTTTTAAAAATTAATTTTAAAATATGTAATCTTCTATTGTTTAAAATACTTTGATAGTAATGATTCTACTATTTCTCCAAAACAATGAACCAAATATTTACATATTAATGAACTATTTATAGTCTTCTTACATAAAAATAACAAATTAAATGGTAAGAATGGTATTTATAGTCTTCTTACATAAAAATAACAAATTAAATGGTAAGAAATCCAGAAAAGATTAAATACTATATTGTAAGGAGGATATTAATACAATGAATCAGTGAAATGTTAAATTCTCATTAGATTAAAAAATTGCAGTTAATCATTTTATTGAGCAAACAAACGAACTTGATTTCTACATATATTATGTTTGAATTTGTACCGTTGTACTGATTAGAATTATTCCATAGTTAAATGTCCTTATGAGAGCAGCAAGTACTATACTGAACTGTACTTTATCATGTTGCAAGCTACCGTGTGTCATTAAAATGATAAAAATAGCATAAGTAACTTAATATGTATGTATACGTATACTGTATATATAATGTTGGTGTGTGTGTATTACATGCTACATTACATACTTCTTTCATCCAACTCTTCTTTTAAGTGAACACTGCTGAATACTAAAGGGAACTTATGAAAGTTAAATTTCTTTAAAAAAAATGCATCTAGAAATTTTGCAAATTTGTTTTTATTACCAAAATCTTTGTCTTAATAGCTAAAGCTATGAAATATTTAATACTATATATCATAATTCAATATTTTTATTCTAAGAATATAATGGCAGTAGTTTAATGAAGGCAAAGTTCCATCACAATTCTTAACATATTTTCCTGAAATAAGTTTTGTTGACCACAACATGGCACCATAAGATAGATTAACGTAGGATGTCTGAGAAATGAATGGCACTTTATAGTTTAGAAGAATTCATCTTCGGTTTACAACTAGAAGACATTAAATAGGCCAATAGGAACATAGATTTAGATAAGTCAGGGCATTTCTTTAGGAGCATCTGATCACAGCTTCTTCCCCCTCCCTTCTTTAATTCCAGGAACAAAAAATAAAACAGTATTTATTTTTATTGTTATTTAAATGCACATCTACCAAGTGTTTAGCAAGATATGTTCCATTCAGGAACTATGATGTAACAATTACCAAAGTGATTTATAAACATGCTATGCTCAAAACATTTTGACTTTAGAAAAAGCTCCTATTTGAATAATATTATTTCAACATGTAAGATAGAAATTATTGAAGTCTGCCAATATCATATGGTAGTTAAATATCCTTATTCTGGATAAGCAAAAGATATCGTAATTATTTTTAGTCAGACTAAATACTTTATGTCATTTATACAAAGTTTCTGTTCTGAATCTGAAGTCAAAAGTTAATTATATTGGATCACTAGCTATACCAAATGTTAAAAATACCCAATCACTAATGGCTAATTTTTACTTTGATGTTCAAAACCGTATATAAATTACAACCACTTTATACCCTATATGATTTGTTTGTGGAAACATTTTTCTGCTAAAGAAAAGCTTTATTGCATTATATGTTTTTCTACTTAGCAACTTTTTAAAATAAATCTCCAACTATATCTGCTAATGCATTTATAGTTGATATACTGTATTATCACAATGAATCTACTAGTTAAACATATTTCTATTCTGGAAATTTCCAGAGTGATATAAGGTATGCATTACATTTTAAGGAATTGATTACTGTATTATAATTTGGACTACAACTATATGATATTGAATAACTGCAAAACTGACAAGAATTTGCAGATCTTCAGTTTGTTTTTTAGTGACAACTGAAGCTCTCTCAGATGCTTACTTTTCAACCACTGCATTCAGTTATTGAAAACAGATGGGCATTATTTACATCCACATATACAAATGTATAGCACATCCATACGCAGCAGAAGATTTAATTGTAAGAGATGTGTAAAACAAAATTCCCATCTATAGTATTTAAAAAGACAACACATGAATCCCTGTTGAATAGAGTGATTTCTTGTTAGCTACCACAAGAACAAATAAAAAAATAGTTTGAACGTTCTCAATCATAAAATACATATTTAGTTAAATGTGTAGATTTTACATAGATTAAACATTCTAATATTAAATACATATTCAATCATTGTAACAATTTGTCCCAGGACAGTTTTTCTAAACTTTACTTGCACAATATATAATAAGTAATTATATAACTTTAATTAAAAAATATTTAAAACTTAAATTAATGAGACAAAATTCTAGAAAGGTGTTTACTTACTCTTCATTTAACTCTAATGAACTGAAAAGTTAAAGAAACCTTCTGTATCTTGATGTGATTTGATGCAAAACTTATCACTGTAAACTGACCCAAATGAGATATGCTTATATTGATTTTCTGGGAAACTATATATATAAGTGCAAACCTTCTATACCACTAAGCTCAATGAAACCTATTCTGAATGGTCAGCAGTCTGAAAGAAAGTAAAATGATAATTTCAACAATTTTGCATATCATGAAAAAAGAACCTGGAATGAAAAGGAATGTTTCACATCCATGTATAAAGTCATTTTGACATGCCTACACAACTGGTTATGGCAGCTTTCAGAGTAATTCCTCATCACAAAAAAAGAAAGAAAAAATGCTCCAGGTTCTTTTAAAGAAAGCTCTCGGTTGGGAAGTTGATTCTGGCCAATTGCCAAAATCATGTGCAAAAGAGGCCCTCATTATCAATTCATGGCAGCCTTCAACGCTAACAAAAAATGTGACCCAACAGGCTAAAGCAACAACAAAAATTAAAAAGTATGAGACAAAGACAACTTACTTAATATTCCCTTCAGAGCTACATTAAACTGTAGTCATTCAAACCTTATTAGTCCAGAGCTATTCTCAACTGCATTTTTTGTACAACTTTCTAAAAGTAGAAGGCATGCTTTGAATCTTTTCCCAAATGCTAGGTCTTTTTTAAAAAAATATTTCTATGCAATAACTGAACTATTTTTTCCATATTCATACCTAGAAATATTTTTCTAAGTAGGCATAAGAATAACATGTTGACTTCTATGAAAATTCTAAAGCCAAATAGAATAGCACAACATTTTGCCAGTTTTTAAATAGAATAAAATTCTCAGTCAGATTTTAAGGATATATTCATGAAAGCAAGGCAGTTTACTAATTTGCAGTTAACTGAATTTCACCAAACATTCTCAGAAACATAAATTTGATAGTCGTCTTGCTTACCTAGATGTCGTCTTGCTTTTCTGCAGATCAAAAAGTTTCCTGCCTAAGCACACAGATATTCTTTCACAACCCATAAAGGCCCCTTTTATTAATCCAGGACAGTAACAAACTTCTTTCTGCACCATATTGAGAGCAGGATGCATCAGCTTTCAAGACAGAACGCATTTTAATACACAAATGTTGGCAGATTGCGTAATACTGAATTGATCTTCAAGTGGGAAAGGACTTTAAAAACAAAACAAAACAAAAAGGGTAAGAGGGTGCGGTTAGATGTTAGGCTATCCCTGAGAAAAGGCCTAGGCTGCACTAGTACCTAAATGCTAGCAGAAGCTTACTGGGAAAGGAGCCAATGGAATGACTTTGTTTGACCCAGCTGCCAATCTTTTCTGAAGCAGTGCGCCAGACTAAACACTGACACTATTTTAACTCAAATCAGGCTACAGCAGCTGTTTGCTTTCCTGCTCTGAGCTATGCACCGTGGCTGTGATGACTCTGCATGGCATTCTATCAGGTTAAAATATGTTCCTTGTTTGGTTTGTCATATAGTAGTCATTAAGTTTAACCACTTCCTCTCTCCTGGTAAATAAAAGTTGATCCTATGTGATCACTGAAACTTCCCATAAAGAAAAAAATTACCATGGAATTCTAGAGATTATGAAAGAACAGAAAGGCTACAAAACTAGTAGCAGCACTAACAATACTAAGACTGCTAAAGACAACTTCATTCCCTCATCATCAAAATATATATCGTCCGACATGTTTAAAATGCTTTAACAACAATACATTGCATTTTCAGTTATAGACTAAAATTATAAATTTTAACCAGTCTATTGTGGTGGTGCTGGTGCTGGTTATGGGCAAAAAGAGATACTCTATCATAGATACTAAGATAACAAGGCCAGATTAACTTAGTATATTTTATCTACCACTTCCTACTTTGGCAGGAAAATTATGGCCATCTTCTGGGTTAAGTAATATTCATGATTTCTTCCTTCAAGACGAACATCTTCTAACAATCTTTACTGATACAACATATTTTCTTTTCTAACTATATTCCATCTTCTGTTGTCAGTCATCCGTTTCAGTAGAAGAATATAGCTACAGTTCTGTATAGCCTTTGTGCTTCATTCTTGCCTATAATTTTTAAATCTTCTGCTGCAATATGAGTCTTATGTTTTATGAGAGATATTAGAGCAGAGGTGGTCCATGAGAAAATTGTGATAGTTCATGGTGCACCTGGGTGGAGGAGCTGTTCCGGGATGACCAATAGGCCAGTCCTGTGACTAGAGCTCTGGAATATGGGACTGGCCAGGCAGCTCATGGTGGGGCTGGGAATCTCTGCCATAGAGGGAGGTACATGCAACTTGAAACTTTGCAGGAGGTGCAATGTGCAAGGAGTAGTACAGCCCTTGCTGGCCAGAATGAGGTAAAAGTCCTGTTGCAGCAAGGGGTTGGGTGGTAGCGCAGGCAGGCTGAAGCAATGGGTGTCGGCAATCGGCGACTTTTCATCCCCCTGCTGTGGCTTCCTGTTGGCTGAACCCACCACTGGCTGGCCCTGCCCTCACTCACCCCTCCCACTCAGTCCTTGCCTGGCCTGAGAAGGGAAAGACAGGGGATGGAGATTTTCTCCATATTCCAGAGCTGTAGCAAAGTTTCATCTCTTGCTGAATCTTGCAGGCATTTCTTCTGGCTCTTGTTGAGACTGCATGACTGGGAGACGTGCGACTTCCTCTCTGCCCCAAAATAATGGCTGCCCAGGCTGAGAGACATGAAAGAGAGAGAGAGAGAGAGGAGAGAGGAGATACTGAGAGAAAGAGATATGTATGAGAGAGATGAGAGACAGAGAGATCAGAGATGAGAGAGTGATATGAGAGAGAGAGAGAGAGAGACAGAGACAGAGAGACAGACAGAGACAGAGAGGGAAAGAGAGATATGAGTGATCCCAGTGTTCTGTTTTCTGTGGAAAAAAGGGTCCAAATGGCTCTTTGAGTGTTTAAGGTTGCAGAAACAGGTGGCCAAACTAAGTGCCTGAAGGACCCATCCCGTCACTGGGAGTTCAGGCACTTCAGTGAGCAGCGTGCTGGATTCATATTCGTGATACATGTGATTTAAAATTATGAATTTAGTGGTCCCTGAGGTTTGAAAGGTTGGTGACCCCTGTATTAGAGAATATAGAGATATATACCAGGATGCAAATATTCTGCAAAAACACACACTTAGATTCTGTGATGTAGAAACTCTTGAACATGCTTCATTGTGTAGCTCTTCTATTATATCAGAGCTTCTCATACTAAGAGGTTTTCATGCATATGTTTGATGGCTGTTGGTGAAGACATATATACTGCTGATTAGATAACACATTGTTATTCACAATTACCTGGATTTATCACACTTACAATGGCTTGCAAAATTACAAACTGAATACCCTGTTATCCAGTTTCAAGTGCTGAGGCTTTAGCAAACAATATATCTAAATTTAGCTGCTTAGCATAAACAAGGTTCACATAGAATTAAATTTATAGTCAATTCCTACTCAGTTTTTAGTTATTTATTTCTATTTATTTCTTTAAATTATATCTATATCCATCTCACAAAAGAGACATTATTGATTACGGTGGAACCTTATGAATTACAAAGCCACCAGCCTATAATGTTATAAACTTATTTTCAGTAGATCCGATCGTTCTAAACTATTTGGCCAGACCAGGGGTCAGGTTCCAGTACAGTTGCAAGCTTGCAAGCCATGGCAAGTACACAACATTTTTTGAGATTTTAGCCATGACAGATACTGTTTCAAAGATAGATGTCATGAAAGCAGCAACTATAAGGGTGTAACTTCACATCTAAAGAGCTGGAGGCAAGATGTACAGTAATGAACTTCTGAAGATATACTGTATTTCACTGCAGCAAAATAAAATCAAAATAATAAGCTAACCAGTCCTTCAGAAAATTCCTTAACACATTGAATATCCATAACATTTTACATATTCGTTTGTATGGAGAAGCTCTTATCTTTTTCGTTTGCTATGAAGCAGAATTTGGCAAGAACTGAAATTTGAGATATGTTTGCTTATTTTGGGATGAAAGACCTATTGAATTTCCAAGTGGCTCTCTCCTGTGGCTGGTTCTGGAAATTACAATATCTAATATAATAAAACACAGCATTAGATTATTAATATACACAAAGCAACAATATAAAGCAGATGGCAAACATTGGATTTCCCTGAATGTCTTAATGTGCCTGCTATTGTAGAAATATGATAGTAATACAATTTTTAAAAATCTAAGTAACTAAAATAAGCAGAATCTGATCATAAGAAACTGAAATAAAACAGTATTTTTGCTATTGAAACATCTATTTTGCTATTGAAAAAAGTCAAAAGCTCTATAAATATGGAAATTTAATAATTATGTTATTTATGTCCTGATTTGAGAATAATTACTAAATGTTTACATGGACAGATCTTGGTTTTTGTACTTCCCTATATTTTCCTGGTAGAGGTACTTTGTCATAAATTCCTGAAAATGTTAAAACATAGCCAACACAATCTAAGCATATGTATTAGCTTATGGTTAATAAATGCAATGCAGTTTGAGCTTGCCAAGAAAGTAACATGATTCTTTTTGCGAAGAAAAGGGGCAAATAACTTTATCTCAACAAGGCACTTTGCCACTTAACCTGTTTTGACCAGCAACCAGTTACAAAAGCATTACAAGCAAAGAGTGTTCCCTCTCTTAAAAGTAAAGGGATTATGAAGCTTTATGAAAGTATCTTCCAGTGGAACTTCACTCCTAGTTGAAGTAACAACTTTGACACACAAATAATATTTATAAGGGTCATTCTAAATGTTGTGAAAAATACTAAAAGAAAAAAGAAAAAATTCATCAAGTATACAGAACATACGTGTTTTACCATGCAGTTTTTTCCCTAGGGATAAGCAGTGTAACACACTGTAGAAAAAAAATGTAAGAAATACTTAGAAAAAATTAGATACAGAAAAAGGAAGAAAAGAAAACACATTTAAAATGAGTTTAATATTATTCATGATTCTCTGAATAATACCTGTACCACTGATTCTCTGTACCACTTTGTGCATGCTTGTAATCTTGGTTTTTTTTTTTTTTTTTTTGGAAGGTTCTCAATCACTGATTGTGCCAATTGCATACTGGATAAAATGGAACAAAACGAACCAGTACTATCCTTTCAGCTAGCATGGAATAGTTGTGATTTATGTATGTATTATATATGTCTGTGTATATTTATATGTATGTATGTATGTATGTATGTATGTATGTATGTATGTATGTATGTATTCGAGGTGGTATTCAGCAGGTTCTGACCAGTTCTGGAAAACCGGTAGCGGAAATTTTGAGTGGAGAACCAGCAAATACCACCTCTGACTAGCCCCATCCCCATCTATTCTCAACCTCCCGAGACCCCGCTGATCGGCTGAGTCTTCTTTTGTTGCCCTGCACAGGAGAACAGAGCTGGAAAGCAGGTTAGTGGGGTGGAGAGGGAATAGGATTTTGCAGTAACCTTCTCCCAGGAGTGGGGAGGGAATGGAGATTTTACAGTATCCTTTCCCTGCCACGCCCACTAAGCCATGCCCACCAAGCCACACCCACAGAACCGGTAGTAATTTTTTAAAAATCCCACCACTGGTGTGTGTGCGTGTGTGTTGTGTGTGTCTGGTGTGTGTCTATGTATCTGTCTCTGTGTGTGTCTGTGTATGTGATATATAGATACACACGCACTCGTACACAGATCAGAAGCTATCCTTTCAAAAGCTATCCCTTCAAAAATGTCAAAACTACTGTTATTGAAAGAAAACCAGAACATCCAGGTCATCAGTAGTGATTTTTGGTTCTATGGGTTTGGTATTTGGCATAAACAGATTTCAGTTATGTTCAGGCTGATAGTCAGGCTGTAGAGCACAGCAGCTTCTGCAAAGTTGTTCATCATAAGCTATGGAACACTGTCTTTGTGGATTAGGCATCAGCAAAGATTGTTTCTTGAATATTGTATGGAGGCACTTCATAAAATTGTATTTTCTCAGGTAATGGAGAAGAATATAATAGAACAGTACAGGAGAGAAGAGAGGAGAGGAGAAGAGTGGAGAGGAGAGAAACAAAAGACTGGAAGTGATATTGGAGATCTAACCTTTTTTGTAGTCCAACCCCCTGCCTAAGGCAAGATACGTTACACCATATTTGACAAATGGTCTTTTCTTGAAACTCTCTATTTACAAAGCACTTAGGAGGCAAGCTGTATCATTCATTAATTGTTCTTACCGTAAGGAATTTTTTTTCTTAGTTCCAAGTTTGATCTCTCTCTGATGAGCTTCCATCCATTACTTCTTGTCTCAGATGCTTTGGAGAATAAGCCAATACCCTCTTCTCAAGTGTAGGAAAACAGCTATCATGTCAGCCCTGAACTTTCTATTTGTTGGGTAGTCGTACCTAGTTCCCTTAACTGTTCATTATATGATTTAGACCTCTAGACCCCTTATCATTTCTGTTGCTCTTCTCTGCAATCTTTCTATGGCCTCAGCATCTTTTTTTTTTTTTATCTTGGTGACTTGGTATTCCAAGTAACATTATGGTTACTTATTTCTGATCTCTTTGAAGTTCTGCATTTTTTAAAATGTGAAATTGTTATAGAAAATATATTTATCTGCATTCTGTAACTGTCCTTGAATGGATCTCCATATTAGAATGTATGTATTACTCTATTTTCTCTTTCTAGGCTGAAACAGAGCATGAAAATGGTTTACATATTTCAGAAGTAATTATTCTATAAAAGGTTGCAAGAGTCATTGATTAATCAAAGATTTAAAATACTTTCTTCCAATCCACAACCAATGGTGCAGTTTATTTCATTTACAGCATAAGCATTTAGGCTTGTAACATTCTTTTTAAAAAAATAAACTTTCCTTTGGACATAGAGCTATTGAGCTAACAAGATATTTTAACATAATTATGAAATGAGAATAAATGTAATCTCCACTTCATTTGTTTTATATTCAATTCTACTCGTACTACAAGTTAAAACCAAATCATATTTGCTTAAGTAAAAAGAAACAGAGTGGTAAAAGTTAGTAAGAAAATACAGTATATCATGCTCAACAACCTGATACTATGCAATTAATTACAATCTGTCAAGGATAAAATAGATAGATGAGGAAATACCAAATGAACATATTATAATACAGGTAATCCTCACTTGCTGACCGCTCATTCAGTGACTGAATTAGAAGGTTAATGATGCTGAACAGTGGTTCTAAGTACTATGGTCACATAATCACCACT
Source organism: Pseudonaja textilis (assembly GCF_900518735.1). The sequence continues at coordinate 8,021,421 of NW_020769322.1, forward strand.
GTGACTTTCCCTGATGCTTCTGTTAAGCAAAGTCAGCGGCAAGGAACATCCCAAATTGATATAGTAAGTATTCCCCCCCATCTTTTTGAACACCACAGCACTTTTTTCTTTCTTTAACCTCTTGTAATAAGCCCCATTCTACCCTCTTCTTTCGTCAGGCTCCTTTTGCAGATGCTGCATTGTACTCTCCTTTCTTTGGTTCCCTCTGTGATCACATGTAACCAAATCCTCCTTCCCTCAGCCTCCCAGTGTTTGCACATTGCCTCAATCTCCTTCCCTTGGCCTCCCTTCACATGCACTGCATCAAACCTTCCTTCCCTCAGATTCCCTTTGGTTGTTCACATCTCCCTTTTAATAGTCTCATTTTGCACACCTTGCCACGGATAGGCAGGCACCAATATTGTGCCTATCTGTCCTTGGCCTACCTCAGATCATTTGCATCTGCTACACCTGGTTCCCCAAATTTGCATACAGCCTGTGTAAGCCTCTCAGGATCTTCCACACACCAACCCATGGCACTCCTACCACTTCTCACTTAGCAATCTGTGCATCTTAGCAATAGCAATAACGCTTAGACTTATATACTGCTCCATAGTACTTTACAACAGTCTCAGGTTGGTTTTACAATATCAGCATTATTTACATATGACTCCCAACAAACTGGGACTTCATTTTTAGAAAGATGGAAGTCTAAATCAACCTCAAGTCCCATCAGGATTGAATTGCAGACTGTGGGAAGAATTAGCTTGCAATACTGCATTCTAACTACTGCACTACCAGGATTGCTTGGTTTTACGATGATAACTTGACTATCTGGATTACCCATCATGTGATGTCAATCTTTATGACCACATTGCTTAGGAACAATGTCCCAGTACCAATTGCTATTATAACCCAAGATCTACCTATATTTTAAGTAATCTGCTTTTTTTACACTAATGCAGACTTGATAACAATGAAAATATTTGCATTTTCCTTTTATGAAGAAACATCAGATCTCTAGTCATTAAATAATTATATCCGTTTATGTCTCTCAAAAATGCATAGAGGCAAAATCACATGGAAAATGTATCTACATTTCTATTTATTTTTTCAAGTACTTTAGAGCGAGTTTTAATTAATTGAATAATATTTCAAGGGTAAATTATTTGGAAACATTTCAAAAACAAATCAAATCTGGTATCCTGTATTTACACATTATTCTATTTCTTTGATACCCATTTTTGTGTGGCCCCTAAATGTGTTTTTCCCCTTTAAACAAATAGAAGAACCAAAGAAAACCTCATTTCTAATGAATTCTTAATTCTTCCCTTATTTTTTTTATCTAAATGCTTTGGATCTTTTATTCTATGAGACAATTTTTATCAAGTACATAGTATATATAAGTAGAAGGTTGATATTTTGATAGGAGTATTAACATTAAATAAATATATCAAATCACCAAAAAAGGAGTACTAATAAAATCTATAGTTTCAAAAGAAAATAAACAAAAAACATGCAGGGTCAGACCAAAGGTCTATTAAGCCAACATCCTTTTTCCAAGAAAAGCATTCCAAGCTTTCATATTTTTTGCAGATAATTTTATTAACAATTTTACATGGAAAGGATACAAGACAAAGCAGAGTACAAAAAATACAAAAATAAAAATACAAAAGAAAAAGAGAGGGGTTGTGAAAAAAGAAAAAGAAAAAAGTAACTTTTAACTTCCTTCCAGCAGGTAAAAATAATTTTATACCTCATCACTGCCTTAAATAACATAATTTCTATTTTCCTGAGAACCCATCTCTTAGATAAGAAAACAAAACCAAATGCTACTTCAATCAATCGCATCAGTTTTTATCAGCAAAAGTCCAGAAAGACCAACCAGATATAACTATTTTCTTCACAATCTCTCTTCTCCTCATAGTTCATCTCTTAGATTAAAAAAAACCAAGCCAAATAGTCCATCAATCTTTGTCAGCAAAGGTTAGTAAGGGCAACCTAATATATTCTTCTTTTAGTCCTAATCAAGCCAATCTTATAAATCTTCCCTGATTTTTTTATGCTTTGGTTCTTTTTTAAAAAAAGCCTCAGAGGTAATTTTCTGCTCATGTGTTTCAAAGAGAAAATCTTTCAAAACTTTAACAGATTTCTTTTTTATTCATTTCTAAATTTGCCATTTCTAAAAAAAGTCTTTCTAAATTTTAGCAGAGCTCTTTTGTATAAACGGAGGAAAATAAAAGTAATTATCCAAATCACTATTCTGACTTTATGTCTGTTCATTTCCTTTAGGGAGTCAGTCATCTGTCATTGCCAATTTGCATTGCATTTAAGTTACCCTTCAAATTAATTTCATAAACACTCATTGCATCTCGTTCTTGTTTTACAACTTCATGAGAACATGTTCTGTCAATTTTGTCAACTGTCTGATCAATTCTGTCCAAAAGCTTAGTTGAAAGGTATTCAAAATTGCACGAAGGATTTCTGCTCTATTTTATTTATCCACTAGTTCTAGTGTCAAGCCTTAAAGATACCTTATCATAAACATAAACAAACAAATAAATAAAAACAATCTCCATTTTCCATGAGGAAATAGCTTCTAAATCATTCAAAGTTATAATTCATCATTCCTCTGGTCCCTTAATCTATTAACTTTTCAAAATTCATAAACTAAGCATCATTTGCTCATATATTTTTAAAACTTTCAAAATCAAATTTACGTTGTCTTTTCAGGAGGCAAAAACTCATCCAGTGAATGCATTAGACACTTCCAGTCTGAGCAGCTTGGTATCTTCAATATGCAAGGAAATATATATATTTCTTTATATAATATAGTATATATATATATATAACATATATAATATAAATATAATATTTATTATATTACATGTATACACACATGTGCATATACAGATACATGTACATATACATTTAATCCAAAAACACGATTAGGATACAAGGCTTGATTTTCTTTGAATTTGATGTAAATCAAATTCTTAGCCACTCCACTAACAAGCTGCCCATAAAAATGACAGCTTTTACAGTTTACTCATGAGGAACAGCTGTCCAGAGTCATGTTGATAATTTCAATGATCTCTCATTTGTTCCAGAAAGATTATGCCAACTGAGATTCAGCATCCAGAGGTGATTCTATTAATAAAATTGTCCTGCTGGCAAACAAAGACTATCAAGGTATTTGCTTGTCATGAACATACAGGAATTCTCCAAAAAAAATATTTCTGATGCCTGATATATGAGTTAATGCCATTCTTTTTTGGAATGGACACTCTTCACTCTCTGTTATTTTGTTTTTTTCTGGGACTTTTCTTTTTCATTTCGACAACAGTATGAAAAAAAGGATCATTTTTTCATCTCTGGAGATCCTTTCTGATCTTTCAAATTACTTGTTCTTCCTTTTTTATTTTCATATTTACTTTGAAATATGTCCTGTGCAGATTTTAGCATCTACATAAATAAACTTGGCCCCTGAACCTGATTGTCAAGGATGCAGTCATTGATGGTCCATCTCTGTCTCTCTGTCTCTGTCTGTCTGCAGACTGCTATGAATCTCAGTTACAGTAATGATCTTATACAATAATGTAAAGTAAGAAAGGCACTTTATAACATTGCAGCAAAATATTTTATAAGCTATTTAAAAAATGCAAAAAAGTATTATTTCCTCAGTGCTAATATTTTTAACTGAGGTCAAACAATTCAATCTTGGTTTCATCAGATCAGAGAATCTTGTTCCTCACAGTCTGAAAGTCCTTCAGGTGCTTTTTTGCAAACTCCAAGTGAGCTTTCATGTGTTTTGAACTAAGGAGAGGCTTCCATCTAGCCACTTTACCATAAAGCCCAGATCAGCGGAGGGCTACAGTGATAATTGTCCTTCTGAAACTCTGACCCTTACCCACCAAGATCTATGGAGCTCACTCAGGGTTCTTGGTCACCTCTCTTACTAAGATATTTCTCCCCCAATTGCTCAGTTTGACTGGGTGACTAGCTCTTGGAAAAGTCTTGGTTGTGCCAATTTTTTTCCATTTGAGAATTATGGAGGCCACTATGCCCTTAGGAACCTTCAGTACAGCAGAAATTTTATTGTAGCCTTCCCCAGATCTATTTCTTGCAATAATCCTGTCTCTGAGCTCTGCAGGCAGTTCCTTTCATGGATGTTGTTCTGCTACAGTATGCATTGTCAGCTGTGAGGTCTTCTATAGAGAGGTGTGTGCCTTTCCAAATCATGTCCAATCAATTTGTCAACAACTATTGAATCAGGCTGTAGCATAACAAAATTGACAAAAAGTGAAGGGTGTCTGAATACTTTATTAATGCACTGTATATAACTATGAAATAGTGTTTTATAAATGTCTTATCAGATGCAAAAAACTAAGTTGCATTAACAGGAAGAAGGTATCTCTCCATTCTGCCAGGTCTACTGGAAGGATATGTTCCAGGCCCCTTCCCTAAAGGCTGTCATCTTATGAATCTAAAAGTATACCTCCTTTGTCTTGTGAACCATCCCTTAAATCATTCAAGGCCTGAAAACATTGACTCTTTCCACATGCATTGGGACAGGGTAAGACTATAGCTCAGTACAACATGAATGGTTGAGGATGTGTATGTGTAATTGCCTTTCAGGTGCAGGGACATTTTTGTGGTTTTTATAATTTTTATGTATTTTTAAATTGTAAGCTGCCTGGTATTCTGGTATATAAAATAGGCAGTTATATAGGTCTTTTAGATAAATATATAAAACCCATTATAGATAGTTTTGCCCTATTCTAGTTCACTATTTTTCTTTTTTTGCTTAAGAAAATATATGTGATCTCAGTTATATCTGTAGCTATTAGTTAGGAAACAGTTCCAGGTACTGTGGCAGAAGTCAGACATAGTGAATTATAAAACTATAATGCATAATGTGTTGCTGCCAGAACATATAAACCTGGACTTATTAAAAGGTTGAAATATAGACTTCATATCCATATGGCTTTTCAATCAAAATGAATTCCAACTAAACCTATTCATTTCATATTTTAATTACTTTCACATCAATATATTTAGATGACAAATTGAGATATTTGGCTAAATGTATAAATAGTCATTTTCAGGGGGGACTATGTATAGTGAATTCTTACAATATAAAATTGATGGAATTTGGAATTTAAATTTTTATTTCTTATGTAATGAACTGAATGGGAAATAGATAAATAACTCTCACCCACCAATTATTTTCTCTTTTCTCTTGGGAAAAAAATCACAGTTCATTTGAAAGTATCTTAATAAAGCAGATCATTAGAACTTGAGATTCAAGGAGTAATTACTAGACTTAGCAATTTAGTTAGCCAGTTTATAAACTAGATTCTTAAATCATCTGACAAAAAGCAACTGTAAAAATGTGGCTTGGCCTTATATTCTTCCAATGCAGTTACTTAGTTACTATCAAAACAGAATCTGACAGCCAGTTTCTCTTTAGTAGTTAAGGTACCAGGCTAGGAAATAAAATATTTTTATAATATTACAAACGACTGTGTATTTAACAATAACTGTAACAGTTTTTCTTTTACTCTTAGCCTAGCCTTTCATCTTTCATATATTTGTCCTGTGATTTTATACTCATTCATTTTCTTTGCTTGATCAAACCATCTCTAGAGGGTTTTTTTATTGTTAAATAAGGATCCTATCCATTCTTGACTTTATATTTTATGTACTTAATTCCTGTTTCATTTTATTTAGCATTATGCTTTTTAAAAAAATAAATTTTATTGATTTTACAATTAAAACAAACCAACAACACATACATAAATGAAAGAGAGAAAAAGAAGGGAGAAGAAAATAGAAAGAAAAAAATAGAAAACAATTAAAAACATTCCCATCTTCAACAGTTTGTAAGACCTCTTTTGATCCTTATTTTATGCCATATACACACACCTAATCCTTACATATATCTGTGTATCACTACTATGGATTTATCCTATCCTCTTTTGCCATTTAGTTGAAGTCTATCTTTGGTCTATCCATTTGTACCAGCAGTTCCAGCTGTTGTAGTATACTGAAGTGTCTTTATTTTTTAATGCCAAAGTTAATTTGTCCATTTCTGCACAACTTGGAATTTTTTGAATGATGATCTCCTCTGATGGAACATGAGGCTGCTTCCAACATTGTGCAAAAGCCAATCTGGCCACTGTCAAAATATGTATTATTATATATTTCACTTTTTTGATATTTGTTTATCAAAGATCCCTAACAGAAAGGACTCTGGTTTGAATTCGATCTGTTCTCTTGTCATTTCTTCCAGCCAATTTCTAATTTTCTGCCAATATTTTTGAACTTCTGTACAGGACCACCACATATGGAAAAAAGTTCCCTCTTTTTTTTTGCATTTCCAGCAGTTCAAACTCATATTGGGGTGCATCTTCGCTAATCTTGAAGGAGGAAGGTGCCATCTTTAAAACATTTTATAGGCGTTTTCTTTGTATGCTACCGATTTTGTAATTTTATTATTTCTACCCCAGGCCTTTTTCCATTCTGTTATGGTGATGCCACGTCCTATATTCCTACTCTAGGCTATCATGTTCCCTTTTACAATTTCTTCTTCTAATGCTACTTCTAACAAATAATTATAAAATTTTGTTATATTTTGTTTGCCTGATCCTAATAAAATTTTATCTAATTGCTGGAGTTTATTGTTAATTCCAAATTCTTTCTTGTCCTGTTTATATCTACTTTGAATTTGAAGATATGCCCACTGATCAATTTTTAGTCCCCACTCTTGAAGTTCTTGCTGCGATTTCAAATTTCCTTGTGTATCCAATAGGTCCTTATATTTAATCATTTTAGTGATATCCAGATTATTTGGGTGAATCATCGCCTCCATTGTTGAAATCCAAATTGGTATTTTTAAATAGTGTTTTTTACGTATTTTTTTCCAATTAGTTGATAATGAGTCTCTGCTTAGGTGTCTGTGAAAATATTTCTGGCTAGTTTTCCCTACATCCCATAAAAAAGCATGCCACCCCCTCTGCAAGTCATGGCCTTCTAAGAATAATATTCTCTTATTGGTTAAATTCACCCATTCCTTCAACCATACTAAAGAGGCTGCACTATAATACAACTCCCAGTTTGGAAGTGCCAGCCCTCCCGTGCTCTTCATATCCTGCATTGCCTTTAAATTTATTCTAGGTTTTTTCCCTTGCCAGATAAATTTTACAGTTATTTTATTAAGTTCTTCAAAAAAAAATTGTGTACTTTGATTGGGATCGTCTGAAATATATATAGGAATTTTGGAAGGATATTCATTTTAATAGCAGCAATCCTGCCTAATAATGAAAGTTGCAGCTTGCCCCATGTTTCTAAATCCTTCTTTACCTGTTGCATCAATTTATCATAATTATTTTCCTTAAGTGTCTTACAATGTGCTGTCAACCATATTCCTAAGTATTTAACTTTCTTTATCACTTGTATTCCCATAACTTCTTCTAGTTCTGTTTCCTGTTTTTCTGTTAAATTTTTAGTCATTAATTTTGTTTTCTTCCTGTTAATTTTAAGTCCTGCTACTCCAAATTGTTCTAATTCATTCATCAATTTTTGTCCTCTTTCTATTGGTTCCTCAATGAAAAAAATCATATCATCCGCAAACGCTTGCAACTTATATTCTTCTTTCTTAACCTTTAATCCTTTTATGTCTGGGTTCTGTCTAATTCGCATTAGTAATGCTTCTAAAGATAATATGAAGAGCAGGGGTGAGAGTGGGCAGCCCTGTCTGACTCCTTTTTCTATTTTTATTGGGCGAGTATATTCCCTGTTTATTATAATATTATCCTGTTGTGTATCATAAATGGTTGTTGTAAAATTTTCAAATTTGGTGCCTAAATTAATATTATAATTTTTTTGGAATAAAAATTGCCAATTTAAATTATCAAAGGCCTTCTCTGCATCTAAAAACATAAGTGCAAATTGTTTTTTGGGGTGGGCTTCATAAAATTCTAAGACATCTAGTACTATTCTTAAGTTGTTCCTGATTTGTCTGGTTGGGAGAAATCCATTTTGATCTTCATATATATGCTCATTTAACATTCTTTTTTGTCTACTTGCTATAATAGAAGTGAATATTTTGTAATCAGTATTGAACAGTGAAATCAGCCTATAATTATGTATATATTGGGGATCCGAATCCTCCTTCGGGATCTGTGAAATCAATGCCCCCCTCCATGAGTCCGGCATCCTGGCTGCCAATAAGATGTCATTAAAAACTTCCACCATAAGATGTCCTATTTGTTCTGCTATTGCCTTGTACAGCTCCCCTGGAATCCCATCTGGTCCCGGGGATTTATTGTTTTTCTGGTTCTCTATTGCTGATTTCAATTCAAACCAAGTAATGCCTTTGTTTAATAATTCTTCCATTTCTTCCCCAATTGCTTTATTCTTCAGTTCATCTAAATAGTTTCTTATTCTATCCTTGTTAACTTCTTCCTTTTTATATAACTCTTCAAAATACTTATGGACAATTTCTTTTTTCTGTTCTGTCTCCTGTTGTACATCCCCCTTTCCATCTATTAGCTGGTATATCAATCTCTTTTCTTTCCTTTTTATAAGTCTGTATGATAGCCATCTCCCTGGCTTATTGGCATGCTCAAAATAAGCTTGTCTAGTTGTATTCAAATTTATAATCATTCTCTCTTGTTCAATTAAATTCAATTTATGTTTAGTTATTACTATCTGTTTTTGCAATTTTGAATCCTTTGGGGTACTCTGTAATTGAGTTTCTAATTCCGTAATTTTTTGTTGTAATTTGTTTTACTGGGTGTATTTTTCCTTATTCCTCTTGGCGTTATGAGAGATTGTTATACCTCTTATTACTTCCTTCATTGTATCCCAAATGTTTTGTTTCGTAGTTGCTCCATTATCATTTTCCTTTAAGAAACAATTTAATTCCTCCTTGAGTTTGTTGGTGTATTCTTTTTCTCTTATTAACTGAATATTTAACGTCCATCTTTTCTTGGGTTTTTCCCTACCCTTCCATATTATCTGAATTGGATTGTGATCTGCCCATTCATTAGGTAAAATTTCAATCGCTTTTATCTCATTTGCTATTTCCACATTCATCCATGCCATATCAATTTGTGTCCATATTTGATGAGGATTTGAATAGAATGTAAATTGTTTTTTCTTGGGATGTAATCTTCTCCATATATCAATCAAATTTAACTCTTTCATCATTTCCATACATATCTTGGGAAGCTCTCTTTTCCCCCCTTTGCTCTTTCTCCAATTACTGTGGTCTTTTTGGTAATCAGCAATAGAATTAAAGTCTCCTATGATACAAATATTTCTTTTTTCTAATCCTACTATTTTTCCATAAAGATGCTTAAAAAACTCTTTTTGATCTCCGTTCGGGGAGAATTGGGATGGCATTAATCCAGATCTGCAAAACCAGAGTTCTTCCCTCAGAATCCGACCATATTAAATCTGCTTTCAAATCCTCTTTAACATATACTGCAATCCCTTTCTTTTTTACCACTGGTGCGGCAAATAGCTTCCCTAATTTCAGAGATTCTAGGTATTTTTCATCTGTTTTCTTTATATGAGTTTCTTGTAGGAATATTATATCAGCATTTTGTTTGATTAGTTTAGCTATTATCCTTTTCCTTTTTATGGTAGAATTTAAACCATTTATATTAATTGATAGTAGTTTCTTTTTTTTTCTTCCATTTAATTAATTCTGTTTTGGTCTTTGTCTTGTAATGGCTCCAGTCTCTCCTTGTGCCTGAAGATGTGTCCTACTTTCTTCTCTCTCCTGATGTAGATGAGTATTTCCTCGATTTCCTAAAGTTCCATCTCTGTTCTTATGATAGCCTTGATCTTCCTGGGAGTTTGTTTCCAGTTCCTCCTTACTGCTCTGGTCTTCCGGACCTATCAATCACTCATAAAATTCCTGGGCCTTTTCCATGGAATCTATTTTAATTTTCCTTTCATTCCAAAAAACTAACATCCCCTCTGGGATTAGTCATTTAAATACGATACTTTTCTGATTTAGGTAAGCTGCTGGGAACTTGTAGTCTCGTCTTTGTTATCTTACTCTTCTTGGTATTTGTTTGAGAATCAAGACTTCTTTACCTTTATACGTGATTGTTTCATCTCTTGACATCCTATATATCAGGGGTCCCCAACCACCGGGACGTGGACCGGTATTGGTCCATGGAACATTTCCTACCGGGCCGCCGGTTTGCTGGGCGCCGCCATCTGTTTGACAAGAAAGTGCTTCCGGGTGAGCTTTTCTGGTTGGAAAGCGGTGTTTGGGTCCTGAAGGAATCCTCGCGCCTTAGTTTCATTGAAGGTGGGGGGCTTCGAACGAATCTAAGGAGCAAGGATTCTTTCAGCATCCAAGGCAAGGTGAGCCGAGCGACCGTCCCGAAGCCATTCCGAAGCTGTCCTGAAGCAAAGCCCATTGGCAAAGGTACAAAGGAGTTGAAGGTGGCAAGGAGAAGTGGGGGACAGCTGGCTGGCCGGTCGCTTGGCTCGCCTTGCCTTGTCATGCGTGCTGATGCTGGTACCAGGCTGCAGATCATTTTGTGATGCCGGTACCGGGCCATGGCACAAAAAAGGTTGGGGGCCACTGCTATATATGATATCCCAGACACTCCTTCTCGCAAATCATATATGGACTTCTCCTGGGCATTTGTGGCATCTCGCATAATTAGTGCTAATCCTGTAAACTTCATCAAACTCCCTTAAGATGTCATCTTTACCCTTTTCCAAGAGTCCAGCCAGTATTCCCACCGTTAGTTGTTCCAGGTCTTCTTCTTTGGATTCCACTACATTTTGGAATCTCAAGTATGTAGCAGCCTTGTCCATCTCTAGGTAGACCAGTGAGTCCTCCATTTCTTTACTCACATTCTTTAATTCTTCATCTACCCTTTCTAATTACCTTTCAGTTTGTTCAGTCCTTTTCTCTACCTCTTTTATTGTTGCTTCATTTTTCTACAAGGCCTGCTGTAATAATCCAACTTTGTCCTCTACTTTTGAGATATCCACTTTCATTTTTGCTTTTAATTTCCCCATTTCCTCTTTTAGTTCATTGATATCCGCCCTCGTCTCGTTATGGTTTTTCATCATTGTTTCTTGCAGCTTCGTCATCGATTCCTGTAAAGTCAGCAAAATTGATTGGATGTTGGCATTCAAGATATTAGCTTGTTTCCCCACTGGTAATGTTTCTTCTATGGTTTTTTGTGCCATGGGCGAAGCTGTTGCCAACATAGTTGTTAACGTCGGGGTGAGCTTTCTTCCAGTTTTCAGAGCTGTAGTAGTTGTGGAAGTCATTTCTTTTAAGATTTGTTTCTGTTGTTGTACTATATTAATTATATTATCCCAAATTAACATTCAGTGATAGAATCTCTGTATTAGGATTGACCGGTATCTAATTACTTTATCTATCTATCTGCTGGATAGCTGTGCTCTTAACTGGTTACTGGAGTATAAGTACTTTTATATAAAAATATTATCGCTGTATTATTTTAAATCCAAATTCTAAATCACATATATAATTTTATAGCCTCTATATATAACATATATATATATATATATATATTTATTTATATAGATATATAAATATATATATTCCAAATCCAATTATATCTAAATATTATAAATAAATATGTGTATTTATCTAATCTTATTTTAAATATTCTTAAACATTATGCCTCTTAAATAACCAGTCCATGTAACAAAGTGGGTAAAAGCATAACTTCATATATAGTTATTTTACTTCATACAACATCCTTTTCTCTTTACAGACCATATGCTTCTCATGACAATTCTACCAATAAATATTATATGAAGGTAACCAAATTTATGTAGTGTAGCTGTAATTTTTTTGCTGTTTATTTATAAGCCAGTTTGGTTAAAGCACTAGGCTAGAAAGTAAGAGACCATAATTTCAAGTCCAGTCTTAGCCATGAAAACCAGTTAGATGATTTTGGACTAGTTACTCTCCCTCAGCCCAACCCATGTCATAGGACTTTTATTGTGGGGAAAATGAGGAGGAAGATCTGTATGATTGCTACCTTGAGTTATTTGTAAAAATAACAAAAGTGGAATACAAATAAATAAAAGAAAAATTATTAATTACCTTATTTTCAAACTATACTAACTTGGTATTCAGTACATTAATCTTAATATCCATATTGCTTGTTTTATCATGAAGTCTAAGTATTTCAATAGAAGAAATATACATAGCTCAGGTCAAATTATAGAGGTGTTCTTGGAACTCTGTTTTATTGAAGATGTTTCATTAGCCAAGTAAGCATATTAGTTGGGTAATAAACATCTGCAAACAAATAACCAAATGTAGAGAGCACCAAAGTCTCCATAGTGTAATATTTACTGAACATCATCCAGGTTCTTAGGCTGCAACACTGTATAAAGTTATATGTATATTCATATTCCTAAACATATATATTCCTAAATATATATTCCTCAATATATTTCTAATGTTATGATAAACATTACTTATACGTTTATCCATAAATATGTTAAACAAGACAAATTCTACATATTCATGTTTTATTCCTTGTTCAGTATTGAACAATTCACTAATCTTTCATTTATTCTCATGTGCATTTTACTTCTATCTTATTTATTTGCAAGTGTTTCCATGTCACTCCATTGCCATTGGCATACAATTATCATAAAAAAGATTTAAAGCACTGTACCATTATAAATATATAAATTTCAAAAATGAAATAGTAGCACTATCCACTGGGGACATACAATGTAATAGCCATTTTCATTGCCATATTCATACAACTGTTCCAGTGCTCAAACCAATCCACTATTATATACTTTCCTTAGAGAAAGCACACATTTAATCATTCTGATTATACATTTCTCAGTGACCTTTTTAAGACCAAAAATGCCCTTGTTCTACATCATATTTCCTTGCCCTACATCACACTGCACAAATTCTAGCTCTATATATTTGTTATAAACTCATTTGATATATATTATATATTATTTGATATATATTATATGTTTATTTTGTACAACTCAAATTGTGGTACATAATGCTTATTACTTCTATTTTCCCTACAACTTCAATAAATGTATGAAGTTAGTGGGGTTGGAGAGAGTGACTGGCCTGAAATCATGTAGCTTCCATGCCTAAGAGACGACTAGACTTCAGGTTCTCCCAGTTTCTAGTCTTCCATTCTAACCACTATTCCAAACTGGCTCTCTTGTCCATCGGTATTTTGCCAAATCTCTTCTAAGGCATGCTTATCAAATATTCCCTTAGTTCGTTGCAGCTCCTGAGTGCATGCCAGTAAACTGCATATAGGAACAGTATTTTTGCTTGAAAACTAGATTAGATATAGTAGCTTCCGTAAAATAGCCTGAGCATTCTTGGAGTATTTCTGGGGTTTTGGTTGTCCCTATGGCATTTGAAACTGACCAGTAGTGTCCTTCTAATAGCAGGGAATGCAAGGCTAGTAATCTAGTCTATACTTACTAAAACATGTTACCTTTCTAATATTTGTCCAAATATGCAAGAGACTGAACTCCTGAGGAGAGAAATAATAAGTTAGCTTCTTATATTTTTTTAAACATGAAGCAATCACGACAGAGAAATAAATTCTAAATAAACCAATCTTTTTTGTGTGCAGATATTTTTATTGTGCATTTTCCTTCATTTTACATCACAATTTCAGTTTTGCAACAATGATATGCTGGTTGTATCAACACCTTTTTAAAATATATATGATGTTATACATCCTAGTTACAACCATTTTTCTCTTTTTCATACAGTATTGTCATAGAAAAAAGAATAAAAAGTTGATACTATACAACATACTTATATCTACTGTATCCATGGTTATAGCATATTTTTCTATACATTTATCACTCTAATTATTTTGATTTGCAATTATGTACAATCTAGTACCAACACTCCTTACAATATATGTCCTTCTATATAGCTTTATACCTAGATTTGTTTCTAACTTGATCTTTTGTCATCCATTTTCTAACCTTTGCATCTATTGTCTAGCCAATTGTCCCATATTAGGTAATACTCTGTTTCTCATTTGTCTTTAATTTCCATCATTAACCTGTCCATTTCAGCACATTCTAATATTTTCTTTATTACCATTTCCGCTGTGGGTATACTTCCATTTTTCTAATTTTGTGCATATGTAATTCTGGCTGATTTTATTACTTGTCATATTAAACATTGGACTCTTTTATCGTATTTCCCCAATCATATGCCTAATAAAAATAATTCTGGTTTTAGGTCTTAAATAAATGAATCTTCTATGCCTTAGCTTGAATGTAATGGTATAGTACACCAAATAAAACTAAAAACGTTTTCATTTTTAAAATATTTTTTTTCTATATCTTGCTTTGTGGCTTCTCATCTCTTTGAGTTCCAGAGTGGAAGCCATCTCTTTCATTAAGCTTCCTTCACTATGCCTATTTATATTTTCTTTTTCACCCGAGCCAAACAATAAGAAAAATCATCTCTCTCTTCTTTCATTACAATTTGGTATGCATGTGTGAGTGCATGTGCATATCAGTGGAAATGCTTGCCTTTTTTTTCCAAACAAAAATGCCCATTTTGGAGTCACTGCAAAGAACAATGATAGTAACAATGATGAAAACTAGGTTATTTGCCAGTTATTTACTGAGAAGCTTCCCTATTTGGGGGGAAAAACACTCTTTATGTCTTCTTTAACAAATATTCTTGGAAAAAGGAAATTCCACTACCTTCTGCTTTCTATCCCTAGAACATTTTAGGATATATATCATTACATTCTGCAATATATATGATTGCAGCCATGTTATAGAAGGCCTTAAGGGACAAATTTATTTAATGTCAGAAAATAACACATAGTCATTAGATGATACATTGTTCTTTCAATAAATAAAAGATACTTTATTTAGATAAAATAAAATAAGGAATTATTTACATATTTTATGTCAATTGCCACCAGATATATCCAACTGCTGTTTTCACTTGCAGTGATTTAATATTCTTTTTTTTTCCCACGAGGTGGCAGTCATTTCAACTTAATATAACCACAGATGGTTTCCACATGTGGAGCAAACAATGGTATTCTTTGTGTTTGGAATTATAGCAAGAGAAAATTGATTTTAACTTTCTGAGTTTCACTAGGGTTTGACTAGCTAGAGTACATTCACAGGTTAGTTCATACCAAACATTGGGACATTTATACTTTTTTATTTTTTATTACTTAATGTTGAAAGACAGTTTTTGACTACTTAGGATGGGCTCTTAGTGTACTATATTTATGAATCTTAAATGTAATATATCACAATCCATAGACATATTTTCTAATATTAGCATGCCAAATTTTGAAACATTTAAAAAGAGAAGTTGTGAATTTAATTTCTCCTTTGTGGTTAATACCAAATCCCAAACTAA
The DNA here is from genome assembly GCF_900518735.1 of Pseudonaja textilis. The sequence continues at coordinate 8,036,833 of NW_020769322.1, forward strand.
AGTTATTAAAGATGTTGATGACTCCCGTTTGTTGCAAATTAATACAATAAAAGGAAGATGTGTTAATTTGTTAAATCTATGACTGCAAAGTACAATTAGGTATGAAACTGGATTCTAGGTTGGATTCCAACATTGCGAAAGATCTTTGATCTCCAAAAGATATAGATAGGTAGATAAGTAGATAATCGATAGATAGATGATAGATAGATGAATAGATGATAGATGATAGGTGAATGGATGGAGATAGATAAATAGATAGATGATACAGACACAATCATTTTAGACAAGTGATAGAATGTCCAGCCAATTAGAAAAAGGAGAAAACAAAACAAATACTAATCATTGCATGTTGTCTATTGATGTTTCTAGATCAATTATAACAAGTTTATTTGTCTGGAAGATTCAACAAACTAAATAAATTATTAGACAAGTAATTCTCATTTTTGAAAAGATCAATGTAAGGAGATTTGCATATTTTGTCAGCAAATTATGTTTAGATGAATCATTGTATAAAGTGGCATATCTGTTAAATGTGTCTTTAGCTTACATCGATACTTAGTTAATGTTACTTAGATAAAGTTAATGTAATTACTAGAAAAATACTAAAATTCTTCAGATTCTTTATCCAGCTGATCTTTTAAAAAATGATTCTGCATATGTGTTGATTTATTACAAAGGAGCCAGAGGAGTCAGTGATCACAAGGATATTAAGGTCTTTGTTTAAGATGCTACTCAGAACATTGGCTAACAGGTTCAATTTTTTTCTGTTTTGTTTTGAAAAAATGTAAATCTAAGAAAAAATAGTGGGTATGACAGGAACAAATTACTAGTTATGGCTTCTGTAAAAAGAAAATTCAGCAGAATTTTCCATTTCATATTTCATTCCAAGTCATACTAACCTTTTAATAAACTTACAAGGAAAATCATTGATTCATTAAAACCAAAGCCCTAAAAGGAAAATATATATACACTCAGAAAGCATTAAACCATTCACACAACCCAGAACATTAATTGTCCCATGACATTTTCAGCAATCTGTAATTTTTAGACAGCATTCTTGACACTTGACCAATATTTTGTTTTTAAAAATATTATTATTCAAAATCGATCCCTTGGTGTCTAGCTTGCAAAAAAAACCCTCAGAATATCTTTTAATCCACATGATCTTAGTTTCATGATTTGGGATCAAAAATATGCATTTTCAGATCTAGAAACATTTATTCACTTATTGATTAATATTATTTTGTTATCAAGGGAGATTCTTTTAGCAGTTAACCCAGCATTTTAGTTTCATGTGATACATAGCTCATTGCCTACTCATTTTTCCTCCTTTTGATGCTGCCACTGAGAAACTAATAGTTTAATAATGAAGCAGAAATTCATTCCAAATGAGAGAGTTGCCTAAGAATTGGCAGATTAGCACTATTGTTTTTAAAACAATGTTTACCCAAGTTTTAGGTTATCATATAAAATTTAATCTCTACTAGTACCTAATCATCCTTTTCTAGAAGATAACTTTCCAGATTATGCCCATGCATTGTGACAATCTTATATACTGCATATTGAAGACCTGGTTTTGCCAGGGGGCCTGGGGAACCCAGAGAGGGATGGAGCCCATCAAATGGCTAGTGTGATCTGCTGTCGTCAGGGCAGGGGGTGGAAGTCAGTTTTTATTTTGTTTTGTTTTTTGTTTTGTTTTCCCAAATTTTGTTCTACTTTATTTGATTCAAATTTTGTTCTACTTTATTTGATTCTTTTTGTTAGTTTTTTAAAATTGTTTTTATTTTTATTTTTTGTTTTAAATATGGTTTTACATTGTGCAAGCCACCTCAAGTTGCCATGGGTGAATAGGCGGCAATATAAATTAAATAAACAAACAAATAAATAATTCTGAAGGGGTCTCAAGCTAAGTTCAAAGATTCATCTCCTGAGAATCACACACACACACACACACACACACACATATCAATGAAGGCTATTTTGGGGGTTGGGAACATTTGTTTGTGAGAAGGGGAATGACTGGCCCAAACCACTGTTTCACAGTTCAGTTATTCTGAATAGTTGTTTTTAAAATCATCTGTTTGATCACCTCAGAAAGGAGCTTTTCAACTCAAAAGTAAATTTCAAATCTGCCATTTACTCAATCAACATATCATTCCAAGTAATCAATAAATTTTCTCTTTCTATTATTACTCCCCCTTCCCCTTCTTCCTCCTCTTCCTCATTCATCTCCTTCTTCTTTCTTACTTACTTAACTGAACTTCCACTGTTACTTTACTTAAAAGACTACCCAGAGTCATAAATTCTTATTATTTCTCCAAACTTCCCCTTGGTCCTATCTGTATTTTAAAATAGTTTACCATAATTTTGCCTTGTTTAGAGTTATGAACACTTTCAAAAATAGGAATGAAATAATTATGTGTGAAAAGTGGACATAGTACTCTCTTTAACTGTCTGCGTTAGTTGAATACACATTTTAAATGAGAATTCTTGTTGGCCTAATTGTTTAGCTGCCTGTGAAACAACTGTTATTTGTAAATCCAAATTTGCTATTTTCCATTGAGCAAAACTAAAAATGTAGACTTCTTTTTTAATCAATAGTTGAAATTTATGGAAATATAGTTAGTTGTAACTTATGCACATGGGATTCCAAGCAGTAATTCAGCTGGATCAAGATCAATATAAAGACAATGTGCAGGTGTGGGATAAATAAGGACATAATATTTATCTAAATAAGTATACAATTACAAATCTGAATTTCTTGAAGTTTTGTTTTGTGACCCTCATAGTTTAAACAAATTATAACTGCAAATTGGTTTGACATTTTAAGATGATTTAAAATAAAAATATCCTCTGATCAGATATCAAATTTATCTTGAATCAACATCCATTAAATTGAAGTTCCTTGATACCCAGTATCTAATCAATGACACAGAACTCTTACATAAATTACACTTGTTTGGAAAATATATTGTCCAAATTAGGTGTTATAGTAAAAATATTTTCATGTTTTTTTTTAATAACTAAAAGAGGATCACAAATTAAATTAAGATCTAGGATGAACTGAAGAGATATGTATAAAATTGATATCAAATTTAAAAGAAAGGAGTATGTCCAGATGTGTACTGAGTTCAATATTTTTTAATTTGTCTAATAAGGTTTTCATTATAATATCTATATATTAATTAATTTTGTATGTGATAAGGTTGCTAAAGTGAAAGCATGTTATTCAGTATGGATGAAACTTGCATGCAGGCCCAAGACAACCAAGCCAATATTCCTTGTCTTATGCTGAAAGTATTGTAATATGTGGAAAGATGAGCAATGATTTCATTACATATGGGATCTGTTCTTTTTATGTCTTTTCTGTTGTATATTTGCTTCTACTCTGTAGTACAAGATGACTATCAACACCAAATCCAATTTTAAGTGTGGAAAATGCTCAAGAGTAAGTAGCCATTTTTATTATTTTTCTAGGTCTTCTCTTTCTGAATCACATTTTTGGTCTTCCCTCAAATTGTGTTTTATATCTTGTTTGAAACATAACATTTTTATGGAACTTACCTTAAAAAAATAATTTATATCTGTTGTAAAACTTTCCACACTTCTATTTTTCTGGCAGACAACAATGGTCCTATGCTTGTCGGATCAGAGATAAGTCATAATGTCTATTTATATTTGTATACGTCTGTAGCTGTTATTACAAAATAACAACAAAAGCTAGTAATAAAAGGCATGATCTTTTAATCTTCCCATAGGGCTGCAACCTTCTTATTTGCTCCATATTTAATATATAATATATCCATATTTAATATACTTAATATATAATATATATACTTAACCCCTAACTTTTTCAAACTTGGTACCCCACAGGCAAAATGAACTTCAGCTCACATAAATTTGAAGATAAGAGCCAAAGGCAACATATCTGGAAGATATTAAATTGAGGAGCACTGAAATAACCCAATTGCTTCTGTAGTCGTGGCTGTGGGTTTATCCTAACCCCAAAAGATGAGTGTCATTTTGGCTGAATTTATTTGATGATTTACTTTAAGAATTATCCATTAAGTTGTTCACGCCTGCATTTTGGAGTTTTTTTTTCTATAGCTGAATATGTTTGAAATAGAAAAATAGAATTCTAGAAAGAAATAATGTATTTGAACACAAGTTAAGATTTCAAAGAATGGCAAGGAAAGTGGAGTTATTAGATTTTTCAAGGCACCACCATTAGTTTGCTGCTAGTATCATAAAACAGATGGAATATAAAGCAGAGAAACATTGCAAGTTATTTTGTTACAGTGGTATTGCTCACATGAATTGGCCTGTAGATTCACATCACATGAAATAGGATATTCTCATTACCTGTAGCCTTTATTATTATTTAATAATTTCCTATGCTATGTGATTTTTCCCTTGCTTCATTATGCATAGCAAAATGGTTCAGCAAATTGAATCATTGACAACCACTTAGATTCTTCCATATGCTTATGTAAAGCTAAATGGTACATGAGCCATATATATATAAATGAGCTAGTACCTTTACAAAGAATCTCTCCATCTCTTAAAACCAATTGGAAGTCAAATGCTCTTTTCCCCCATTCCTAGCTCCAGAAGGTCCCAGTCTAGAAAAAGCAAATCTATAGTAGAAAAGGCAAAGCCCAGTCTAACTGCCATTAGACATGAGCATGCTCAGTATAATAAAATGTTTGTTGAATATGGAATAACCACTGAAAAGTGAAGAAGGATAAATCTTTTTACTATTTTTATTAGAGAATAAAGTTCTGAATTGCTGCGTAGAACAGCAATCAAATTAGAGGAACATTCATGTGGGGCCCCAGATATTCTGAAAAATAATCAGACTTTGGCAGTTATCAATTCTAGATGTATACAAAGGCTGACAAAGTTTGCATGGATAATAACAAAAACAACAACATATTGCTTCAAATCTGAATGCTATCTCTTTGCATATAACTCAGCTGATTTTTCAAAATAATTAAACAGAAAGTGTTGTGAATGAGTCTCTACAGATGCATAAAAGGCAACATAATATATTTATATAGCAATTATTACAGCAATTGTATTTTATTTAGTACAATTCATATATTTAACATTTTTACCTATAATGTTAGGAGCTGAAAACATTGTTAAAAACAATTGTAAACAGTTCTGTGAATAATTCACTACTCTATTGATGCCTGGTATCTTCCATGCAATTTAATACAGTGATACAAATGGCCAAGCTACTATGTTATTTCAATTTCTTGTGGTTTATTTATCTGTTTCCATGAAAATAAGAAAGAAATGTTAAGGGAAGAAGGGTCTGGAATAAAAATGTTTCTTTATATAATCATATCCTCACATCACATGAAACAAATTGTTCCATTGTTTTAAAAATGTGTGCCAAAAATTTGTTTCAACCATGTTTATTTTCAGCAAAGATAAAGTTAAATATTTATGTATAATATTCATCTAATGTATTTTAATACTAGAAAAACACATATCTTTTAAAAATATTTTTAAAAAGTTATTCAGAAAGGGGAAGTGGGGAGAAAAAAAATCACTTTTAAAACAGAAGCAAAACCTGGATTTTGTTATAACTTGGTCATATTCAACAATCTAGTGGAAAAAAGCATTCACGAAAAGACTTTTGTTTAAAGATGCATTATTCAAGCCTTGAATTTGTTAAAGACTTCAGCTTGTAGAGAAGACATCATACGAATACCCCACTATGTTACTATATTTAATTAAATTTTATTTAATGTTATTTTATTCTCAATTCTACATGCGAATAAACAAAAATATCTTATACCATGCAATATAAAATTAGTTTCTTTTGGTTTTACAGGAATACAGATGCAACATTAAATGGTAAAGTAAAATATATCAAACAATAATAAAAAGTTATGAAGAAAGGTCTGTATAACAAACATCTTAAAAATCTGCTGTTTGCAATTCTATTGAATTTTCTGATGAAAAAAGCAGTATTTTTTTAAAATGTCTTAAATGATTCCTTTATTAGCATTTATGTTTGCTCTAGATTTTCTTTAAGTATTTGAAAATATTGTTTGTTTGCCTTCTTCTTTTCCAAGAACCATGTTATATACAAAAAATCTTTTCAGAAAACATTCTTTTAAGCAACTAATCCACAATATTTCATACGGCATAAAGTTCTTAATTATATTTTTATATTTTTGTTTACTAAATAGTAATTACTTGCATATGGATTTTATAAAAATCTATATCATGAATCATTATTGTAAAGACTAAGCATTGTAATAATATACATTGGTTAAATAATAATCAGACTGAAAAATCCACTAACATTCAATATTAATTTATACATTGAGAAGAAGTACTCTTCGGCATAAATATTTCAGTAATGTATACCTATCTTTATAGACTGCAATAACCAACATTATATTCTTAATCGTGTACTCTTATATGAAGAGATTAATAAAATGATTTCTTAGTTAATATTTTCTAATATCCTAATAAACATTAAATTCTACAAATGACAAATACAATATTAAGATGCCAATATTGCTAAGGCAGATGCAGTGTTGTCTATATTACATTTAATATAAAATAGTATTTACAATTTCTAAACAGAAGTATAATTCTCTGTAAATTTAGATTTGTAAAACAAAAATAAATGATGGTACACTTTCATTAGATGAAGAAGCATTTTAGTAAGATCAGTGTTAACTGAAATTGTTCTCACATTCTATATACAAGGAAAAATAATGAAATTAATATTGTGAAAGACGATAAGAAACTCTAGAAATAAAATAATTAAGATGGGTAGAAAAACTATTTTAATGCACATCAAGCTTAATAATCATTCAAGATAATAATAGTTCAGATCAAATGGAAAACAAAATTTTACTAAGCGTTCTCTAAAGCTTTCTTAACAAAGGGACTTGTGGCCCTTTCATGCACAAACCTTAACCCTTGACCTTTTTCTCTGTTGACAAAATAAGAATACTGAAAATGTTACATATCATACAAATGTTCATTTTGTACAAATTCTTTCTTCTCTATTCTTGGGCTAGGAAAAGGTGCTCTATTCAGAAAGAGTCCAAGACAAGCCTGCTTTTTAACTGTCATGTGACTCTTTTTTTCCCTTTAAAACCCATGTGCTCATGTATCATTTTACTCCAAATATCTATGCCGATTTCAGCTCAACCTGGCTTTGCTCTGAATGCATGACATATGACTGTGTGGGAGCATGAGAACTATCTTTCTTAAAAGCAAGGTCCTCATAGTTGGCCTGTAACCATGGAAGCAGATGTCTCTTTTTTGCTTGTGTTTTTTTTTCCTTTTGCTTACCCCTGCTTACCTCTTTGCAGCCCCGAGCTGCTCCTTATTGTTAAAAGGGGGTTGGCTTGATTTTTCTTCATCATGAACGAACTTGTCTCTTTTTTCAAAGGCTATGATGCTGCAGGTCATCGGTCTAGACTGTTTGGATGGTCCAAAGAATAGCCTTGAAGTAACCCTTGCTCTGTCTATGCCACACCACCAGCCGAGCAACTGCAGACTGTGGGGGGACATTGGAGATCTGTTTTTGAAAAGAAGTCTGTCTGATTTTGCCATTGTGCCTTTTCACTCATCGATCGAATGAATATCGAACCTTCTGTCGTTGCATGTGTGAAATAGATAGCTTAGCAAGCATATTTGAGCTCAAACCTGTGCAAAGGGCCAAACTGTTATTCTGTTCTTCCTAATTTTCATTTTGTGTTCTCCAAGAGGTGTTTTCCATCAGGAATCTCTTTTTAATATATATTACCCAGTTACATACTAATGTTAAATTCTGTCTATACATTCACATTTCCTCCCCCCCCCCCCCACCAGGCTACAACAACTAGCACATTTATATTCTAAGATTTGGAAATTGTTGTTGTTGTTGTTGTTGTGTGTGTGTGTGTTTGTGTGTTCGATTCTTTTAAGTTTCATAACTGAACAAAACACCTGAGTTTTAAAAATAATTTATTGAAGGATATATGAGTTCTCATAACCACACATGTTCTAAAATCACCCTGTTGTCTATTGACAATTATTACACTAATTATTATAATAAAACTTATTAGAGGGAAAATAAAATTCTCATATTTTATGTGATAAAGTAACTGGTTTTCAGAATATTTTTTTTCTAAATGGGAAAAAGAAACTGTCTCTCACAAATGTTCATACAAAAAAATAAATACGAAGCATTCTTATATTATTGTACATCATCTAAATAAACCTCAATATGAACATAATAGGCAACGTTATTTAACTAAAACATATTTATGTTTTTGATGAAACAAAGCACATGAAAGTTATGTGGAAATTGTTAAATCAACCATAATTCAAGTGCATTGGCTTTCTTTTTTAAAAGTCCTAAGGTACTTAAATGAGATATTCTGAAACTCATTTATACTATTTTGCTTATATTCAAAGTCTATGAACATTTCTGTCACAACTGCTATAAAAAAAAAAAGTTCCCACACTGAAAACTGAGCGGATGTGCTCATTGTAGAGTATTGTTGCCTTTATACTGATCCAATAAAATTCAAATCAAATGGGCTTACATTTTCTTCTGGGGGTCGCTTATCCAACATTGTCTATATATGGCTTCAGCATCTATATATGTTTTCAGATATCACTGCCTCTGTACTTGGAGACATACCTATTTTCTCTAATTGCCAAAGGCAAAGGGGACGTGCACGAATGAATAAAGAAGGTTATTGTGACAGATGAAACATAATTCACAATGAATACTCTTTTCATTCAGACTTAACATGGAAGAGGATTAGTCCAAGCTGAAATTTAGAAGAGGGAGTAAACTTCATTCCAATAATACAAGGACAGGCCAGAAATGGAAAACTACTGTAAATGCAAACAGGATTTGCTCATGATTTTGGATTGTTTCGTACCAGAAGAAATATTAAACTGACAAAAGTTGAAGAGAAATAGCAATAGAAACCAAAATGACATACGATGCTTTTTCTAGACTGGATCGTGATGAATGCTTATTGTATGTTTCTTCTTCCTCTGACAGAGATTTAATGAATGAAAAATGTTTTTTTTCTTCAGTAAATACATTTTTTGAAAGTAGGTATTCTTTTTATATGTTTACTAAAATTTACCTTTCTTTGTATTTGTTAATCCTTTCTTTGGATTTTTTAAGACTTTATACTGCATTAAGAGGTTGAATTTAGTGAAAAGTATCACAATAATTATTTTACTGTATGCAAATATGCTGGACTTCAAATGTTAATTTGGAGTAATAATTGGCTTAAATTTTAATTACTGCTTATAAGAATGTTATTAATTTTGTTGCTTTTTACATGTTTTGAGTCTATTAACAAAGTGAAGAAAGAATTATTTGCTATGCTTAATTTTTTTTAAAAAAATGTTGTTCTACATTGCTTTTATTTCTTTCACTGCAAATATGTTTAAGAGAAGTGCACATTTTAAAATTTGATCATTCTTAATTTTATCCATCGGTAGCTATTATATAGACTAATGAGCAACCTGAAAAGGAAATATCTAAAAAATATGCATGGAAAATATCTTGTTCTGTATATTTAATATTATTATATATTATAAAATAGATTAAAAATATTTTCAGGAAGTTAACATTATCAAAATATTTCAAAAAATTGAACTGAAAATCTCACTGAGATTTATAAGTAATTCCTATAGTTACTTATTAGTTACTTATCTGAAAATTTCACTCAGTCAACCAGAATGGCTTTTGAGAATGCAAATATAGGTTTGTACTATAACTTTTTAATATTCTACTTCTATTTTCAGCTGCTTTTGCTAGATTTTATGACCCCTAACTTCTGAACAATATGCTGTATATTTCAGCAACATATGAACATTAAACAAACATGTGAATTTTCCATAAAACAACAGAAGATTGTCCATTAGACTTCATTTGCAACATTTTTATACCAATTTTATACAATTTTATTACAGGAAAAAATAAACTCAGAACATTCTTCAGAATAAATGCTACAATATTTCTCCAAATTTATTTAATCAAATATTTCCCACACTTTTGTAAAAAAAAAGAAAGAAATAACTGATGAAAAAGAAGGATTTAGCAGTTAACATTTAGCATTATGAAGAAGAAATATATTTTTTTAAAAAAAACTTTCCTTTAATTAAATATCTACATTTCTATTTGTTATCTAGAGACAACCATAACATTTTTCGATGATAAAACATGTACTTTTGGTTTTTGTTTTAAATGATACTCATTTAGATTTATTTAACCCTTAGGGAATTGTTTTTTAAACAGAAACTGTAACTGATCATTTAAAATATTAAGTTTACAATTAAAAGTTAATGGAAAATATTTTGAACACTGGTAAATTTGTACATGGTCATAATTAGAAAAAGAAACAATTGAAGCCAGTAATCTCACTACAGAATAAGATATAATAATTCTATTTGAATTTTCTATTTTAAATTTAATCAGTAAAATAATATGTCATTATATTGTAAGCTATTTTTTTTTAAAAAAGCATTTCATAGAAAATGAAATAAAACTGCAATCTGAAATTCTTTAAATACTGCATTGGATGTTTTTAATACTAATTCAGAATATCAGAATGTATGAAAATGAATTCTTCAAACTGTATTTTTTTTATCTAAAACTGCTTATAATTTATTTTCCATAACTTTGGATTGTTAATTATTATATAAATTCTGGCTAGTGCTGAACCATACTGAAGTAAAAATATTTAGATTATGTGGGGCTGGAAGCAATACGCTGGGTCTTTCTTTCTTTTAGATACTATGATTTCATAAGACAAGCTGGAGGGGAGTCAAATCTGCCACATGCTGTGTGAAAAAATGCCACCCTGGTGTGAACAAAGGGTTTAGAATGGAGTCAAGAAGCGTGCAAGCTCAATGTCTAAGCTTTTCCTGTGAATTGTTCTGCCGCAACCTGCAGGATATCGAGTGGGCTAGAAAGAATAGGGAGCTCTTGGAAGCTACAGCAGAGAAACACTTGCAATCCAAAGTAGAGAGAGAGCCTCTTTTGTTTTGTGCTTCCTTCGGCAAACTGTTTTACCCAAAACAGAAACCAAATTTCAAACAAAAATTTCAATAACAATAAAATGCGAAGATTGGCTAAAGAATCCATATTATCTACCTTTACATCTTGAACTAAATGTTGAAATTTATTAATAATATGAATAGTAGCATGGCTCTTTCAAGTGTTGCTCCAAATGGGCTTTAATAGTCCAAATGTAAAAATAACACAAAATACATCAAAAGGCTCTGAAATCATTTTGTGAACTGAGACTAAATAAAGCATTCACTATCCTATATTGTTATATTGTGGTTCAGCTGACAATAAAATTTAGTTTTGATTACTTGACTCAATGAGATCCTTTAGTTGCCTAGCTGATTAACTGAAAAGAGTTATTATTATCATGTTTACATTTATTACAAGAGAGTATTACAGTGTATTATATTTTTTATCCTGCATTAAAAATATAGCAATAAAATTTCAAAATAGGAATAATAATGATCCTATGATTTTCATTTTGTTTATAGAACCAGTTAAATTTGTTTAAAGTATAGCATTACAAGCAAATATCAGAATGTATGCAACACTGAAACCTTTCTTCGTGAATGGATTATAAACTTATTTCTAATTATTCTACTTATTACTCTAATTACTCTCTAAGTATAATTCATTTGAATTATACTTTGAAAAATTAACTCTTAAGGCTTCAAGCTTTAATTCTATATCATACTATAAAAAATAAAATAGATTGATTCTGTCCTATCCTATAATCTCCTATTTCAACTTGTTTTTGTTATTATTTTTGAATAATAGGAAAGAAGAAGAAAAGGAAAGTATGTAGTATATTTTCTCACAAAAAATATACTATTCATGGCAAATAGACTGAATTAATCTATTCATGGGAAGAGACTGATTCAATCTGAACATATTACTATGAATTCAGTATAGGTGGGATTAAATGAGACATTCTCTACTCAGGAATATTCTGTTGAACACAATTATAGTTGAAAAAGGGCTATTCTGCTATGAAACTGTTTTGTTCTGAAACTGAAGCAGAAACAACAAAGCTGTAAGTTAAGGCATACAACTAAATTACAAATTTAAGAAGACAATCACATCTTGCCAGTCTGTTTAAAAATGATCTGACTATTTGATATTATAATCAACCCCTGTACTGAGCAACATTTTAATATCTTCCTATTACCAGATTTGTAACAATGAATTAATTCATCAGTCCTAAAATGGGGGGGGGGGGGTAACTAAAATTATTTAGAATCCCCCTGCCCATTTATAAGTACAACAATATTGCATTATGTTAGAAGAAATGTGTCAACAGCTTTAATTATTTTGAACTCATGTGACTTAATCTGGTTTCCTTTCTTTGTTCTGTACTATCACCTGTCTTTTAATTTCTTTCTCTTTGCAATACAGCATATGACTTCTTTTTCGTCCCAACTAAAATAGGTTATATTTCCATATTTCATCTTTCCAATTGTTATAATATAATACATCTAAACAGAGACACATATATCTTTAGACCATGCCTAGTTTTCTGCTTTTTTATTTTTGTTATCTTTATTTGTGTCTTATAATGCCATGCTAATTTATTCCAATTTCTTTATTCTCTAAATCTTGCTTATCCTCCATTATCTGTCTTTAAAAATTAGGCCACATTTTTTTTCCATAACCCATCTAAAACATTTCCTCTTTTACTCTCTTCATCGCACTTGTTCTCCTATCTCTACTTTTTCTTTCTTCAATCATTATTCCTTTCTCTTACATCTTTATCTCAATTTCTGTGCAATTGAGTAACACCATTCCCATCTATTAACAAAGTAGAAGATCTTGATAGAAGATAGCAAAATTGTTATACCAAATTCATCTGTCCTCTAAAAGGAACAGCAGCAATGGATGACAAATGATTTTGCAGTTTTGATTGACCTTTTTACTTTCTATAAGAAAGTAGGAAAATGCATATGTGGGATTTTCTTAGAAACTGCTGCTCAGAGTCACCTCGAACTGCAAAAAGGGCAATAAATGAATTTAATAATAATAACATTTTTCTGATTGTGCAACCATCCATAATAATAGAAATGGTGGGACCATAAAAAGGAGAAAGTCATAGAAAATGAAGAAGCTAAAGTGTTTTGGGACTAAAGCATTCAAACTGCTACACTTCAGACTTAACAACTGTCAATAAGAAAAACAAAAAAGTCTGAATAATAGACATGCAGTACCTGAAGACAGCAAGGTAGAAGAGAAAGAACTAGAGAAGATAACAAAATACAAAGACTAATACAAATGAAATAGAATGACTGTTGCAAAAGAAAGTAATGATAGTACAACTAGTAATAGGCAATCCCAAAATAGATGGAGTATCACTTGAAGACCACTGGCATTGACAAAATGATCATCAGTCAATTACAAAAGGCAGCTTTACTTCGAATAGCTTACATCCTCTGATGATACCTTTAACACATTGAACATCATCATTTTCCTATTCCAGGTCTTAGGCAAGAACTCCATAGGTGCATAAAGTTTACTTTCAGCTGTATTTTAACGATGTGTATATGTGTTCATTTAATTTATAAGACTGTAATTGTAGCATTTAGGTTTTTTTATGTCACTGCCACATCTAACTTGCACGTTTTATTATTTTCACACCTCTAATTAGGGACATTTTGGACATTTACGTAATTGTTATTAAACTTTCCATTAATCTGGAAAATCTGCTAAAAATTATATAGAGAATGGAATATCAAATCTCCTAGAACAGGGCTGTCAAACTCCCAGCCCATGGGCTGGATATGCCACGTGGTGACCACACCCACTTCCAGTGAAGGGGGAAAAGTCCCAATATGTCACATGATGCCACCATGATGACATGAGTTTGATACCCATGTCCTAGAATAAGTTTAGGTAACAAAATAGAAACCATAAATATTTTTCTGGTCTTTATGTAGAATGATGTACAATAATGCTACAAAAAATTTCCTGAGACTTTTTACTTATATCTCTTTAAAATAGTGAATACATTCGGCTGACCAGAGTCCCCAGCAAAATGTACAGAAAATATGACTACTGCTTTTGCTGAAAATGTAGGCCTAAGGTAGAAGCAGAAAGGACTGGCACACAAAAGTACCTAAGGATTAGGAGCAACAGAGCCAGATACAATTAGCTTTGTCTTAGGGTTAACTTTAACCTTAACTTTACATGGAACTCATTAAGACTGTTTGTAATATATACATGTTATATATGTAAACATGTTATGATGGCATTAAGAAAAACAGGGAGCTCTAATTTAGAAACCTTTTGAAAGCCATTTTTCTGCTGTTCCCTTCCAGTGTTCCTACCAGCATGGTTACTGGATGTAATTGTGCTAATTAAAATGGCACAAATTTAAACTTTTATTTAAAAATAAAGAGAATTTCTAGCAGGAAGGAAGCACTGACAAATTTGAATTTATCCCAGTGGAAATCATAAATTGACAAATGTAAATGTATTTTTTCTCTATTTCAGCTTTGTTTACTTGCCACTGCTTTCCTCGTCCTGCTGTTTTTCTTTCTTTTTTTCCCCTAAGAGCTCTTGAGCTGATTTGTTTTCCTATTGCCAATCTGCTAGCAACAGCATTCAGCGAGCTGCAAAGGTTTCAATTTGGGCTTTTGGTTTGGGGAAGTGGGTGTTGGGAAGAGAATGGGTTAGAAATTGCTGTTATACACAAACCTGATAAAGCAAACAAACAAGCAGAATGTATATAATATAGACTGCTGATGGGGGGGATTAGAAAACTTGTAGCAGAGAAAGAACTGTAATCCACATACAGGTCCTGTTTCTCTGAATGGGAAATTAATTATGAAATGTCTTCCATTTATAGTTTGTCAAGATATTTAACAAAGGATATTAAGGCAATTAGCGACATCAGTAAGTTACCAAAGATCAAAATGGTAGCACTATTAAAAATTAAATTTGTTTTACAAATTTAAATACCTTTCTCTAAATGATATTTATATTTTTATGATACAGTTGGGGTTTAATAAATCCTGATGTCCTGATGTATTTACTTATGTAGCCCAAAAAGTTATTGATGCTAGAAAAAAATCCAAGCTAATCCTGTATATATCAATTAGACATGTTCTGCTTATGATGGCAGAAATGCTAGTGGAAGAAATAGCACAATTAGTACAAGAAACCCTCTATTTAACTAAGTGTAAATTCTGAAAATATACTTTATCAAATAGAATCAAAGTGAAAATATTGGAATTGCAGGAATGCTACTTTATTGTTGTAGAATACGATAACAGAATTAGAAAAATATCCATGTTTCCTACACATCATAAATATTTTAAATTGGGTTATTTTGACTTTCTTCAATTTCTGATTTGTGAAAATGCAAATCCATTCTAAATGGTTCTTCAATGTCTTCATCAAGATCACTCTGAATTCCTTTACAGATAGCAAAGAAAACAGACTTACAGAATGTGAATACTGTTGCACAGTATTTTTAATTTCATGTGCTAGCAAAATAATGCTAAACCAATACAGATTACATGGGAAAGGAGATGCCAGATGTTCATGCTGGTTTTAGAAAAGACCAAGGAACATTATTGCTGATAGATAATGGATAACTGAAAAAGCCAAAGCGTACAAAAAAAAAGTAAATGGGGTAAAAAAAAACCACCTTCAGTTATGTTAACCATATTAAGCCATGAAATTTCCTTAGGAAAACAGGATTTCTGGATGATTTTATTGTTTCCATGCAAAACCTATACGCAATACAGCAAGCCAAAATCCAGGGAAAATATACTTCTGATTATATATTGGGGAAAGCTGAATGGGAAGACGGGTATGGTTTAAAATATTAGAAACTTGTACCGTGATGATGATTAGCCTGGTAGCTGAAAATGCAAGTTCTATTAATTAAAATTAAGGACAACAGTGAATAATATTACAATTAATGATAAAGAAGACCAATGAATGACAACAACTACAGCAACCAGTCTTATAGCTGCCAATGAAAATATTGAAGTGGTGAAAAACTTCTTCCTTTTAGAATCAGCTATCAACAGTAAAGGAACCAGAAGTCAAGAATTACATTGCCAGCTAGTATATGGTACAATAGCAATGAAAACCTTGGAAAATATATTCAGATACCATAATGTGTTTAAAAGTATAAGATCAAAATTGTGCAAGCAATAGTATTCATGTGACATTCTATTAAAGTTGGATTTTGAAGAAGAATTGATGCTTTTGAACTCTGGTTTAAAGAATATTCCTGAGAATACCATGGAAACCAAGAAAACAAATAAAAATGAACTATAGAACAAATCAATCCAGAATTCACCCTTGAGTAACTAGGCTTCAATTATCATATTTTGGACAATTATGCAACAAAAACACCTATCTCCTTTGAGAAGCCCATAATGCTTGAAAAAGCAGAAAGAAAAAGAAGAAAACTAACCATAACATAGATGGATTTCGTTACAGCAACAATGGAAGCACTATTGGGAGACCTAAAGATTGGGTACATATAGATATAGCAACAGCATTTAGACTTATATACCACTTCACATGCTTTACAGCCCTCTCTAAGTGGTTTACAGAGTCAACTTATTGCTCCCAACAATCTGGATCCTCATTTTACTGACTTTGGAAAGCTGAGTCAACCTTGAGCCTGATGAGATTCGAACTGCCAAATTGCAATCAGCAGAAGCCTGCAGTACTGTATTTGAAGCACTGCGCCACCACGGCTCTTGTAAAAGAGTTCTATGTTGTTGTTAAGTGTCAATGCTGATGGCACAATCAAATAATCATAACCAATCCTGGGTTATATTCTTAATTCAGTCTGCAGATACTGTTGGAATATATGACTCATTAAATCACTGCTCATAGCAGAAATGGAGTCTGGAAAATTGAATGTGGCAATTTCTATTTGTCATTTAGTCACAAATCATAGAGTATTGTACTTGCATTCAAACAAGCATCAGTACTGCTCACCTTCAAATCTTCTTGCTGTACCTTATCTCTATTTATGTTCAAGTCCTCATATTCTAAGGCAAATGCCTGAAAAGGATAAAGATAAAGCATGGAACTAGAAAATCACTCATAACTATTAATTGTGGTTATAGTTAAAGATATATATTGGTTTCTATTCCAAAAATGGAATTCCTGGTTGTACATATATCTCAGTTCTATAAAAACAAATGTATGAATCTATATTTTTTTTGGCATAATCTGCTCCCATGTACACATAAAGTGTCTTGATAATGAACAAATTGTTCTTTTGTATCAGAAAATATAAATTATAGAAAAACATTATATTTTACTTACAATGAGGAACTGAAAACATAATGAAATTTAAAGTAATCAATAGAACATTAGGACAATAGAAAAAGAAAACAGATTGCATCAGTATAGATGGATATTCCTGCAAATAATTATTACCAGATTAGAGCAAATAATCTAATTTAAATTAAGTACATTTTAACATTAAATTAAACTAATTTACAGTTATTTATACATTTTTATTTTTAGGATTGGACTATTATTAGCTAGAACAAGGTTCCCCACAGCAACAACAATAATAATAACAAATAACAATAATTATTTATAACTCTCAGCCAAAGAAGCTTGTCTTTATGGCTAGACAGGTAGGTCATTTAATTAAAACTGCATTGACCATATTGTGTTTGCTGTTGATGAGTGACAGGAAGACAGTGCCAAATGCAATCTCAGCAAATATTGCTTCTTAGAATTATTTTTAAACATCTTTAATCTCTCATTCAGATCACACACTACCTCTGCCTTCCTTCTTTCCCTCCACAATACACATCACTTCAATAGTGCTTTGTCCAGAGTGGATGGGGAATAAAGTGGGAATCTGTGTAGCCTATCCATCACTTTTTATCTTAACTGAATGACACACAAATTCGATCGATTAAATTAAACATAAGACAACTTTGCATTTCCACACTCACTTTCTCTATTACTTTTAGCCATCATTGTGATTAGAAGCATTAAGCGTGGTGTGATTTGAACGCTGCTGCCAAGCACCCACACACAAGCTGTTACTATATGAATAAATTGTCAGGAAAACAAAAACCATTTTACATTATAAGAGGCCAAGAAGTCAACTCTAGCAACATCAACCATGTTCATTTTGAAGGCTTGTGTTAGTGAAAAAAGAGAGAATTTATAAATTATCATTCTCTTGCTTTCAACAGAAGTTCCCACCTTCTTTTTCCACTTTTTTCTAGCTGTGTCAGGTAGTGTGATAAGCAACTGAACTGACCTTTCCACTTAATTTTGAAGATTTCATAATAAACCAAAACCAGCTGTGATTTCCTTGGATACAAGATTTCTAAGCTCTCTCGTATATTATTGATAAACTTAACAACGTGCAAAATGCATGATTTACAGAATAAATAATCGTAACTCTTTCTTGAAAAGTTTTGCAAAGCCAATTGCATGAATGGGGAGTAGGAAAATTGAGTGGGGAACTGGATAATTAAATATTTGCATTTATAGATTTTACTCATTGTTTTAATTTTGATTTTGCATCCCAAAGGTGCTTTTTTAAGAGGCAATTTGCTTTTTCTCTGAAGATGTTTCTCTTCTCATCCAAGAAGTTTCTTCAGCTCTGATGGGATAGTGGGGAATGGAAGGATTTATATTCCTTGCAGACAGCTGGTCATTTGCAACCTTTATAGGGCTCTTGAAGCACTTGGAGGTTTATCTATGTCTTCAGGGTCACCTGAGTAGTGATTCTGATTCCTGCAGTCTGCAATTTTTCTCTGGAAACCCATTCCTACTCCCACATCATTAAAAAGGTGTTCATCCAAAATTGTATAGTCAAAAGCCTATAGAGATTCTCAGGATATAAATGACCAGCTGTCTGCAAGGAATACAAATCCTTCCATTTCCCATTATCTTGTCAGAAGAAGCTTCTTGGATGAGAAGAAAAATGTCTTCAAAGAAAAAGTAAAAAACTCAAGTTGCTTCCTGAAAAAGCATCTTTGGGACAACTGTGACCGGATGACTAAGAATCTCTACACACTTTGATCTTGCTTGTTCCTCTTTCCTGTCCTCACTGTCCTTATATTTTTAAATATTGAAAGTAACCATTTATTTTTAAAATATTATTATCCTAATTATAATTACTCCTTAACAATACAAAAAAAAAACCCGGCAGACCAAATTGCTTCTCTATTCTTACTAATGTGGGTATTCCTCATTTAATTGTGGATCAAACAAGAAGCAAAAAATGCCAATGTACCAAGACCTAAGTCCATAGTAAATAGTGTTCGTTATTTGGCACTTGTAACAATACCACTATTCTGTGAGCCACATTGGTTGCCATTATGCTTTAGGTGCAATTCAAGGTGCTGATTATCACTTTTAAAGCTTGGGTTGGAACCAGGTTACCTTAGGGGACATCTTATCCCACTTCTTTTAACCTGTTCAATCTGGTCTGGCATGCTCCAGATCCATCAGCCGGTGTGATGGGACCCAGGAGCAATGCCTTTTCTGCTATAGCCCCTGCCCTATGGAACATTATTCTTAGAGAAATTAGAATGGACCCAATCCTGCTGGTCTTTTGAAAGGCCCTAAAAACCTGGTTCTATGCTCAGGCCTGGGACCCAAAATATGTGAAGGGTCCTGCCTCCAGATTGTGCCAACAACCATTGATTGTGTCATCCTCCTCCGCTGAGTATTTTAATGTTTTCATTAATGATGGAAATTTGTTTTTAAATTATTTTATCATTATAGGCCATCCAGAGTCATTTGTTAACATGTGCAGCCATATAAAGTGAATGAATGAATGAACCAATAAATAAAATTATTTGCTCTTAATTTTAATTCATTTGAAATCTTGGCCAATTGTTCTTTGGCTGATTGGTTGCTTTATTTTTTGTAATCTCTCTAGCCTAATCTTACTTGCTTTAATGCTCTGAAAAAAAGTAATGTAATATTAACATGGTAGGACTGGTCCCACTACATTTTTATTTCTAATTTTGTGTTTCTTGAAACTAAATCTTTGATAGACTTCACAATTATGGAGATTACTTCTTACAGGCAATATATAGCTGAAGCCATGTATGACCTTGTTCTAGCAGGTTTAATTACTTCTCCTAACATTGTACAAAAGCAGCTTTTTAAATGCATTTAGAAAAATGGGAAACTTCCTGAACCTTGAAGGTTCATGTAATTGTCACAGCTAAATGCATAATTGTTTCATTTGTTAGCCTAAATTATTAATTTTCTAAGACCAGAGCAAGACCTGTAGAAAATTATTGGTTGTACTTTCAAATGCCTCAGCTTTCCATTTGCTTGGATACTTAAAGAACCTAAGATTCATTTTTCTTACCTGAAATAGGGGAAAAATTATATTCTACACGAAGAAGTAAGGTTAACTCCTTTTGTAAGAACACAGAGATATCATCTAACTGCTTGGACTCCACTACTGCATAAGATTATGGTGGTATTCAAAATTGGCACATAAATAATGTGTTTTAATTCTTGATTAGATAGATATGTATTTGGAAGCATTGAATAAGGTTGAACAATCCAACAAACTTAATGTTGTCCCCTTGCAAATTGTTCCCTATAATATTTGAGCAAGGTGAGAATGTGTGTCTGCACAGTTCACAATTTGAAAAAAAAAAATACTGCAAACAAATTAATGGTATACTCCCTCATCTTACTTTTTCCTACAACCATTTTGTGTTAGGTTTGATTTATGATGTATTTTATGCTTATGCTTATGATTTATCATGCTGCTTGTATGTATACTGAGAGCTTATGCAACAGAGACAAATTTCTTGTGTGGCCAATCGCACTTGGGCAATAAAGAATTCTAATTCTTCTAATTAATTTGTTCACAATTCAAATATGATATAAGCTTTCTGTAATCATGTGAGCTAGACTGATGGAAGAGGAGATTGCATTGTCTTTTCTACCTGATCCTAAGTTTTACAACTGAAATGAGTAGAATTCAATATGAGTTTTCTTGAATAAAAACAGAACATTTTGTTGCCAAGCTTGAAGAACGAAAATGAAATTGAGGATTTTCTAAGTTTAACATTCAAAAGGAATTTAAAAATGAGAAAAGCTTTAGCATGCTGAATAACTCCTAACCCATTGATTCCGGGAAGATAGGAATGTTTGATCATACATTGCATCATGACTGGAATCAGTCATGATTGCACTATATTGGCAAACATTGTCAAACATTCCTATCTTCAATCAGGCATGATTGTTTTCTTTACAGGGCAAAACCTGGTTTCTTTGGAGCACACAAATACATTAAAAATAGACTTAATCATGAGTTAGGTATGACTTGAAATTAACAGTATACGATTTGTATGAAAATCAGACATTAACAAAACATTCTCTGAGGAAGATCTTATAGAACTTGTACCAGAAGCTGTCATGTCCATGCCAGTCTTGTCAATCCTAGATCAAAATTAAATCTATTATAAATGTTACATATATATATAACATTGGTAAAGTAAAAGAAGTTTTTTTTAATGAATCGCCAATACCACAAATGTGAAGATAAGAAAAACAAATCACAAATGAAACTCTGTTTAGTTTAATTTTGTTCTTCAATGTGACAAGGCATATGGAGAAAAAAAATAAAGTTCCAAAACAGCATTTCACAGGGATGGGAGAAGCAAATACCACTAGAGACAAACTATCCCTCAAATAATCTGACCCTATACTGTGAAGAGTTATATAGATGACTACCATCACCTTGAAATTTACTTGGGAGCAGACTGAAAGCTGGGGCATTGTGATATTTTGCACAATGACTGATAAAATGAGGAGGGACTGAATCAATCAAAACAATGCCATAAGAACACTCCAACGTGGTGGGAAAGTATTTGGACCATGACAGGGAAATAGTAATGATTTCCCCCAAATACAATTCACAGTGCCACTGGCCACGACCAAAGTGTTACCACTGTTATGTGTCAGGACCTTCATGACCTGGGTCACATTCATGGTGTCATGATGGCTACCACTCTTAAGCTTCTTCTGATTTCATCCCTGGAGAATGCAAATTGAAGACCCCCCAAGACAATAAACCTGGAGAACTCCACCACCAGTCATACCATTGAATCAAGTAACTTAGGTAGACAGGTTGCTGTATAATACGAAGCTGGTACAACAGCAACAATACCATCTGATTCCCAATAGCAATCCTATTTGATTCAACCTTAATAGGATTTTACATCCAGGCACTGGAGGCAGCACCCTTGAATGCCACCGGAATACCCTGGATAACCAGAGTTATTCCAATGCTCTGGGCTTGACTCTCAGCTGATGCCACACCAAACCCAGATGGACAAATTTCTGACAGGACAGCCAATTCCCTTCATGCTCATCCAGGTTTTGGTAATGCATGCAAAGTTAATCCTCTTATCTATTATTATGTCACTGATGGGGACAATTTTATTACAGACTGATGTGCTGTTTAGTAGCATCAGCTATTAAATACTGTTTTACAAGCTCTGGACTTTCAAAAGTTCAGAACAAATATAGCCATAGGAAACAACTCACAATTCTTATATGAAATTGTCACCACAATTCTCAAAATGACTCTGAAAGGTATTTTTTTTCTTTTTATTATGTTGTTGTAAGTCTTGACACATTGCAATGCTTCAATACAGGATGATTCTATGATATGATTAAAGATTAACATTCTATTATTTAGATAGCTTAGAGTAGTGATAATAGAGAAAAGAAAAAGCTGTTCATTTAATATTAATTACAATTTATAATGTCAATATTACAAGGATAAAAATTATTTGGCTTTTTTAGATTTATCTAAAGTTGTGTATAACATTGAAAAAAGAATGACTATGACTCACATCAAAGAAATTATTGTATTATTGTATAATTATTCAAGCTTAAATTGATTATTTAGTAATTAAGTCCAGGGGTGGGATTCAGCCGGTTCACACTGGTTCAGGTGAACCAGTTGTAAACTTTTTGTACAGTTCAGAGAACCAGATAATCCCACCATTGGCTGGCCCTGCCCTGCCCCACCCTGCCCTACCCCTCCCAGAAATCTCAGCCACTCCTTATCTCACCTCGCCTGCCTTGGCCATGACATAGCTGTTGCTGCTCTCTGGCTACCTCACTCAGTAGCTTGCTTGCCTTGACCATGCAGCCCCCATGGCCCAGTCCACTTGCCTGCCTTTGTTCCAGCCTCCCTCGTGGCCTGGCAACCTGCTGAGCCTTCCTCTGCCACTCTCCACTGCCTCTCATGTGGCCCAGCTGCCTGCCTGCCTGCCTGCCTGGTGAGCCTTGCTTCACCATTCTGTGCTGCCTCCCATGCGGCCCTGGTCCCTGCCTGGTGAGCCTTCCTTTGCTGATCTCTGCTCCTTGCTTAGTTGCCTCCCATGTGGCACAGCTCCCTGACTGCCTGCTGAGCCTTCCTTTGCCTCTTTGCCAGCCCTAATGGCCTGCTGCTGCTGCCACTTCTTTGCTGGCCCGAACCGCCACCACTGCCTCTTTGCTGGCCCAAGCTCTGCTGTCACCTCTTTGCCATCATGAACTGCTGCCACCACCGCTGCCTCTTTGCTGGCCTAAATCACCACCACCTGTTTGCTGGCCTGAGCTGCCACTGCTGCCATCTCTTTGCCATCCCAAACCTCTGCTGCCACCTCTTTGCTGGCCTGAACTGAGGTAGCAGGAGTGCCAGCAGGCCGTTTGGGCTGGCAAAGAGGCAGTGGCAGGAATTCATGCTGGCAAAGAAGTAGTGGTGGTTTGGGCCAGCACTTGTGTGCATATATACCATTAGTTTTGCCATTGAATTGTCAGGTTTGTATTCTGAGCAAAATTAGTTCTCCTTGCTATATGCAAATATCTCATTTTATTAAAATGCTTCTTATTCCTCCCCCCTCTCTGAGATTATGCCTAGTAGGGAAAGCTGTGGTCTCTTTCAAACTTAAATTTCAAGATTTTCTGCATTATATCCCATGTAAGGATTCTTATTATGTAACCACAACATGTGGTAAAATATTTATTGAGTTTCATGACATTTATAGCATTCATTACTGTACGATTTGTCTGTGATAGATATTATTGATGGAGTCATAAGAATTTATACCAGTTTTTCATTAGATTATATTTTAGTGTAGTCCACAATTCTTCCTATTAGTGTGTTTTGACTAGATCTTCAAAGTTTTGCATCCATGTTATCATAAAGGTTTTTTGTTTGTTATGTATCTGTATCATATCTAAGTAAAAGTTTATATATGTACCCCAATTGTTGTTTTTCTTATATGTGTATTTTCTTTGTAATATATAATAGCTTCACTATTCTTTTGTTTATTCTCTCTCTCTCTCTCTCTCTCTCTCTCTCTCTCTCTCTCTCTCTCTCTCTGTGTGTGTGTGTGTGTGTATAGTCCTCTGTAGATATCCTTCTATTAGTAGCTGACCAAAAAGTGAAGCAAAATTAAGAACAGGATAGTTGAAGAATACAGCTTAAACCATCAGCAAGCACCATTTTCAGTGGATAGTGGAAACAACTAAAAAGTCTATTTATTTTGATTCCATGGCTAATATTAATACTCCCTCCCCTCAATAATGTTGATATACTAACAAGAACAGATTTGTAACATTCACAGGATTAAGAACACAATCAATACTTCTTCCCTGTCTTCCATGGTCTGGTAAAATATCTATGACTTGGAAAGTGAGGAGGAAAAAAGCTTAGGATGTTTATCTGAAATATAGATATAATTGTAGGGTTTTTTTCTGGTAAATACAGGGAGCCCCTGCTTAATATCCATTCATCTAGAGACCATTTAAAGTTATGGCAGCACTGAAAAAAGTGACCTACAATCTCTTTTCACATTTATAACTGTCTCAATGTCACCATGTTCAAGATCTTGGTAACTGACAACCAACTGTGGTGAATGTGTATCTAAAGGAGCAGTGGGGAGGCTTTTGGCAACACAGAGCTTTCCAAGAAAGAGGTCTGGAATAAGAAACTGCAGTCCCAAGCTTGATGTGGGAGAAGGAAGAAATTGCCTCTCAACCTCTCCACTCCCACCCAGATGCATTCAAAAGTTTGTACTCAAAACTGATGCATCAGATGCAAAGACCTGGATTAAGAGACTGCATAGTTCCAAGCTGGAGCAGGGAGAGGGAAGAGCTTCCGGGTAGCTACACCCTAGACCAGGGGTCTTCAAACCTGTTATCTTTAGGACTTGTGGACTTTAACTCCCGGAATTCTTCCTCCAGTCATGTTAGCTCAGGAATTCTTGGAGTTGAAGTCCACAAGTCTTAAAATTGCCAAGTTTAAAGACCCTTGCCCTAGATTTTCTCAGGATAGATCTAAGAGGTTAGAAGGCTATAGTCTATTTTGGCAAGATTCTATCCATTAGGCATAAGCAAATAAAGAATTGGAATAAATTGGATCTTGTTATCTCATCTCTAGGCTTGGCCCTGATACAAATTTGCACTTTTAACAGTCGAAGCATTCTGAAGTCATGTGATCATCATTTGTTACCTTACCAGATTGGCTACCAACAAAAAGTTAAAGGGGACACTGTAGATATTTGCAAGTCTTGGTCATGTGATGTCTCCCTTAACTCCCTTAATTTACCTATTATAATTTATATTATGCTGTAATATATTTATAAGCTAAAAATATGGATTTAAAACTTTTAGAAAATTATTAACTACTGAAAAAATGGGAACTTATCATCCATGATTAAATATAAATAATGCCATTAATATGAATTTTAACTACAAGATCCATTAACTGCTAATGATGATAAATTAGTAAAATGAAAAATGCAAACAATATGTCAAAGTTCTACTAGTATAAACAGCAAGACATGCCAAATAAATTATGATGCATGAAAACAGTCTTTCAGCACAGTGTCCTGGATACTTCCATCAAAATCATGTATGATCACACTGGTAGAAAATTGCTGTTAGGAAGCTATTGGGGGGGAGGGGTCATTTATTCTTGATTACTCATGACTTTATGAATAAGTCTGTACCATTTTATTGGGAACATCATTTTCCTCAGCCTTTCTTCAAAGAGCTAAGAGGGAGTGACTGATCCAGATTCAGCCAGTTGGATTTGTGCCATGGCAGTACTGGAGTTTACTATGTCCCAGGTTTTAGTCCAGTGCCTTTAACTGATATACTCTTAGATAGATTGATCAAAGGATCAAAAACACATATCTTTCTTTATGCTTATAAGTGTTATCATTTAGATAAAATTATATCAATGGCAGTTTAATGATGAATTTCCAATAAGCTGTCAAATACTGAATAAACAATCTTAACAACTAGGGAAAAATCTATTAATAAAGTTAATATTTATTTTATTGCAATTATATAAGGACATTAACTTGGAAAATAGAGAAAATAGGGAAAAATAAAACATTTTTTTTTTAATTTGAGAAATAGCTATTTTAAGAATGGCTGCTATAACAATGTTAGAATTGTTTTAAGATACTTTGCTATTAATCTTTTAGTTTCTTCAAGCTTGTCAGATAAAAATGATTGGGCCCTAAAATATATGTAAAATTTCAGCATTCCATTTCTGACTTAAAACAGATTTTTTTTAAAGTAAAAAAGAAGCAAGAGTGCTCTAAAAGATGAATATGAGAAAGCATTCAGTCTTTTGAAGAAATTTATATAACTCCACATCGCAATTTGAAAAAAAAATTGCTTAAGAAAACTGCTATAATTTTGATGGAAAACTGATCAATAGAGTGTTCAATCCCAATTAACAATGTTAATGCCACATATATATCACCAACTGCAATAGAAACAAGTGAAGTCACCAAACTGTATTGCCTAAAGAACTACTTCACAGACACAGTTGTATACCTTTAACACAAAGGCATTGTAATTTGATCAACTTCTATGATACAAACTTCAGGTAAGAACTGCACATAGAACCCCAGATTCAAAAGAACCAACCAGAATGTTGCTATAGCCTCTCCACACAACTGCCACATTTGCCTTTTCTTTTAAAAAGTAATATCTTGGCAGCTATTTCACTTGTATGTCAATTTAACAACTGATGAGAAGAATTACACAATCCAAAATTTGTAGAGGATATTTAGTCTCTTCTTTTAAAGGGTGGCATTTGAAAAGTTAAAAGCCTGGTGCTGAAGTGACTTGTACTGATAAATATTTGAAAAGCTCAGTCCAATTTCAGTCCAACTTTGTAATTTCCATATCAAATTATAAGCTCAGAATGCCTAGAGCGCAAATAAACATACTAAAGGCTTTTTAGCCACAAGGAGATAAGATCTCTCTCTGGAGAGACTTCGCAAAACTGCTCCCTTGCTTTTGTGCAGACTGCTGGAATGTGCTTGCTTTTCATTTCACTCTTTGTGTCTGGCTCTCAGGCCTCACAGGCAGTGTCTTAAGCCAGGCAGGGTCAGCACAAACAGAGAGCAGCATTCATGGACAGATCAAGTTTATGTGAGAATCTGTTCCTCCTGTGCCCTCAATTTCCATTTGAATTGTTAATAAAATTTCAACCTGAAAGGCACATGATCGCATCAATAGAGAAGTCACGCAGAGAATCCTCAAGCTCAGAAAAACAAAATTTCTTTATTTTTTTAAGCCATCGTTCTCCTGCATTCATGGGAATTATGCCATCTAACATCTCTCCTGAACTGATCCTTCCAACCCCATAGTAACATCTGATAGCAAATAAGCTGCTTGCTTTAAAAGAATAGGCACATAAATGAAAAATAATAACACTATCAGCTACTCAGCATAAAAAAAATAATGCAAAGATAGCAAGAAGCTAGACTTAGAACTAGATTCTCCAATGTTACAGCTTCAACAAATGCAACAAATGCAAAGAGGCTTTTCATTATTAAGGATATTTCAAGGAGCTAATAGTTCTGATTAGGACACCTTTCCATTGTTTATGATATAATATGAACTATGGCTCCACAGAGTTAAAGTCAGACTCCAGTTAATTTGATTCCCCAGTACAAATACTATATAGGAACAAAAATCGCTCTTTGCTTCTGGAAGTTGAGTCAGGGCAACCGTACTATTTTCTTGTTGGTGAGAACCATTTCACTGCTTATCTAAGTAGTTTCTTCAATCTGAGCAAGTTGGTTAAAGGGAAATCTTCCTGGAGATTTCATTTCCTATCTAATCTGAATAGGCTAATTAGGTAAGTAGACAGAGAGCCATTGGAGTGTAAATATTCCAACTCCTAAATTGTTTATCCTAGGTGGGTCATTAAGTATGGCTTCACTGGTGAATTGTGAAGTGGTCTTGGGGACTGATGAATGATCAGCACTAAACAATGGGGGACAGTTTGTGTCTGAGGCCTCCACCTCTGTTGAACGATAGATTTTCCATTTTGGCCTAATTAAATTACTTCATTCTTCTCCCAAACCATTTATCTTCTCTGTTCAAAATCTGAACATTATTGTTTCAAAAGAGTACCTTTTTTCTTCTAAATGAAGGTATACTGCTGATTCTGGCCTTGTGGTGTTGCTTCTCCAAGTACAGTTCAACTGTACTTGGAAACCAATGCAATTCCTATAGCAATGATTTAATAAGTAACACTATTGTAGTTGCCTACTAAAAATATGGTTGCTGCATTCTAAATCAGCTGAAGTTTCTGAGTAGCGCACAAGGAAAATCCTATGTAATGTGAATTACAATAATTTACCAGGGCAATTGCAATGGCATGAGTGACTGTCCTAAAAACATTTATTCAAAGTGAAATCATAACTGATGTACCAGCTAAAACTGTGCAAAGCTCTCTTGGCCTATATTATTTACTTGCTGATTAAGTATTCTTTTCCTATGGCTGAATGCAACCTTAATAAAATCAAAATTTACATGATATTGGAATCAGCTCAGTTCTGAGTTTACATTCACTTCATCTTATTTAGGGTGAGACTAAAGTTCCCCCTCAAACTCCCTGAGTCTTCAGGGACTGACTTAGAATTTCCATTTTCCATTCAGCCTACACTATCGATAAGCCCTCTCTCAAAGGCTTTGTGTTGACTTAAATAGATTTGGAGAATTGACCAATTTCCGAAGAACCCTATAGTTGAGTGTTTATAGCATACACATCTCCCCACTACTATAATTGACTAATTCTACCTCAATAATAATGAAACCATAGTAAAACATAGTGCCTCTAATTCCTAACTTTCATTGTTAGTACTGAAAGATACTATGGCCAAAACATATCGGGAAGCAAAGATGTTTCTGAACCTTCCTTCCAAGTTCTACTTCAGATCATCCATGAGACTGACTACAATTTTTATTCCATGTACGGATATGAAACCAGATTGTTGTGGTCTATTTATTTGGTCTCAGGTTATCTGCTTCCATGGTTTCTGCTTTCCATGGCTCTTGAAGAATGACCCTTCTTTCATGATCTTGGAAGTTTTCCTTCCTTCATAAAAGCATCATCTGCTGCTTGGATCAAATTCCCAGTTAGCTAGTCAGATGATTCAGCTCCTGGATGCCAAGATTATAGAGAACTCTTGTCTGATTCTTTTCTTTCTCTTTCCCTAAACCTCTTCATATATTATTCCATAGTCGTGTCCTAAAATAAACTACATTGATGAATGAGATAATGGTTGCATTATTACAATAGAATGTCCTTTGTCCATCTTATAACAAGAATATAGCTTTATCCACTAAAGTGAAACCATTATATAAAGAGAAAAGGAGAATCAAACAGAAATAAATATTCACATGTGCCTTGGGCAATTCCAAAATTAAATGCTTGGTCAGTGAATTGGTCCCCTAATCTCTAATAAAAGTTGAATATTTCTCTTTAAAAAGTTAATGTCAAAGAAGGGATTTGCTGGAGGCTTTTGTCTATGAATCTTCCCAAAGAAAAAGTAATGAGAACCTGGTGGACGAGAGACAAGGCAGGTAACTTCAGGTTAGGGAATGAAATTATTTTAAGATTTTAAGAAGAGAAAATCCAATGCTCCCAGACTTCTAGATTCAGTAAATAATCGGGCTGTGCTTGAGTTCTTGTTTTATTTGGAACATGGAAAAAGCCTTGCCCAGTTCCTTCTACAGCTTCTAAGGGTCAATATGGATAAGCTTAGCCATTGTCTTTACTCTTGAAATCCAAGTCTTTTCCTCTTGGCCCAACACCAATCTCTGTTTCCTTTCTATAAGCTGCTTTCTGATAAAATAAATCCTAACAAAATAGTTTAAATAGCTAGTTTATGTCTTGAGAGAGATAACCTGCTAAAATGTCATATATAAGTCTCTGCAGATCAGTTATCAATTCCTCATTTTAAAACAGCATTTTTAAAATTAATATGAAAGAGAATACATTTTCGGGGGTGGGGGGGAGAGCTTGCTTTAAAAATCTAGAAAAAGATGAAAAAGGAGGCCAGTGAATGCAACTCTTGAGCTATTCTGGTTGGGTAGGGCAGCCCTGAAAAACTTTTATATGGGACTAGAGTAGGATTTTTGAACACTTAGAACAGCTCTGGTAAATGCATAGTTCAATATAGATTTTGTTATTGTTATTGTTGACTTTTGTATAAGAAAAGGGGAAGAAGGACAAGCAAGCAGATGAGCATATGATGTTTTACTCACAATAATATAATAATTACAGTATTTTATTTTTTGTTACAAATAATATACTGTAAAATCATATGCCTTTTTTGTTATAAATACATTACTGTACTCAGAGTAAAGTAATTGCATACTTCTAAGAAAAAAACAAAGTGACTGAAAATGTCAACGTAAGTGCAAAACATGAACTGCAGATGAACTGCAGATGAAATTTGGTGCTAGCCTACTGCTGTGTTATGAATAGAAGAGATGACTCCACCAGACTGTCAATTATCTGGAAGCCTGCACTCACAAACAAAAAAATCTCCATACTACAAGGCAAGCAAACACCTGGGCACAAACAGACTCCCCCTGATACCTCCAGCTCAAACACACCCCAACCAGGCACCCAGATGAAACCTAGCTTCCTAATAAATGATAGCCGCCCTTTTACCTGAAGCCAAGCTGCACTAAAAGCCTCCAATACAGGAAACACAATGTTGCTAGCCAATCAAAAAATGCTACAAAACAGACAGAAGATATTAATAACACCAATCAAGCCGAACACAGCAAACTCCAAGACCAATAAACACAAACCAAGACTCCCAACCAATCAGGATGAAGAAAAACCATTCTAACACAGCAGTAGGCTAGCACCAAATTTAAAACAGAAACAGCTGTGAAAGCCTGACTCACAGACGAACACAATACAGAAGCCTGATGATGTCAGATGAGATTCTGCCAAAAGATCGCTACAACTTTAAAAGCACAACTATAAAGACGTGGGAAAATACCCGAATACACACACACACACACACACACTGACACATTATAATACATTAATAGTGGATAAAAACATCCATTAAGAAAATACATGTTCTCAAACAGTTAGGGGCACTCCCTGGTTTATATGAGTGGAGAGCCAATAAGTATGTGTGTAAATATCATTTCCAAGGATTGTTCTATCTACAAAAATTGTCACAAATTGACAGCTATAATTCTGCAGCCAATTTTTTTCTAGTAGACATTGCAGCAACACAGAATTTTGC
The DNA here is from genome assembly GCF_900518735.1 of Pseudonaja textilis. The sequence continues at coordinate 8,068,465 of NW_020769322.1, forward strand.
CACTGCACACGTAATAGCTGGGTTTGAATCCTGGAGGAGAAAGTCTACATAAAAATTGTCTGCCCTCCCTAGCAATCTCTCTAGTAAGGGGAGAATATACAATGACCTATAAACTCTGTATAACTCACAGTACAATAAAACATGTGAGATATCTTCAACTTCTCTTTTACCCATATACATACACATTCTGCTATTGGTGTTTTCTGATACCTGCCCTGAAGAAGCACTGATGGGAGAATATTAAATCTGGTTCTGAAGAATGCTATTCTTTGTTTTGGGAAGATCAGATCATTTAGATATCTTGCTGATTCCCACACTCCCTGTTTGATTCTGTCCCTACTGTGGCAAGGCAACCTATTTAGTTATTCTTGGAACTCCAAGTCCTTCATTCTATTGATTACTATTTGCTTTGCTTGCTCAAAGCCTAAGGACATGAAAAATACTGGTGAGATCCCATAGGAGCCCAGCTTGTGGTCTATTGCCTATTTCCAGAGGGAGGGGTAGTTATCAATCAGTACTAGCAGAGCCAGTCCCTCCGGGAAGAAATGCATTTTAGCCAATGAATGATCATCATCTTCCAGGCTCTTACCTGAATTTGAGCCATGCCTGTCTCGATTCTTACCTGGGCATTTGGAGTTCCTTTGGGTGTAGCTAAGATGGCTCTCAGGAATTTGGTTTGTATAGGTTGTAGCAAGTCTTTTTTTGCAAGGATTTCTGTTTGTGCCCCATATAGAATTTGTGCCAATGTTTTGGTCTCAAAAAGTTTTAACTGCGATCGTGCGCGGTTTCTGCCTGCGCTCGCCACTGGGGTGCCCCGAGCCACCCGGCTTCGGGGCTAAGCCACCCCATAGAAGGTGGTGAAGACAGGGGAGATCTGGCAGGGTCGAGAGGAATCACACCTCTACTCCCCAGCCAACTAAACTCCCTTTTCCAAAGGCGGTAGAGCCACGGTCAGAAATGGTCGCCTCAAAGAAGCACTCAGCCGGAAAGTTTCCTATTCATTCTTCATTCCATGAGCTAGTGTGAATAAAATTATATCAACTTTGTTTTTGTAATTGAATTGTTCAATAGAACAATTTTTGAAGAAGAAAGAAAGTAACACATGGTAGCAAAAGAGTAAATTGATGCAATAGTTTTTAAAGGTAACAGATGGAAAGTTCATTAAAAAAGCAATAGAGTGTTTTGAAGTTCTTTGACTAAAGCTGCTTCCAATTTCTATTTAAAAAGAACAAACAAAGAAGGCCAAAAGAAAGAGAGGTGGATATGCCAAAGATTTGTTCCACTACCTCCAAGTAATCTGTCTACTGTGCTTATATGTTTATTTGGCTGGCTTAATACAGTAGACACTGTAGATAGATCTTAATGTACAGACATATGACAATTCTAAGACAACTGGATTTTTAAGTGATGTGGGAATACTGATGAAACTGGGACTTAGGATGCCTGTTTAGGATTTTCAGGACCATCAGTAACTGAGCAGGTAAAAGAGCCAGATGTCTGAAGAAATGTATAACTTTAGAAAAGATGGAAAAAATAAGCAAATAAGGATGATTTGCAGCAAACTGGATGGACCCAGTTAAAGTCACAAAGTACACTTTTGGAAGAGGTGTTGGCTACGGATCATCCCGGAAGAAATATGGCTTTGTAATGATTAAGAGCCGCAGTGGCACAGTGGTTTAATGCACTACTGCAGGCTACTTTGCTGTTCGCTGGCTGCCAGCTATTTGGTAGTTCAAGTCTCACCAACTCAAGGTTGACTCAGTCTTCCATTCTTCCAAGGTCAGTAAAATAAGGACCCAGATTGTTGAGGCAGTATGCTAACTCTGTAAATCACTTAGAGAGGGCTGTAAAGCACTGTGAAGTGTTATATAAGTCTAAGTGCTATTGTTATTAACAATCGACACAAAGGTGATGGTATTAAGCAATTAGATTTTTCAAATAGAGCTTTAAAATTTATGTTTGTTATAAATTTTAATATATTAAACTTTTATAGATATATTTATATTTATCTATATAATCATTAACATATATTTTCCATGAATGTTATTGCAAATATAAGCTTTTTTCAAGGAATTTAAAAAATTACTGTGTCATTCGCAATTTTCTTTGTAAGGGCATTAATAAAAATGACTTATTCTTATTTGAATATTAGATGCAATATTCTTCATGACTGAAATACTCATGCCACTGAAAAATCTAATTAGAATACTCAGTTTAACTCTCAGTGAATTCTTGGATAAATTTATTTCCAATATTATTCTGTGGTTTGTAGATCTAAGTGGTTGGTCAAACAACAAATATAATCTAGTTTTCTGACCTTTTATGTTTAATAGGATTTTATGTAAGAAATGAAATAACATCCTATCCTAAAGCAAAAATCAGATATTTTTAAATGATGTCAGGTGAACTGAAAGAGGAACTAAAATTATAATAACCCAGTCTGATATAATACAAATCAAACAATACTAACAAAGGTTACAATATATTCTGTATTTGTTACCAGTGACACATCATTTATAGCTATTATTTATACTATATTCATCCAGTGGAAAGCACAAGATCAGAGAAGTCCTTATACATAAAAATATTGCATAATTTTTTTGTTGTTTATTTTAATTCTTATTAGTTTAATAGCTTACACATATGTTATTTTTACTCTCTACATTTTCATTTATTTATAAACTAATAGTCTAAGATTTAGAATAAAAAAAATATTTGTGAGATGGACATTTAATTAAAGACTTCAAATAACTTGAAGGGCCAAGACCACCTTAAATTATGAGAGCATCTTGGAATTATATCCAAATCAAAAAAAGGTAGCCATGTTAGTTGGTTGCAGCAAAAATAAAATTAGTGGAATTTTTAAAACTAATATTTGTTATGGCACAAGCTTTAGTAGATTACAGTCCATTTCATTTGATGGATAACTATAATCCAGAGTGAACAGTACATGCATATCCTTGGCTTGGGGATAGGGTCTGCTGAGAAAGTAAAAAGAGAGATTTATTAGAAATAAAATGTAGGGGATACAAACAGTGAAAACTGTTCATAAAGGATTACATTCTAAATGGAAATAAAAACAGCTCAGGAGGTCAGCACTGAAAAAATTCTGAAGCAAGTGGTCCAAAAACACACTGTTTACATATTGGCTGATTTCAATACAAAGATTCACAGCCAAGCAGAAACAGGTATCATTGGCAGTTTTGGACCTGAAACAAATGATGTAGATGGTTGTTTGGTTCAATTTTGTTATGAAAATCTATTTCAAATAATAAATACTGGGCTAAAACAGTACAAGTGTCACTTACATCAGAGGGCACTGTAATCAGATAGACCATATCCTAGGTAGCCATTGTTGGATTAATTCAATCCTCATTGTCAAGACCAGGGGTGGCCTGCTGGGCATTCTCAGGGGTTTGGGAGAGCCCTTAACTAAGATTCTGTGCAGTTCAGAGAATGCCCAAATCCCACTCCTGGCTGGCCCCGCTCACCCCACCCCGCCCCTCCCAGGAGTCTCCACTCAGCCCATTTGGATGCAAGTAAATGCAGGGTGTGCACAGAGGTTTGGGGATGGTAAAAAACGGGTCTCCCATTAGTTTGGGAAGGCTGGAAATGGGCCCATTTCTGGCTTCCAGAGAGCTCCAGAACCCGGGGAGGCCATTTTCACCCTCCTGGAGGTTTGAGGAAAGCCTTCAGAGCCAGGGAGGGCAAAAACACTTCCCCACCATGGTGCAGGAGGCTGGCTAGGCCACACCCGCCCTGGCCACACCCACCCAGATACCAGGTAGACAACTCATTGCTACAATTTTTGAAGCCCACCCCTTGTCAAGACATATTCAAGTGCTTTTTGTAATTCGGATCATACATGAATTGTTGCTGGCTAAGATTAGAGACAAATTACGTAACATCAAAAATACATCATCACCAAAGAAGTTTGATCTGACTTCCATTTCATGTAATCAACTGCAGTGAAAAATAATGTTAATTGCTGAGAAGATGCAGGGGAACTGGCAAGAAATTAAATCGCCTATAATTGAAACAGTGGTGGAATACAAACCAGAAAAAGCCAGAGAAAAAGCACAAGTGTCTCTTAGATGAAACTGACAGACTAGTTGAATGAAAAAAATCAGTTGTAATTTTATAATGCTTAACATTTTTTTAAAAATCACAAAGTCTTCAGTTTTTAATGTTTTATTAGATTGGTTAAATTGTACAGAGCCCCTCTATGAGGGAGTTGGGCAATTAAGAAGATTGATATATGAATAAATAAATAAATAAATAACTGCCAATTTTTTAAAAAAATAAATTTTATTTAAAAAATAAAATTTTCTTCCCCCCCCCCATTCCTAAAGATCTATGGTTTATTATAGCTTGTTAAATAAGATGCCAATATAATCAGAGTTGCCTCTGACTTCAAATATATTTTTAAAAGGGCTACCATATTACTCTAAAAAAATCTATACAAAATATATCATGAATATATTGCATTACCTTATTATTACTGGTTGAATAAACATGCCTGTTGTCTTGGACTGTTGCTTATTTAACTTGGCCTGGCTGTACATCTTGTAACTCTTGCAGACTCAAGGTACCTAGAAATTTGAATAAAACAAGCAACGGTAAAACCTATTCCTAATTATTCTGCATTAATATTATTCTTTATTAGAAGAAAAGGAACATCAGTGGCAGTAAAGATACCTAATTAAAACAGGCTTTTAGCCTGTCCTTATTGCCAGATGAAATGAGGTAAAGTATGTAACTTATTAAGAAGTTTAACCATTCTGCAAAAACTCTAATAAATCAGCTTTCCAGAATTAGTAAATATAAGGCATCCAAACCATTTTTATTACAGGGCATTTTAGGTTTCATAACCAAAACCAGAATGAGGAAGAATCTGTTGTAACCCAAGCAAGTTAATTTTAAAAGATGTCTGAAGATTGCCAGATTGCAAAGCACAAAACTGAATTTAACTGTAATTTTAAGGCATTCTGAAAGAAAACTTTCAAAAATACTTTTAACAGAGACAGATTTAGCATGTTTAGAGAACATCTTAAATTTCTATTGCCATGGAAACTTCTACTAATAATCTTACACAACTGCAGTCAGAGTAGAAGCAAATGCGAATGAGTTTGCAATAGCATACAAACAGAGCAACAGGTCAACATAAACTGCTACCATCATAACAAAGATTTACACATATAATTTAAATGCAGATTTAAAAGAGAAGCCTAAAGAAATTTCAATGAAATACTCAGAAAACCCATATCTTAGGGAAAAGTAAATCAATTGCATAACATAAGCAAGCAAGGTATTGCTTAAAAAGAAATGCAATATTGAATGCCATAGGCATGACATTGGATAATGAACATAAAACAGGGATAGGTAACCTGTAAATTTTATAGCAACAATAAAGTTCAAACCAGAAATGAAAGCCAAAACCCATACTAGTGCATTTGGATATTAGTATTGCCATATCAACATTGAAAAGAACAAGAACCTTTCAGATATGCTAAACAGACATACAGTTAAAAGTTGTACTGAAGAAAAGATCATTCCAAAAGGAGTGATATCTATAATTTTAAAGACTAGCAAGATATGTTGGATTCAGCTCTTCCTGAATAAGGATTGCTGCATCTTTTGTACAACTGGTATTTCTCACTAGCATAATGATCATAACATTTGCCATGACATGCAGAAAATCCCTTTGTTTGGAACTATGACGATGGATGGGTGGCTGGATGGATGAGAGAGACAGACAAATTTCTTTGCCTAAACTATGTACTGAATGACCTACTTTTCTGCTAAATTTTAAATAAATCCACCAGTGTTACTGTTTCATAATTTTTCCACTCAGTTGAAATTAAAGTGTTATATTCATTATGCTAGTTACAATTTTTATAACAACTTGCAGCAGACTTGATTCGGAAAAAAAAGAATCAAGATTTTTTTTTGTTTCTTTTAAATCAGGTGCATGTTAATGCTTTAATTTTCTCTATGTAAATTTAACTCTGTATGTGTGTGAGAGAGGGAGAGAGCCAAGGAGAAAGAGAAAGACAGAGAGACAGAGACAGACAGATGGACAGACAGAGATGGGGTGGGCTGAGGATATGTGAGGACTGCTAACAAAATAACTGGACCAGCGATTCATTTTCCTAGGATGAAACTTAGTAGGACACAATAGCAAGAGAACTTTCCAATCCAACCAAGTATTTTGCAAGTGAGTGAAGGACAGGAGCATCTTAAGAGTGTAATGCAGATATGCCGATAGTTATGCCCATAGATGATGAGTGTGTAGTGCAACCATATATATGATATTTTTAAGTTCAAATAAAGTAGATTTTAAATTATTTCATTAATGATCATAGCTTTGATTTTTACTATTATATTTATGTAATATTTCTCCCTTAGATGCATCTTTGGGTAAAATGCAATTCTAAAATATTCATTCATAGATGTATTGCTGGTTTCAGGTAGAAAGATACATGTGCATCTTACCCAATATTGGCTCCTTGCAACTGCCTGGACTGATCCCTCCAATTTTCTCTGCAAGACTTTTAGAAATGACTTGCCAGATCTTGCTTCTTAGGAGGGAGGGAGGGAGAGAGGGACAAGAGGGGAAGGGAAAGAGAAAGAGACTGATCCAAAGTTACCCAGATAGCTTTGTACCTATTTCATGACTAGAACTCATGGTATCCCAGTTTCTAGCATCATGCTTTAAATCAGGGGTGTCAAACTCACAGCAGCATCACATATGTATCGGGACTTTCCCCCCCTTTGCTAAACTGGGCATGGGTATGGTCAGTGCATGACACATCTGGCCTGTAGGCTGGGAGCTTAACAGATCTGCTTTAAATGCTTTACTCATATAATGTATGCCTTGCTTACTATAGGAGAACAAAATCAAACTCTATAATTTTCTAATGCCATGAAATGGTGCTATACTTTTCCAGCCATATTTGTAGATCAGATTTATGTTTAATTAAGAAGACAAAAGCATAATGCAGCATAAGTATGCATTCGGGAAAGAAAACTAGCATTAATTTTCTAAATAATATTTCTCACTTTTTTTACAGGTAATGGCAAATTTCTGTCACTAGACTGCCAGATAACAATAAGTATTTGACTCAGTGACAATAATCTCTGAAAAAATTACATTGTGTTAACCATAGTTATGTTGTTGTCTTTCCTCTATTTTAAATGTTCCTTAAAGCAGGAGAAAGAAAATATTATATCTAACAATGAAATTGTCTTTGTTGGCAAAATGAGCATAAACACAACTGCGGAAGAAAGCAGACATTCACATATCTGATTATATAATTGGTGCAGGCACTAAAAATGTTGATGGACCAGTAACCAGGAGATTGTTCTATGGGATCCCATGTTAACAATCTCTTTTTACATGTCTTGCTGTTCCACAATGACAAATTTGAAAGGCTGATTTGTTGCTGAATTAGCCTACTACCATAGCAAGATAGATTTGGGCCCCTGAACCTAAGTTGGCAATGTGGGAGTCTTCCTTGTCTTCAAAAGGTTTTGAAAAATTTTGGGTTCCTGAGCTAGAAGCCTATTTTTCACTTTCATAAATCTTTCAGTCAGTTTTGTTGATGAACTTTGGGGTTTGATTAAATACATACTCCTGTAAGTTTGCGATAAGCTTTAGAGGAATTGCTCAAGAATATCAAGTTCTTCAATCCTTGCTATGTCTTGCTGTCTTTAGGGGCTGGGCAAACCTTATGTAGGTAATTTAGGTCATCTTAAAGAAGTTGTGGTAAGCTGCAGGCATTTCATGATATATACAGTACATAAGCAAGAACATTCAGGTGTAGTTGCAAGCAATGCTCCTTTTAATGCCACTTTAAGGTATGACACAGTATTAGCTGAAAGAGGTGATAGTGCATCCTCTCTTCAAAAGCTGTCTTTCAATCGAGTGGCTAGTACTGCTACTCTCTTATTTTCCTTGAGAAGGCCATATACAATGATTGCAGAAAGCTCTTCATTAAGTCGGAGTTCAGAAGTGAATGTTGGACTCAATCAGCTTTATTCACTTCAGTCAGACCTGAATGCAGTTATTATGATCCTCCTTATCTGATTGAATCTGCCAATAGCACTTTATCTTGACCACAGTATCTTTTTGGATTGCCACAGGATTGGGATTGAATCCCGCTTTGTGTGTACGTGCATTCCTTATTCAATACTAAGGAAAGTCACTCTTCCAAAAAGAATGAAATATTTTGAGAAATATTTAAAAAGGCAGATTATCATATTTCCTAAAAAAGAAACATGTTTCTAAAGACAGAAACCAGCTACCTGCCTCCATCAGATATTTGTTGCCCATTAAGAAGGACTGGGCCAGCCCATCTACAAAACAAAAGACTTTCAGCTCAGTGGTGGGATTCAAATTTTTTTACTACCAGTTCTGTGGCCGTGGCTTGGTGAGTATGGCAAGGGAAGGATACTACAAAATCCCATTCTCTCTTCCCCCCACTAACCTGCTTTCCAGGTCTGTTCTCCTGTGCAGGGCAACAAAAGAAGACCCAGCCAATCAGCTGTTATGTAGAAGGCAGAGAATAGATGGGGGTGGGGCCAGCCAGTAAGACATGACCGTCCAGTACATACTAGGATCATCTAGCAGCAAGCTCACCACATTGCAAAATCACCTGGGGACATTACATCCACCTCCAGGCTTCAACCAAACTTCTCAGACAAACTACCGGATTAGCTATGACTCTTACAACAGACATTAGAATACATGTTCTTGCATAGGAACAGGAAGCTCAAGGGCAAGGTTGAGAGAAGGTATAAATAACTCTCATTCTCAACTCCATGTGGTCAGTTGCCCAGAACCACCCATGTGTTTCTGCTGCACCAGTAAATCCTCTTTCCGATCAGTCTCCATGCTTCCAATGTCTTTCTCCAGGCTTGGAACTGAACCAGATGGATATTTCTTCCAACAATATTGACATTAAAAAGGCCAGAGTGCTTGCAAACTGAACTGAAAACTTTATAGAGTGCAGAGTCAGCTATTCATTATAACCTAGTTCTTTTTGGCAAGCTACCATACTTACAAAATACAATAGTTATTTTTATAAAACTATGAATATTTCAGAAGGAACAGATTTGAGACAGCTGGGAGAAATAGTACTCTCATGCTTCTACAATATTTCAGAATTCTGAGAGTTCCGGTTTGCAACGCTTCGGGGCAGGCAGGAATCCGCGATCGTGCGCGGTTTCTGCCTGCGCTCGCCACTGGGGTGCCCCGAGCCACCCGGCTTCGGGGCTAAGCCACCCCGTAGAAGGTGGTGAAGACAGGGGAGATCTGGCAGGGTCGAGAGGAATCACACCTCTACTCCCCAGCCAGCTAAACTCCCTTTTCCAAAGGCGGTAGAGCGGCGGTCAGAAATGGTCGCCTCAAAGAAGCACTCAGCCGGAAAAGAAAGTGCAGGAGGAAATTAAGAAGTGAAAGTTTTTGGCTGACTGGGACAAAAAGTAGCAACTAAGGTACCCTGGAATTTAAAATTTGCAAAAGATACATTGTTCTCAAATACTTGTAAGCGGCGAATGAAAGTTAAAAGGGAAAGCTCATTTGTTTTCCACTCGCCTTCCTAACATTGACAGCGAACAGAAATAAATGAGAAATCACAAAAAACCGCTTTGGCATCAATAGGTAACTAAACTGGATAATTAAATGTCAAGGGGATAATAAGGATTGCTGAACATTTAAAAAAATTTTTTTTGCTGTAAGTGGGAAGGGAAAGGAAAAGAATAGGAGAAGGATTTGGAAGGCAGGAGGAGATTGCCTAGAACTTAAAAGAATCATTAAATACTAACAAGACTTTTAGAAGATATATTTTAACTGGAATTTTGTAACTAAACAGTAACCCCAGAAAGAGAAAGTGAAGAAAGAAGAAAGTGTTAAAAGAAACAGCTTATTTGGACTGTTTGGTGACTTTGGGACTTTTGGAAATTATATTTGAAGGACTAAATTGGTTGTTTGGAAAAAGTTTTTTTTTTTATAATGGCATCACTTGTGGATGAACTGAAAATTGAATTCAAAAAATATAAAGAAGAGGAACAAGAAGGGAAGGGCTCTCTTGGCTCTCTTTTTCAATTCTTAGAAATGGCGATTTGTACCTATGAGAAACTGACTGCGCAACAAAATGATTGGGACAAAGAAGCCATCTTTGATGAATAAGTAACTTTACTTGGGGAAGAAAGGGGAAAGGAGGAAAAGAAAATGGAGACTAAGATCTAAAAAAACAACCAAAAAAGGGAAAAATAAGATGAAAAGTGGATATAATGTTAGAAAACAACAGAAAGGGAGAATACAGAAGAGGGAAATGGAGGTGGAGAGACAAGGGGCTAAAAAGGGCAGGGAGAAAAAACATGGGAGGAAGGAAGGGATGAGAAGTTTCAATGGTGTGGAGCAAGATGTAAAGAAACAGGATTTATTTAGAGATAATGGGTAAAAACTTAATTGAAAAAGGGATTCTGCAAAGGTACATAAGATTGTATTGTTATATTTGTATTAGAAATAATGTTAGAAAATTGGAAACAACATGTGATTAAAAAGTGGGATAAAATATTCAGTGTAATTCAGTGAATTTTTGTGAATAAAAGGAAGGCAATGAAATAAATGAGAGAATTGAATTAGGAAGGAATGGGAACATTTTAATGACACAATGTTTTGAAGTGGGGGAGAAATAACTATGGAAAGTTTATAAGTGTTCCCATAAAAGTATGATATTTAACTGAAAAGTAATGTGTAAAATGTTCAAGATTTAAATGAATATTAATATTAATGATAGATTTGAATTGGTATGGATTGTTGTTTTAATTATATTACATATTTATAATCTTTTCTTTTTAAAAAAAATATAGTGTGTAACTTTAGAATGTACTATACTAAGTGTTATAAATTTAGGGGAAAGAGATAAAGGTGTCATACTCCAATCAGTGTACAGGAGAAATTTCATTTAAAGGGAAAAGATAATAGATAGCTGGAAACAGGACAGACAAAGAATAATAAGCATAATGATCTGAACTGACATGAGATAAATAAAATAAAATCAAGAAAGTTAAAAGAGGGGAGAAGCTATATAGAAAATGTAAAATGGCAATAAGATATGGAATGGTATATAAAACGAGCATGAATTTGAATTTGTGTCTGTACGAAGAGATGTAACCCGGGATCAAGCTGCTTTCAGAAAAGATGGTTTATGTTTTTATGTCTGATGTTTTGTTTGTTTGTGTATTGTTTTTGAAAATCAATAAAATTTGTTTAAATTTTTTTTTTCAGAATTCTCAAAGTATTCTTTGCGTATCACCTCCAAATACAAATTAAGAAAGCAGAGTATTAGGTCTGTTCAATTAAAAAAATGTATGCTATTGTATCGTTCATATAAAATTGACATATTTATAGATAATATGGACAACCATTCCTGATGAACAAAAGACATGTAGGGGATATAATAAAAAAATGGTAAGGAGCTAGACATTGTTTATTCCTTGGTAAAGATTTGTTTTTTGTGAAAAAATAATCTTAATAGCTTAGGACTCAAATTCACAATGTATTCATAAATACACTCCAATAAGTCACATGGGATTAATCCCCAGAGAGGGGTTAGGTCCTAGTGGTATCATATTAAGGTTGCAAAAATCTAGAAAACAATGAATTGGCAGTAAAGAGATAACTAATATCATGTAAATGATTATTTAGATAAGTCGTCTAATTATTATCTCAATATTTTTAATCATTTTACAATTAAGTTTCCAATTTACAACTGCCTTCAAGCTCACTGGAATATGTATTTAATTTTAAACTGATTACTTTTTATTCTTCATCCTTAACAACAATCATACATGAACTAGAAACTTTTGTAAAAGGTGTGTAAAAATGACTGCATGAAGAGTTTATCAGAAATAGATGCTTATAATCCCTTTTCAGAATTCCAGAGGTTGCAATATTAAACAGACAATGTAATCTAGACAACATATTTTTAAGGAAGTAAACAATATGTAGTTAAAGACCAAATAAATAAAATGTTCCCAAATGGTTAGGTGACCAATTTGCAATGTTTTGGTTTTAGAGTTCTGAATATCTCTCTTCTTGTAGGATACTGAATGAGAAACATATTTAAATTTCAATCTGCATCTACAGAATCTACAGAAAAAACTAGTATTCTTCTACCACATTTTTACCACACCATTTTCATTCTTCTACCGCTGAAATCACTATAGTTTTTAGAACAGAAAGAGCAATTTACTGGGATTTTTATAAACAAAGTTTCTGATGTGCTACATATCTAGCTTTTGTGGACTGTGTTGCAGAAAGAAAAAACACACAATATCAATTTCCATCTCACAATCTCTGTACTTCATAACAGAGGAAGTCACAAACACAACCAATATGCAATGCAATTAGTTCAAGATTAACTGAATTGATCTATCCAATAAGTTAAAATAAATTAACACTCAATATGATAATGAATAGACAAAGAACAATTTGAATGGAGCTTCAATATCATTCCTATTAGGGTATTGTTACATTCTATATTGCACACAAATAAAACTGAGTAAATATATACAGTATAACTCTGAGATTTTAGAGATATTTCTTCAAATCATATCTTTGCCTCAATAGTGCTGCTACTATAAAGAAAGATTACTGTGAAGCTAAAGTATGTAGATCCATACGAATTCACATCACATGCATTACAAAGTTTACTCTTTCCAAATATATTGTATTTTTATAAGTTTTATCACTTATATATGAAAAATGACATGTTAACTAGCCTCAAAACTAATACAATCTGAAATAGGTTATCTAGGATACATAAGAACACCATAACTGGTACAATTGAACATGTCTTTTTTTCCAAATAAAAACATTTTGTCTCATAATTTATGTTCCTAGTAAAGCAGAAGAATAAATAAAAGATAAAAGCAGAACAAATGAAAAATGACATCATCTAATGTACTGATGAATTACATTAATTTCAGTCTATCCTATTTCACTTTTATGTGCACTTACATATACAATGGATATAAAGCCTACATACTCCTGTTAAAATGCCAAGTTTTCTTTAAAAAATCAGACCACTTCAGAATTGTTTCTACCATTAATATAACCTCTAAGCTGTACAATTCAATTGAAGAATAAACTGAAATCTTTTAGAGAAGGAAGTAACAATAAAAACTTACAATACCATGGTTGCCTAAGTGTGAATGCCCTCATATAAGTAGGCATGTGGCAGTGTTCAGAATTAACCAATCACATTCAACCTGGTGTTAAATAATGGTCAGTACACATCTGACATCAATTAAAGTGACTCTGATGAGCGCTTATAAAGTTCATGGTTCTTGTAGGATTTTCTGATAATTAATTACTCAGTTGCCTCTTACTGCAAAAGACATGGTCTTCAAACAGCCAAAACATCATTAAAGTGATCTCATAGTTGAAAGGTATCAATCAGAAGAAGGGTACAAAAACATTTCCAGGGTATTGGATAAACCATAGAACATAATGGAAATAGTCATCAATTAATGGCACAAAATGCCACAATAGTGACATTATCAAACTCTGGATGTGTCTCCAAACCATATGAAAAAAACAAGAAAAATATCCTGTAAGGCTGCCAAGAGGCCTGCAAAATTCAGTGAAAACCAGAAATGTGATAACTATATTTACACAGGGAAGAATGAACACAGGGAAGCATGAAACAGATCAACTCACTTAAAAACGTAAATCAAATTACTTTTTCCAACATGATTTTACCTCTGAAAATATTTAATAAATGATATAACACTATCACAGAACAAAAATCCCATCTGGAAGAACACTGTACATATGCAAGGATTTAAAGAAAATTAGTCACAAACAATTTTAAAGGTTGGAATAATTCTTACAAAATAAGCATAAATTAAAATGCTTGATAGAATACTATTATCAGTATTACAGCTTGGAAACATTTATTCATTCCAATCTTAAAAACACTTTGAAGAGAAAAAAACAAAAGTAATTAGGATATATTTTTTAGGCTTTAGTAGAATATCAATAGTATAGGCAGTGGCTTCCTTCCTTCCTTCCTTCCTTCCTTCCTTCCTTCCTTCCTTCCTTCCTTCCTTCCTTCCTTCTTTTTTCATATTAAAAAGCTTTCTTTGTCCAGCTGTATCTGGCTCTAGGGCTCAGTGCTCTTCTCCATTTCTTAGACGAGGAAGCCAGCATTATCTGACGACAATTTCTGTGGTCATGTGACCAACAAGACTATATGCCCAAGGCACACAGAATGCTGTTAGCTTCCCACCAAAGTGATACCTATTAATCTACTTGCATTTGCTAGGTAGGTAAATGCTAGGTAGACAAGAGCTGGGATAGGAGAGGGAGCTCACCCCATTGTGCAACGCTTTGATCTCAAATCCGGGCTGTCAGTGTCTTTAACTACTGAGCCATCACACACCTTTTTTTTAACCTCCATTGAATAACATTACTGACCAGAGAATATTGAAAACACTGGATACATTCTGATGTGATACCTTATTGCCTCTGTCTAAATTATGTGGGTTGAATAGTACAATAGTAAAGCATTGCCTGAACTATCAGTCATAAAATTAAGCATCTTTCTTTTCTTCATTTTCTAGTGTTACTTCTATATAGAACTAGCTCAATACCCATGCTTCATTATGAAACTATGTGGTCAGGCTTAGTTTTGGGGGAGGAAAATAAGGGGGGGAATTCTGCCTCTGCCTACCAGCATCATCGGTATTTATCTGGCAAGTGTCCTGTCAGTATGTGAGAGAGTTGAGGGCTATTTGGAAACCAAAACAGTATTTGCCATGTGAGCAAGGAGACAGCAAGGAGCCTAGGCGTGGCTTAGCTCAACTGTTCTGTATTAAAACTGGTAGCTGCTGTGAAACTAAAACTGAAATTCCTCTCCTCTGATTGTGTTTTGCATTTGGAACAGATTTCTTTTCAGGTGGGGAGGGGGAATAGAACTCCTTAGCATCAAAGTATGTTAATAATAATATACAAAATACTAATGCTCTGATGATCATTTTGAAAAATCCTTCCTTAGTGAGCACCGAGAAGCCAAGAGGAACAGACATGACAAATTTCAAGTTTGTAACCTTTACGGTTCTGGAGATTTTGTGATGATGAAGGAATGGTATTTTGGTTTTCCTATGGAATATTTAAATCTATGACATATGAATTTTCATTACAGAAAACTGAAAATTTAAAATTGTCAAAGGTTTATTTGTATTAGTATTCTTAAGAACAGGTAATTAATTCCTGTAGCACTTTCAAAAATAAATATATTTATCTCCAATAGATTATGCATTAATACCTGTTATTCTTTATGGTACCACAATACTTCACATATTTGTTTCCATGTTTTAAGAAAACTACTTTTTAATTTTAAGCAATTTGGGAACAATTTGTATTGCTTTGGAACACTTTGTCCCATCACTGTTTGCCTTCTGAATCAGTGTTTCAACTTCTGAAACTTGTTGCATTAGTGCCTCAAATCTTTAAAGGAATACTTCACTTAATGAATGTAACATTTTTTCAACTATGGTTTCTGCACATGTAATTCTTCATTCTAATTGCAAGACAAAACAGCCACTGACTGGCTTCAAGATTTCTTCCTAGTCTTCAGTAGTCATAAGAAGTTTTGCCAAGCTTGACCAAAATCTTCAAAATCTTTTCTAACATTTCAGGTAAGCTCCTGGAATCAATGGAAGAAGCTCTACAATATGGCAAAATTATTTGCTGCAGAGAATCATAACTTCTTCTCACCTTGATTAAGAGAAAGGGTTTTCTCTATGGTACAAAGAACTGCATGAAACCAAAATCCAAGCAGTCTTGCTCTGGAATCTGTTGTTTAAGTTCTAAGCTTAGGTTCATCCAAAGCCATTTCATAGTCCCAAACAATTACCATTGATTCCAAAATTGGAATGCTAATCCACTTTAGGGTTTAAAGAGACCTAAATTATGCTTATGTTTAAATATCCATTCCCTAAAAATAAAAGGAAAGGCTCATATCCCTCCTTTCTGCATAGGAAATATTGAGTTATATATTTCTAGATATCTAAATTGTATGGTGCAGTACAGCAGTAAAATGATTTCGGTAATAAAAACAGTTAATAAATCAAATAAAAACAACTGAAAAATTCAAAATACTTTTTTCTTCAAATAATAAGACTAAATTTTTGCTATAGTCAAATCTATCTACATATGACATAATTCTTTGGGATATTCAAAAGTCCTGGTCTCAACATCTTTTTCTGAAGAATACTTTTGCAATGTCTAATTTCCCAATGGTCAACATGGAAAATATTGGCTATAGCATATCTTACTGCAGAACACATGACCCTTCAAATACTATGGTGACACTTTTCTCACTAAAGCATAGGAATAGAATATTATAGATAATGCACTTTTTTTAGAGCCAGTATTCCAAATGCTGTTCCACACAGAAAAAGAACACCATGCTAAAAAGTTCAGTTGGCTGCCAAGAAGAAAAACTTCAATGACCTCTTAGCTTGGAATATGGTAAGCAAGAAAATACAAAGGCAGTTTTGAAAATCACACATGATATGAAAAGCTTGGCAATAATGTTAACACTGCAGAGTAATCCATTACAGCTATAAATGTGAGGAATTCAGAACCGATAAATGTTCTTCTTTATATGATACTTGGTTGTATTGGCATGGGTATATCTGGCATGGGTAATAATTGTTTAAAAGAAGACTGAACAGTTTCATAAAGGATCAATGGCTGTCAATGTTGATGGCTGTTGACTCTGCCCAGAATCACCAGCAATTGTCTACATTATATAATAGGTGTTTGTGAATAAAAATGGAAGAAACCATTGTCTTAACCACATGGGTGACTTTTCCAAAAGCATCTCAATAGACTATGTGAAACACAGACAACTGAAATATATGGGACACTGATTAGATTTAACAGGTTACTACTTTGTATTATTTTTATGCTTGAAATAAAATATAATTAAATGCAAGTTGTAAGACAACTTAAAATACAACTTATGCAGGTTATACAATTATATAATATTGCAAATATTATTATAAATAATAAATTACAAATAAAATTAGCTGCACACATATATAGACCAGCATCAAGTCATATGTTAGACTAGGAAGAAATCAAATCCCAAGATCCCAAAATTGCAAATGAGTCATGAAATATTGGTTGAGGTTGGAATAGAGAGACACATATGATGCTAAATGATGTTAGGCAAGTCATACCTTGTCAAAATAATTTGAGTGCTGCTGACATGACAAAATGGATTAAATACCATTGCTACTTAAATATCTAGATGAGAATTAACTATATAATATGGATAAAGCTGGTAGAAGATTAAATGAAGTATTTCAGGCAAACTCCGCCCACAGTCTGGACTTCAATCTTATCAGGACTCAAGGTTGACTCAGTCTTCCATCATTCCAAGGTCGGTAAAATGAGGATTCAGATTGTTGGAGGCAATATGCAAATAATTGTGACATTGTAAACCATCCAGAGTGCTGTAAAGCACTATGGAGCACTGTATAAGTCTATATGTCTAAATGCTACTGCTACTGCTATTAAATAGCTTTGGAATTTTCTCTTGTTATAGGGAATAATTTGCAACTGACTGCAAAATAGATTGCAACTGACATTATATTAGACTGATGGATTATAAACATCGCTTGAGTAACATATAATACTGTAATAACAGTATTCAATAATTATACAATTCAGGAATAACAGACAAGTCCAAAACAACTTACTCTCTGTGGAGTTACAGCTTGGCATATAGTAGAAGTCCCAGAAATCCTAGAAAATGAAGGCAATAAAAACTAGTTGAAAAACTAATATGTTTGCAAGCTTAATTTAAAAGTTTCTAATTTTATGAGATTTTTGTTTGGATATCACATTTTAAGATTTTTTTTAATTAGGTGATTTCTTCTATTGGATATATTAGGTATTTAATACTTTTCTATGGGACATGAAATACTGCTTTATTTCTCATAGGGCAAATTTTATGTTCATAGCTACCATTCAGACTTTATAACTCCAATCATAGTCAATCTGATCATACAATAGAGAAATAAAATATAATTCATTTATTATTCAAGCCTGCTGTTAGGCTTTTTATTCGTAATAGTTACACTTTGTCTATTTTAAAATAACCCTAATCCTAACCCTTGCAATAAAGGTAGTATTAATACTCATGGTTTTGGTTTCTTGAATAGATTAAATCAAAAGACACATAAATCCTGCTAGTCCAAAAGTACATGACTTCTCCCTTACTTTTACTTTCCTGGGAGTTGTCAACTTTCCCTGGTAGTCCAGACAGAAAAACACAATGCGATAATTATATTTATTGTAAATCTACATTAACATTACGTTAATCTTGCAAGTCTGAAAATACAAATCTCTCATCATCTCCTTTTTACCAACTGATAAATTGGGAAGCTCCTTTCTTACTTTCTTTCTTTGCCTATTATATAGTTGGGGGCTCCCTCTCTCAATGGTATCTCTTGTCCCCCTATATCCCAAGGTCATTTGCACATACCATTGCAGGAAGCTCCCTTCTAAGGTTATTTCCATACCTTGACTGCTTCTGTGGTTTAAGATATGTTTTGTGTGACCATTGTCTAGGCTTCTACTTTTCCTCCTGTCTCCCAAAGTTATTCTCATGGCCCATTATACACATGAACCTGCACATAACGTATGACCAGTTGGTTACCTTTTTCCACACAGTATCTCTGATAAAGACAACATCAGTCTTATAGATATTTAATAATAGCATAGTAGCAGGCAAATAGTGGTAGCAATGGGCACTAGTTTTAGCAGTCATTTACTTTATTGTCTATAGAGCATACAAAATGTTGAAGTTTAACTTAGTTATGACCTGCAATTTGTATAGGATCAGGAAAATTCACTTCAGAATATGTACACATCAAACTGCTCACAATTCTGCACATTAGTCTCATTTGTCCATTAATATCTGATAAGCCTTTCATCCGAGGAAAAAACCATGTTCATGTCATATACCGAAGTACATCACTTGCAGAATCCCCTCAACATTTATTGAAACATACTGAACAATGCATATTACAGAATAATAGAGATGGAAGGGACCTTGGAGGTTTTTTAGTCCAACCTTCTACTCAAGAAGGATATCCTATACTGCTTCATACAAAAGGTTGTCCAATCTTTTCTTAAAAACCATAGGTGATGGACCCCCTACAACTTCTGAAGGCAAGCCATTCCACTGATTAATTTTTCTAACTGTCATGAAATTTCTTCTTAATTCTAGGCTGGTTCTCTCCTTGATTTCTTCAGCAAAGAACTAAAACCTACAAGTTATCACCATTTGCTTTTAAAAGGATCTTTAAACACAAAATATAGGTTTGTTTGTTTTGGCAGAAGGAACATAGAAAACTCCAAAGAGAAAGAAAAATCAACGGTGAGAAAATATGTTCACTTGCAGTGGAACTTTTATTCACAACCAAAATCTCTGCTTGTATTGAGCAGGACAGACCACATTTTTTGAACAATCTATATAGGATGTTAATAATAAATGACATTAATGATATATATTCACAAAAGTTCATTAATGATATCTTTTAATTCCTCATTTTATTTATCTGTCAATAAAGAGTTTGTTTGTTTGCCTCCTAGGAGAGAGAGAGAGAGAGAGAGAGAGAAACATAAAAAAAACCAGGAGAGCTAACAAAATAGCTTTGAAGGACAGGATATACTGCCTACTAATATAAGATCACTAAGTCTCTGTTTAATTGTTAACTGATATACAGCATGTAATCCAGTCCAGATACTTGCTTTTGAACTCATTTAAACCAAAGCATGATTTTGATTGCAGGTTCACTTGCTAAGACTCATCACAATAGAACTAGCAGAAATTATTCCTTGTAAATCTTATTCTCATTCTTGAGCTAACAAAGATAATTAAAGTGACCCACAGAAGAAAAAAGAAGCAAGACCATAAACATAGCAGACAATTCAAGTGCACCAGTAAGACAGATAATTAAACAAGTTTATTTCTAGAACAAAAAAAGCAAGTCCATAAAATTGTTACCAATTCAAAACTGTTCTTAACTGTTTTCAATATCTTCAAACAAAAATTGATAGCTAACTAGAAGCAGAGAGGAGATCCATCAGAGAGAGGTCCCTTAGATATTTCACGACATGCCTAATAATTAGTTAGCTACTTGTTCCAAAACAGAAACCATATATAATTCCAAGGAAGGACTAGACACCTAATCTACTTAGAGTTATAGGACTACTTATAGACACCCGTAACCATATAACCGTCATGGTAAAATAAAAAAGTAAAATAGCCAATCAATAAATTTTTATTATGATCACAGACAAGCAACATAAAGTAGTAGATACTCATACAATTAATCAAAGCATTTCACTCTACATTTTTGAAGTTCAACAACCTTAAAAGAACATGTGATCTGCTACTTAATTTAAAGTATGATAGTGAAAAAAGACACCAAAATTACAGAATAACTTTTGCACATAGTAGTTTTAATCTGATTATACCATAGACCAGGGGTCCCCAATCCTAGACCACAGAGCAGTACCAATCTATGGCTTGTTAGGAGCTGGGTCGCAGGTGGCAGTGGGTGAACAAGCAAAACCAAAACCATCCCCTCCCCCGATCCGTGGAAAAAATTTCTTTCAAAATAATGGTCCCTAGGTGCTGCTGCCATAGGCCAATGCATGTCAACAGTAAGTGAAATCAATCAACAGCCAGATAGGACTTCTGAGGCATATTCTGCACATTAATTTATGAACAACAGTTCTGAACTGTTTCAAAACATAATTTGAAAAGAGCCTCATGTTTCTATAACATTCTCTTCTTAAACATTAACATTTAGACAATGAAAGCTAGCGATTATATCAAAATATGCGAAGATTGATTTGTAGTATAAACCTGTTTATGAAATGAACAAATGAACAAATTGAAAGTTAATATATTTTAATTAAGTGGGGAGATCTCTTTTAGCTTTGAACATATGCAGGGGTGGGTTTCTAATGGTTCTGTCAACTTCTGTAGAACCGGTAGCTCTGTTTTTGCCCACCCACCCACCCGGGCTCTTACCTGATCTTTATTTCCTGATTTTTCAACTTCAGCTGCCGAAAGAGGCACAGCTGCAGTTAAAAAAGCAGGAAAAGAGGGCTGTTTCAAAGGCTGCGTCTCTGCACACAGCATGCTGGTGACGATTTACAGGCGTGTGGCTCACAGCATGCAGGGAAGCTCATAAATCCCGAACCAGTAGTTAACCCTGTCATATCCCACCCCTGTATATAGGAGATGGTGGACATATAAATTTGACAAATATATAAAATAATATTAAATTTACCATGTTTTTTTAAAAAAAAATTAGATTCTATTCTGGTTTTTACACTGAGTTTTGTTTTAGAATTCCTGTCCCCCTTTGCTTTCTTTGACTTTGGATTCTATTCAGGGGTGGGATTCAACTGGTGTTACCACCAGTTCAGTACTTATGTTTTGCACACGCATGCACGCATCACATGCATGGGCACCAGACACACACTGCGGGCGTGTGTAAGACACCAAAAGCTGTACCTCCCGGACAGCTGATAAGCAGTGTGCACAGGTGCGTAGCATTTGAAAAACACTTTTTTAAACTGCTTTTTCAACCTCAGCTGTGCTGTGCAAAGCAGCTGAGGTTGAAAAAGCAGGAAATAAAGGTCAGGTAAGAGCCCAGGTGGGCGGGTGAGCCAACCAGCAGCAGACACAGAACCGGTTCCCAGAGAACTGGTAGCATCCCACCCCTGATTCTATTGGATGCTATTAATTTTATTAAAAGTAGCAATAGTACTTATATACTGCTTCATAGTACCTTACAGCACTCTCTAAGTGGTTTACAGAGTCAGCATATTTCCCCCAACGATCATTTCACTGACCTCAGAAGGATGGAAGGCTGAGTCAATCCTGAGCTGGTCAAGATCAAACTCTGTCAATGAGCTGAATTAGCCTGCAATACTGCATTCTAACTGCATCACCACAGCTCAATAGAATAGCATAACTCTCTATTGAAGAATACAGATAGCCCTCGATTTACAACCATTCATTTAGCGACTGTTTGAAATTACAACAGCACTGAAAAAAGTGGTTTATGACCATTTTCCACACATGACCATTGCAGCATGCCCATGGTCACATGATTTCCATGTCAACTGACTCACATTTATGATAATTGCAGTGTCCCAGAGTCATGTGATCCTCTTTTATGACTTTCTGACAGCAAAGTCAATGGGGAAACCAGATTCACTTAACAATCGTGTTACTAATTTAAGCACTGCGATGATT
The DNA here is from genome assembly GCF_900518735.1 of Pseudonaja textilis. The sequence continues at coordinate 8,090,838 of NW_020769322.1, forward strand.
CAATTAACAAATGTGGTGAGAAAAGTCGTAAAATGGGGTGAAACTCACTTAACAATTTTTTCATTTAGGAACATAAATTTTGGGCGAAATTGTGGTCATAAGTTGAGGACTACCTGTATAGCATACAGAACTAAACATTGTGGCATTCCACTCAATATGACTCTCTAGTTTGATAAGAATCCCTCTTACAATTGTCAAGCCAGCTAAGTATTCATTTAATTGTTATGCCACCCATTCCACACTTAGCCAGCTTCCAGTCACCCTATTAGTGTGCTTGTCAAATGATTTGCTAAAATAAAAATATGGCATATCCACAGAATTGCCAGAATCAGTTAAGGGAATTACCCAATCAAAAACAAGACAAATTTACTCTGACAACATTTATTTTTGAGAAATCTGTGCTGACTTAAAACAATTACCCTTTGTTTTCAAGATGCTTAACCAGCAATCTCTTTATGACTATTATGTCTTAACATTAATGCATGGAATTTAGCAGACCATTAGGTAGTTCTTCAGTATACTATTAACCTATTAAATTTATATCCATAGAAATTTGAACTAATTCAAATGAAAAGATATTCCCTGGTTTTGTTTATGATAATCTCAAGATTCAGTCCTTGTCTTTTGGTGTTATAGAAATGAAATAAATACATTTTCTGATGGTGTACACCTTTTATTTTTGAAGAAAGAATCAAAACAGTAGCTAATGGTTTGCCTTCTTTTCCAGTTATTTTGTCCTTATCCTTATTTTTCTTCTTTTTTTATTCTGAATATAGATAAAGGACACTTTTTGTTTTATTTTGTTCATTCGGTGCTTTCTTATACTTAACTATATAACCTCCTAGAATGCATATGGATCAATATAAAAGAAAAAAAAAGAATGACATGGCCATAGGTGTATATCGGCCACCCAATCAAGCAGAAAAAATAGATGTCCTTTTTGCCAACCAACTAACAAACATATGCACATTATAATAGTAATGGGGACTTCAATTATCCTGATATCAATTGGAAAACTAATTCTTCACCAAGTGAGAAATCAAATAGGTTCCTAACCAACCTAGCTAACAACTTTGTTGTCCAAAATGTAGAGGATGCAACTAGAGGGACAGCCATATTGGACTTAATTCTTACAAAAAGAGAGAAGTGATAGAGGGAGTTGAAACTACAGGAACCTTGGGTGAGAGTGACATGTTATACTAGAATTCAACATAACGTAAACACAAGCAATAGAACATAATGACACCAGAGTCTTAGATTTTAAAAGAGCTGATTTTAAAAAACTCAGGGAGAACTTGGGAAAGATTCCATGGATGAAAATCCTAAAGAGGAAAACAACTCAAGAATCTTGGGAAATTCTGAAAAGTACGATCATAGAAGCCGAGACCAGCACAATACCATTGAGAAAGAAAAACAAGAAATCCAAGAAGAAACCAGCATGGCTGCACAAAGATCTCTTTGGCAAATTGAAAGAAAAAAAGGACAAGTACAAAAAATGGAAAGAGGGACATAAAACTAAGGCAGGATATCAGCAGATAGCCAGAATCTACAAAGATGAAGTCAGGAAGGCAAAGGCTAAGAACAAACAAAGACTTGCAACAAAAGTCAAAGATAATAAAAGTTTCTTCCAGCATACAAAAAACAAGAAAAAAATCAAGAAAACAGTTGATCTACTAAAGAGAGAAGATGGCAAAGAAGTAACAGGCAATGGAGAGAAAGCAGCTGCTTAACTCATTCTTTGAATCGGTCTTCACCCAAAAAGAAACTATAGCTCAACCCACCAAAAACATAACTGTAAAAAACAGACCAGAAATAAAAGTTAAAATAAGCAAAAAAAAGAAAACAATAGTAAGATAACACCTGCCTGATCTTGATGAACACAGATCACCGGGGCCTGAAGGACTACATCCCAGAGTTTTAAAGGAGCTGGCAGAGTTCATCTGAGAACCACTGCACCATTTCTTTCAAAAATCCTGGAGCACTGAGGAACTACCAGAGGACTGGAAAAGAGCTGATGTGGTTCCCATCTTCAAAAAAGAAAAGAAAAACAGACCCAGAGAACTACAGACCAATCAGCCTAATATCAATACCCAGGAAGATACTGGAAAAGATAATAAAAAAACAGATCTTCCGACATCTAGAAACAAATAAAGTAATATCTAGCAATCAGCACGGGTTTGTTAAAAATAGATCATGCCAAACCAAACTTATTTCATTTTTCAACATAGTGACTAAATTACTGCACCAGTGAAATACTGTGGACATAATATTCTTAGATTTCAGCAAGGCATTCAAAAAGTGGACCACAACCTACTTCTTAGTAAGCTAGAAAAAAGTGGAATAGATAGCACCACCACCAGATGGATTTGCAACTGGCTGACAAACCATATTCAATGAGTAGTCCTTAATGGGTCTAAGTCTACATGGAGATAAGTAAGCAGCGGGGTGCCACAAGGTTCCAACTTAGGCCCAGTACTCTTCAATACCTTCATTAATGATTTAAATGAGGGAATAGAAGGGAAACGTACCAAATTTGCAGATGATATTAAGCTGGCAGTTATAGCTAACACCCAAGAAGATAGGCTCAAGATCCAGATGGATCTTGACAAACCAGAACCCTGGGCCATATCTAACAAAATGAAATTCAATGTAGAGAAAAGTAAAGTCCTACACTTAGGCAAGAAAAACCAAAAGTATACATATAGACTGGGTGAAACCAGGCTTAACAGCAGTGACTGTGAAAGGGATCTTGGAGCCTTAGTGGACAATCAGCTAAATATAAGCTAGCATTGTGCAACAGCAGCCAAAAAAGCTAATGCAATTTAAGTTGCATTAACAGAGGGATACAATCAAGATCAAGTGAGGTAGTAATATCACTCTATAAAGCCTTAGTAAGACCACACCTAGAGTACTGCATCCAGTTTTGGTCACCACATTATAAAAAAGATATTGAGACTCTAGAAAAAGTACAGAGAAGACAACCAGGATGATTAGGGGACTGGAGGCTAAAACATATGAAGAATGGTTACAGGAATTGGGCATGGCTAGTGTAGTGAAGAGAAGGACCAGGGGAGACATGATAGCAATGTTCCAATATTTGAGGGGCTGCCACAGAACGAAAGGGGTCAAGCTATTTTCTAAAACACCTGTAAGCCAGACAAGAAATAATGGATGGAAACTGAACTGAACAAGGAGATATTTAACCTGGAAATAAGGAGAAACTTTCTGACAGTGAGAACAATCAACCAATGGAACAGCTGATTATCTGTTAAAGTACTGGATGCATATGTATTTTTGCTAGTGAACTGGCCATCTTTCTGCCTCCTAATTTGTTCTCTTTTTTATTTTTTCACAAAGGTTTTACGTAGCTATTTTGTCCTCTATGGTCAACTATTTTTTCAAGCAAAGACAATATAGACCTCACACAGATGCAAAAGAAAATCACAAGCTTGTCTATGGATGGTGGTATTCAATTTACAGGGGTTGCTTTTGTTTGGAGTTCACATGGAAGAATTGATACATATTTTATTTTAAGCAGATAAATTTGTATTGGATGTATTTAAAGGCATTCGGTAACAGTTTCTAAACTGTAAAAAACAGCAAAACAAAACCCCAGACTTTCTTTTTAAAAATGAAAATCCACATAACTGTTTAGCTTACAGCTTATATGTAATATTCATTTTAATCTATTCCAGTGCCAGTAAATGGATTCCAGAAGTGCCTATGCACATAATATGCCTAAAAGTATTATCAGAGTTGTACAAAACATTCTGAAAGTTACCTTCCTTTTGGCATTCCTGTGGGTGAAGTGCCTCTCTAAAGCTTCTCCTTGAAGCACCAAAGTACTCATGGTACAACCCACATTGAGACTTCCAAATTCATCTGTTATGAGACTGATAGCTAGCTGATCTTCTAAACGGTTTGCACACTTATACTTATTAGAAGTCTTAAGTATGCTTAAAGTTATATTCTGGATTTCTTTCAATGAACTTAAACTTTATGGCTTCATGTCCCATTTGTATCTTTACCACAAACTATACAGGCAAATGTATTTGCTTATTTGATTCAAATAAGATAAAGAAAAACCACAATGAAATAAACAAATAGGAAATACACGTAAGCAACATGAAAATATATACAATATACAGTATGCCAAAGATATCCAGTAAAGATTGCCATCTATCCTGCCTCAAGGTCTGACAGAATTATTCTGTTCTCTACTTTTCTATCAATTTATTATTTATTTATTATTTATTTATTTCTGCCTGCTTATCATCTATCTATCTATCTATCTATCTATCTATCTATCTATCTATCTATCATATAAGACCAGAGAGGCTAAAATCTTACATAGGTGATAGACATTCTGGCAACCTCCAATGTTGGAGCACTCACAACTTCTGGAAGTAAGTAGTTCCACTGATTACAATTAGAAGATGTCTCCAGTGTATGGAACAAAGTACAGATAGATCTAACACAACATTATTGAAGCTCTTGGGGGGGGAGCCATATAATAAAGTCTATAATCATTTATAGATTTAGTTTTGAAAAATAGTAATGTCTAATTTCTTTTGGTTCTTCTCAATTGATCCAGTGGAAGTGTCACTGCTCAAAAAAAATAAAGGGAACACTTAAACAGCACAATGTAACTCCAAGTCAATCACACTTCTGTGAAATCAAACTGTCCACTTAGGTAGCAACACTGATTGACAATCAATTTCACATGCTGTTGTGCAAATGGATTAGACAACAGATGGAAAGGATAGGCAGTTAGCAAGACATCCCCAGTAAAGGAGTGGTTCCGCAGGTGGTGACCAGAGACCACTTCTCAATTCCTATGCTTTCTGGCTGATGGTTTGGTCACTTCTGAATGCTGGCGGTGCTTTTTACTCTAGTGGTAGCATGAGACAGAGTCTACAACCCACACAAGTGGCTCAGGTAGTACAGCTCATCCAGGATGGCACATCAATGCGAGCTGTGGCAAGAAGGTTTGCTGTGTCTGTCAGCATAGTGTCCAGAGCATGGAGGCGCTACCAGGAGACAGGCCAGTACATCAGGAGACGTGGAGACTTCCAGCGGGCCACAAATGTGCATGTGGCTGCTCAAACGGTCAGAAACAGACTCCATGAGGATGGTATGAGGGCCCAAAGTCCACAGGTGGGAGTTGTGCTTACAGCCCAACACCATGCAGGACATTTGGCATTTGCCAGAGAACACCAAGATTGGCAAATTCGCCACTGGCACCCTGTGCTCTTCACAGATGAAAGCAGGTTCACACTGAGCACATGTGACAGATATGACAGGGTCTGGAGATGCCATGGAGAACATTCTGTGCCTGCAACATCCTCCAGCATGACCAGTTTGGCAGTGGGTCAGTAATGGTGTAGGGTGGCATTTCTTTAGGGGGCCGCACAGCCCTCCACGTGCTCACCTGAGGTAGCCTGACTGCCATTAGGTACCGAGATGAGATCCTCAGACCCCTTGTGAGACCATATGCTGGTGTGGTTGGCCCTGGGTTCCTCCTAATGCAAGACAATGCTAGACCTCATTTAGCTGGAGTGTGTCAGCAGTTCCTGCAAGATGAAGGCATTGATGCTATGGACTGGCCCACCCGTTCCTCAGACCTCAATCCAATTGAGCACATCTGGGACATCATGTCTCGCTCCCTCCACCAATGCCACGTTGCACCACAGACTGTCCAGGAGTTGGGGGATGCTTTAGTCCAGGTGTGGGAGGAGATTCCTCAGGAGACCATCTGCCACCTCATCAGGAGCATGCCCAGGCATTGTAGGGAGGTCATACAGGCACATGGAGGCCACACACACTACTGAGCCTCATTTTGACTTGTTTTAAGGAGATTACATCAAAGTTGGATCAGCCTGTAGTGTTTTTTTCCACTTTAATTTTGAGTGTAACTCAAATCCAGACCTCCATGGGTTGCTAAATTCAATTTCCATTGATAATTTTTGTGTGATTTTGTTGTCAGCGCATTCAACTATGTAAAGAACAAAGTAGTTAATAAGAATATTTCATTCGTTCAGATCTAGGATGTCTTATTTTTGTGTTCCCTTTATTTTTCTGAGCAATGTATATTATGACACAGAAAAATAAACTATCAGCTTCCCAAGATTTCTGCTGCAGATATTTTTATCTGAGCAGAATTTTCTTCTTACAAATAGATACAGAACTCAATAACCAGACATCCAAATTCTACTCTGTCATCACTGGATAGTTCCAGGAAAAAAAGGCATTTTAGATATTAGGATTGATATGTCTAAATAGCCATTATCTACTTTTGACAAGGGCTGCTTAATTTAATAATGGCTAACATTATTTCAAATAATTTATTTTGTTATCTTGTACAACTTATATGACCACTGAAGAATTCCAGTTTGGGAATACAGATTGCTGACTTCAGGAAAATTTGAGATATAACCTTGTCTTTTGTAAATGTTTGCTTGCTAACTGCACCATGTCTATATCAATAAAGATTTGGTACTTTGAGAAAAACACATTTAGGACTTAGCTCTAAGATATTCCATTATTTTCACCTAAATGCTTTTCATTTATGAGACTAGTGACATCTGGTTCATAATATTTTACTGACAGGTCAATGAACTAGGTTCAGCATAGTGTGAACAATATGGGCTCATAGTGGACATTACATATAGGAATGCCACAATTCAGAATTATATATGCCTGAAGACCCCAACATTATTTTGTTCAATATACCATCAGTTGAAAGTACAAGTATTAACTGATTGTGTGTCAACTAATATAGTAAATGTAGTACACTCCTAATTTATAGATGTGGTGATCAATATTTTGACAGATATTTGACATATTCAATTTTAATTGACCAAGGTTATTATGTAACAATAAAATTGTAGAGAAAATTCAGACTAACTATAAGGACATGTATATGGAGATTCTCAGTCATCCAGGTCATGGTTGTCCAAAGCAAAACCGCTTCAAAGAAAAACCAGAAAGTCCAGTTTTAAGAAGCAACTGGACTTTCTGGTTTTTCTTCAGAGGTTTCGCTTCTCATCCAAGAAGCTTCTTCAGCTCTGAGTAAATCACTGAAGAAGCTTCTTGGATGAGAAGCAAAACCTCTTCAAAGAAAACCAGAAAAATCAGAAAGTCCAGTTACCTCTTGAAAAAGCACCTTCGGGATTACTATAAGGACACAACAATCTAATAATATAAAAAGTTCTACATAAAATACAAATTACATCTTTAATATCAGACAAAGAAAGTTTGGAATGATACAGTATCATATAATGCATTTGGAACAATCCAGATGTCTTATGGCCTTAAACAGTATTGTTCCGCAATGCAGATTATATATCTTGATGCATGAAGATTTTTATCAGTTTAGAAAGAAAATCCAGTTAGGCTCAGCATTAATGTGGATTAGGCTCAGCATAATGTGGATTCTGGATTCAAGTCTCATGTTTGTTCAATTACTGTGAGAACTGTAAAACCAATAACTAGGTAAGTTTGTTTCTAAATGATACTTTTATTTATGGATTTTGAAAAATTATCAGAAGTTATGCATCTAGAATAATTCCCTATTACAAAATTCTAATTTAACTTCTATAATTCATTCTTCTAATGGAATGTTGAGAAATGTCAGTGACCTTAAAAAAATAGCCAGATTAAAGAGATTTTTGAGGGTGGTAAAGTATTCAAAAACTATATTATCCCTCTTTCCTGCAATGATGAAGATACTTATGTTCAGAACAAGTACCTGAAATGGCTGCTTTCATTCTTTCAACCATATTTACTTATCAGTCTGATTCAAAATGTACTCTGAAAACAATCCAAACAAAATAACCCATGCAAAGTACAAATGCAAGACTCCTTTCATACTTTCCTTCTTTGTCTAACTGCAGAGTATAAATCTCAACCTCTAAAAAAATTCTGCTGCAAACATAAGGTTTACAAGTTAATGTAAATGCTATTTATAACAGAATACATATATAGCAGTTATGCTTTTCAATCTCCAATTAGATAGATCTTCTACAAGCAAATCATATTTACTTGAAAGGTGGCATCCTTGATTTTAAGGTAACAACCCTTATTGTAAGATCAAACAGAGAAAAACTTTTTTTAATTCATATTCTCAACAAATCTAAGATAATTCCCCCATTTTTAAGATGAGTTGGGGAAAAATAATCTTTTCAGTAGATGCAATATAATTAGTCCCCTTTTGCAAACTATCTGGTCAGATAACAAACTATCTAGTCAGATAACAGATAGCAAACTTTTCAGATGAAACAGGAAGAAATTAACTATGATAAACAACTGTAAATGTGCACAAATGAGTTCTGTCCTAAGGGTGTTACTGATTTTTTATTCATATCTGGAGTAGAGTTATATTCTGAAATTTAATATTCTTTGCAAAATTTGCAAAGTTGAACAAGTTTTACTTAAAAGGTATTTCCAGCCATTTTAACATTGTGGGATTATTATTATTATAACATCAGAAATATTAAAAGCTTCATTACTTTTCTACATTATTTTTTTGTCCACTGCTAAGGAATAAAAACCCTTTACATTTAAATGAAAGGGAATTCAGTTAAATTGTTTAACTTGGGCTTGTTTATTTTTTTTAAGTTAAGGTGTTAAATTATTACACATGTTGTAATGTTGACATGCACAGATTTGTTCCTCTAAATTTTATACACTCAGGAAATTTTGCAGTTATTTCTGTACTTCCTGCCACATAACATTTTATGTAGTTTTAAAAATAAAACTGGTAAGATTTTCAAACTAATCAGTCATGCAAATTAGAAATATTAATTATTAATTGATTACCTGACAACTATTTAGGGCAACATTTTTCCCACATCTGTCAAAAACCTTTAGAACATATTTGATTCCATACATAAAATAAAATGCAGCAAAATCTTCAGAAGGACGTATCGTAGTATCCAAACCCAGGATAATTTCATTTTTGCCCAAGTTTATCTGTTTCAGAACAAAGGAACTTGACACATTGTGATTAGCTAAGGGTTGTTAGTAAATATGGTCAAAAGAAAATGAAAAGCTGACGGTCCATAATACAAGCCTCCCATGTAACAAAGGGTGAAGCTGAATACAAGCACAGATGAAAATGGGGGGTGGTTGGGAGGAAGGATACCCCCTCCCCATTTCGCTTGAAAAATAAAGGACAGAGAAATGAGTCTTGCTGGCAAACAGATAACTTGCAGGCCCTGACCCTTCGACTCACCAGGAATTCAAACACAAAGCTCTTTTCATAGGGACTGTCTTATACATTCTCAGATAAGGCAGCACATAAGAGCAAGCAAAGGAATTTCCAAAACAGAGGCTATTGTGGACACTGTTGCAATAGATGGTTGTTTCTTTTCTCACTGTCCCTGTTGACACACACCTGGGGAGTGTTTATATGCAGCTATGCCACCTCCTTCTTTGGATCAGTTTAAATAACTATGTGGTTTTTCATTCAGGAATCGTTAACTGTCCCAGTGATGTGCATGGAAGGCAGCAGACATGCATGACAGAGAGGAGGGGAGTCTGGAATCAACTCTCTGATCAAGATTTTCTCTCATCCCAATTAAAAAGAAAGAAATATCAACATGCACATAAAGAAAACTGGGCATATTTATACCCATATTTCAAATCTGGACTCATCATCAGAAAAAAAGCAACAGTTACCTGAAGTTTGTGGTAATTTTTGTCTTGCTCCACTGCACTTTTTTCCCCCAAGGCTGTCCGGAGCTTACAGCTCAGAGATGCCACATAGAGGCCCTTTATGTGATACGGCTTATTTGCCTGTCAGGCTGAAAACAAGTTTCTGCACTGAGCAATAGTCCATTTTGTTGAACTCTGAGTAGCATATCCACAAAACTCCTGTAATTGTCTAGAGCTGGCTCTTGGCAACTCACCGCACCCTGGATTCATTTTTCCGCTGCACTGAGAAAAGCTTTAAGCTGTTCGCCTCCTCCTAGTTTAAAAGTTTAGTTAGTGGTGGGTGGAGAGAGGATTCAGTTGAGAAAGGAAACTGCGCATAATCAGAACTTGGAGAGCTTCCTCTGTTCCTCTCTCCTCCCCCCTTTCCAACCGAGCTAAGCAGGCACTGCTTCTTCATAGAATTTAGGAATGTAAAGGGAGGACTCGAAAGAGGCCCAGCCAGACAAACCTTTCTCAATCAATTAGCTTGCAACCATTACTTGTGACCTAAGGTCACGCAGCATAAGTGTGTGGGGTGTGCCTTGAGGAGCACCAAAGCTGCTTATTAAAACTTACATAACCCAAAGTGTGCTAAAAAGAAAAAGAAAATAAAATCAAACACAATTTGGAAATGGAGGAAAGAGGGAGAAAAACATTTGCTAATATTAGGCTAATAGAGGAAGTTATTTGATGGTTTAGGAGAAACTAAGTGAATATAGAGCTTAAGGATCCAAATGCATTCTATGCATTTTATTATTATTTTTAGTGTCCATTTTCTTTTGGGGAACATTGGTAAGGCTAATCAGTGTTTATAGGTATATAGCTAATACTGTTAAATGAAACTATGTTAAGAAACAGCTGGGTATTGGTTTTGAATTTTATTGCTTATCAGGTCAGGTTTATTCTGTTTCTAAGACTATTTTCAATGATGGTTTCTCCATTATCACTTTAAATATTTCAGCTTGAAAGCAATTGAATCAGTGGTGGTATTCTACTGGTTCGGCCTGGTTCTGCAATGAGCAGTAGAGACCGACCCAGTTCTCTCCGCTGCTCTGCTGTTGGGCCCACCCGCTCACCCAGGCTCCCATACTCACCTTTATCCTCTGCTATTGAAGCACAACTGCTTTGCACAGCACACTAGAGTGCTGTGCGGCAGCTGCTGAAGCAACCAGGAGAGTGCAGGCTTGCAGGAGGTGAGTTGGAATGCCTCTGCGCCTGTGCAAAGTGCACGTGTGGTGTGTGCACACATACAAAGTGTGCACATGCACAAAGCGTGCCCATCAAGCCACACCCACCAAACCAGTGGTAAAACTTTTTGAATCCCACCACTGAATTGAATCCACCATAGAGGCAGTATACTTTTAGGCTAAGAATACATGTTTTTCATTCCAACACCCTGCCATACTGACTATGGAACAAATACAGCACTTAAGAACTCTAATGTAGCTTGCAATCTTAATATAGGTCAGAAGCAATGGTCCCCACATTTTAACAACACCCAAGTGGTCTGAAAAGATGATTCAAAATGAATTTCAGCTTAATATGTTATCAGAAAATAAGCAGGGAAATGTAGCACTGAAAAAGTAAAAACCATGGCTTGATTTCTGAAGAAGACATTACTATATCATGGGAATCATATATCTTTATCTCAGTCCAAGAATAGACTTCAGTTCAACAGACCAAAGCTAAAGAGGGGCAAATGTGGGATGAAGGATTCATGGGAAAGAAAAAAAGAGATATCACAATGGTAATGTGTAAATGTAATCCTTTTGCTAATATATTAAAATTGTTTCTGTGCATCCTCTTATTTTTGGAATTGGATTAACATAAACTGCAATCATGGGATGAACCTAGCAATATTTTTTCCATAATTTAACAAAATATGAGTCTATTTACCTACAACTTGAAGTTTCCACTGTAGGTCTTTGTACCTTGTGGTTAAAGTTTCGCATACACGCCCCTAAGATTTTTCAAGATCTGATCATTTTTTTAAAGCTCTCTAAGAATATTAAGTGGGGAGTGGATGCCAAAAATATAACTCATAGGCAACAACTTTCTGGATATCATTGTTTAATAACCTAAAATATTTTTGTTGTATGACACTCTGTGGAACAACATATATCAACTTCATTCAACTTTGCATTTACTCAGGTTTCAAAGTGTGCTATCAACTCTTTTTTATCATTATATGAATTGAAAATTGCAAAAGGAGCATTCATTTTTATACATCTCCTAAAATTTGCTTTTTGCATACAATTTCTAAAACATATTTTCTAAAACATGTAGACAATCATAAAAGATACAACTGTCCTACAACAATAGTAATGGGGGATTTTTAACTACCCTGACATCAACTAGGAGACAAACTCTGCACCAAGTGGAAGATCCAACAGGTTCCTGACAAACCTAGCAAACAACTTTGTTTCCCAAAAAGTAGAGAAGGGAACAAGGGGATCAGCCATATTGGACTTAATTCTCACTAACAGAGATGAAATGATAGAAGGTGTTGAAGTACAGGAACTTTAAGGGGGAATGATCATGCAATATTGGAATTCAACATTATGCACAACCAATAGAACAAAGTCAAACTAGAGACTTGGACTTTAAGTCTTGGACTAATTTCAATAAACTTAGAGAGAGCTTGGGAAGGTTTGCATAGATGAGAATCCTCAAGGGGAAAACCACTCAAGAAGCCTGGAAATTTTTGAAAAGTGAGATTATAAAAGCCCAGTCCAGCCCAATACCAATGAAGAAGAAAAACAACAGCTCTGAAAAGAAACCAGAATAGCTGCATAAAGAACTCTCTGACAAATTGAAAGACAAAAAGGACAAGTATAAAAAGTGGAAAGAGGGGCACATAACTAAAGCAGAATATCAGCAAATAGCCTGGGCCTGCAAAGATGAAGTAAGGAAAGCTAAGGCTCACAATAAACAAGGGTTTGTGACAAAATTAAAAAATAACAAAAAAAAGCTTTTTCCAACATGTTAAAAACAAGAAAGAAGTCAAGGAAACAATTGGTCCATTGCCTGGAAATAGTGGCAAGAAGGTGACAAGCAACAGGGAGAAAGCAGAACTACTTAACTCATTTTTTGCCTCTGTCTTTACACCAAGGGAAAAAAACAGTCTAACCTATCAAAAACAGCACCACAAAAACCAGATTAGGAACACAAGTAAAAATAGGGAAGAAAATGGTAAGTGAGCACCTGTCTACCCTGGACAAGTTCAAATCACCAGGACCAGATGAATTACACCCCAAGGTTCTGAAGGAACTGCCAGACAAGATATCAGAACTACTGGACTATATCTTTCAAAGATCCTGGAGCACCAGGGGACTGCCAGAGGACTGCAAAAGAGCTGATGTATATCCAGGAAATTACAGATCTATCAGCCTGACCTCAAAACCAGGGAAGATTCTGCAAAAGGTAATCAAGCAGCAAATCAGTGAACACCGAGAAGCAAACAAAATAATAATCAAAAGCCAACACAGGTTTGCCAAAAACAGATCATGCCAGATTAAACTTATTGCATTCTTTGACAAAGTGACCAAATTAATGGACCAGAGGAATGCTGTCAATATAATTTATTGGATTTCAGTAAGGCATTTGATAAAGTATACTATAACCTACCACTTGATAAAATAGAAAAATGTGGATTACACAGCATCACCACCAGATGGATTCGTAACTGGCTGACCAACTGCACTCAATGTGTAGTCCTTAATGGAACTGCAATTACATGGAGGGAAATGTGCAGTGGGATACCCCAAGGCTCTGTTTTAGGGCCAGTACTTTTCAACATCTTCATCAATGATTTGGATGAGGGGATAGATGGAGAACTCATGAAATTTGCAGACAACATCATGCTAGCAGGAATAGCAAACACCCCAGAAGATAGGCTTAAGATATAGAAGGATCTTGTCAGACTTGAACATTGGGCATTATCTAACAAAATGAAATTCAATGGTAAAAAAGTAAGGTTCTATATTTCAGCAAGAAAAACAAAATGCATAGATACAGTATATGTGGTAACTGTGAGAGGGATCTTAGAGTCCTAGTGGACAATCACTTAAATATAAGCCAGCAGTGTGCTGCAGCTGCCAAAAAAGTTCTAGACTGCATAAACAGAAGGATAGAATCAAGATCATGTGAAGTGTTAATACCACCTTATAATGCCTTGGTAAGGCCACACTTGGAATACTGCATCCAGTTTTGGTCACCCCAATGTAAAAAAAGATGTTGAGACTCTAGAAAGAGTGCAGAGATTATTAAGGGACTGGAAGCTAAAACATATAATGTACAGTTGCTGAAACTGGGTATGTCTAGTCTGATGAAAAGAAGGACTAGGAGTGACAAGATAGCAGTGTTCCAATATCTCAGGGCTGCCACAAAGAAGAGGGAGTCAAGCTATTCTCCAAAGCACCTTAGAACAATTAATCAGTAGAACAGCTTGTCTCCAGAAGTTGTACATGTTCCAACACTGGAAATTTTTAAGAAGAAATGAGATAACCATTTCTCTGAAGTGTAGGGTTTCTTGCCTAAGCAGGAGGTTGGACCAGAAGACTCCAAGGTCCCTTCCAATTCTGTTATTCTATTCTAAGTCTGGAAAGAGCCTTGAAGGGCTTTTAGTCCTACTCAAGCAGCAGACTGTGACTATTCTGGAAAAATGGTTGTCAGTCTTTTCTTTAAAACTCCAGTGATGGAGTACCCACAACTTCAAGAGGTAAGCCATTCCAGTGATTAATCGTTGTCATGAAGGCAAGCTGATCTGTTGATTAATTATTCTAACTGTGAGAAACTTTTTCCTTATTTCTATGCCAGTTCTCTCCTTGATTGATTTCTATCCATTGCCTTTTGTTCTGCCTTCAGATCAGAGGTGGTATTCAGAAAGTTCTGACCAGTTCTGGAGAACCAGTAATGGAAATTTTGAGTAGTTCGGAGAACTGGCAAATACTGCCTCTGACTGGAGATTTTACAGTATCCTTCCCCTGTCATGCCCACCAAGACACGCCCACAGAACCTGTAGTAAAAAATACTTTGGAGAATAGGTTGATACCTTGTGGCAGCCCCTCAAATCTCTTAGTGTGTAAGCATAACTATAACAGTACATAATTAGTAAGATTTTTTTCAATGAAAACCAATTTGAGAACTTTATGTCATGATCTGAAAAACCTTAACTCAACACCGATTGCACTCTGAACATACTGAACTGCAACTTTTTCTTTATTAGTACTATAAATATTAACATGAGCACTTAAAAAACCTATAAATGAATGCTTATGTGAATATTATTCATAATAATGTTGTTATTCATTATTATACTCATTATACTATGTGGTTCAGCATGAGTTTGTTCACATATCTTAGTATTCCCAGTGATATTTGTTTTGCTTTTCTCTTACAAAAAATTTGAGAAATTGTAATCTAGGAAACTTACAGTAACAGGTATCAATATGCACAAAATGGAAATAAGCATGTTGTTCATGTCTACAATATTCAAGAATAAAAGAATTTTTCCTGAAGACAATATAACTCACCCAATAAAATTAGACATTGTAAAAAAAAATCATCCCATATTGGTAATTTTCCATTTCATTTTATTTTGTTTTTAGCTGTTTTTTTTAATATTTTTCCTAATTCTTTTATGCCACCTTGAGTCCACTGGAGTTAGGCAGCCAATATATTTTCATACATAAATATTCTAATTTTAAATTTTTGTAAAATCAAAATATAAATTCCCTGCATACTTAAATTGATATTTTGGATGGGTGTTAAATTATAGTCTATCAGTAGTTTCTAGTTCCAGCTGCACCAGATTTACTTTACAAAGTATTTTGGTCATCAAAGCATAGTCCCACAACTTGGTTAGCTATTCTTAGGTTAAGAGGATCAAATTTTCTAGTAAGAAGCATATATTATTCAGACAGCAATTGTAATTTGTAAATTTAATTCAGTATACTTTGAGGGCATACACGTTTCAGTAAAATTTAATAAAAAATACCATAGGTTGAAAAGGAATTCAATTTTATAATTTGTTTCATTCTAATAGGAATAACATTCCACGAGACTGCTGAACTTCATGTCATTGTCACCAAATAGGAAAGAATGATCTAATCTGCTACTTACATTTCTATGCACGAAATGTCTATTTTAGCAATCAAATCTGGACTAAAATACCAATGACAAAATATCTTCTATCATTTTTTTCTGGAGTGAGTTTGAGTTTTTTCTTCTGCTGGAATACCCATAAATGAATCTGTTTTATTGCATTCAAATTATTTACCCATTTAATCATACAGTACAATCTCTGACCTGTTTGGATTCTTACTTCATCAGGAGTTGGGTATTAAGACTATATACTGTATTATGAAAGTAAATAAGGCTATATATTATAAGATTTTCAAATTCAGCCAAATGAGTCAGCATCCCTCCTTGTTTCTGTGATTCTTCTAATAATATGCTACTTATTTGAATATATAGAAACCCATAGGATAAGTTTCAGACTAATTTTTTACTTTGTTAATGATTAAGTTTTCCAGCCTAAACAAATCATTCACTCTCCACTGAACTAATTTTTGGCACTTTCCTCTTCATAGAAATAAACATTTAATAACAATACAAGGAAAGAAAGGTGTTTTTGACTTCAACTGTTCTCAAATAGAAAGAATGTATTTTCTTTTCTCAATTTAGGAAATCCACTTCTACTAATAGACAGAAAAAAATCCATTTATGGATTTCAAATTTAGGATCATATCTCAATTTGTTGAACATACCCAAAAGATTATTTTGTAGAACAAAAACAATGCCCATACTAATGATTATTAGCAACAATAGGATAAATATACTGGAATAAAAAAGAACTGAAATTGTTAAATCTGAAACAGTTTCTCATCTATATATCTCATGTATATGTATATGTACATGTACATTATATCTATATTATGTATATGTATAGGCATATGTTGAGAAACTATTTCAGGTTAAGTATATGAGCACAACTATTACAGAAATTACAATTCTATTTAGTCATATAATTGATCCTGACATATTTGGCTTCATCTGAAAAGATAAAAAGCAGCGAGAACATAAATGATATACCTGAAGAGAACAAAGTTACAGAACAGTACTCACATTTTTGGAAGCCTCATCAGATTACATTTATATGGAAGGGGGAAAGTCTGGGGAAAAATGAATAATTATCTTATTATAGTAAGGAAAGAAATCAGAAATTGCATTATATACTCTGCCTGAGTCTACTATAGTTTAAGCAAAAACTAAATCTTTACATACTATCACCAATGATGAGGATGATCATGAAAATGCATAACAATTTTACTACTTATTTCTTTTAACATATTTTCTGTATACTTCTTACAATCATTTTACAACTGGGAAAATGTCCATTCTTTAATAGATATTATATTCATAACATTTTTGTATGGATTTTGTAAATTGAGAATAGCGTTTCAGCATCACTATTTTAAAATTCATCTATACATGGAATAAATATACAGTTATCTGCAATTATAGTTCAAAATTAAGTTTGAGCAAAACAGTTGTAGTGACTAATTCTCTTACAGTATTCTTCTCCATGCAATAAGAAATGACATGGCATGTGGAATTAGGTGTTGTATACAAAGATGTCCTAAAGGAAATCAACCCTGACTGTTCTTTGCAAGGACAGAAACGGAAGCTGAAGTTCAAATACTTTGGTAACCAAATGAGAAAAAAGGACTCATTGGAAAGGTCTCTGATGTTGACAAAGAGTGAAGGCAAAAGGAGAAGGGAATGGCAGAGGATGAGATAGTTAGATTGTGTCATTAATGCAGTGAAAATAAATTTGGGTGAACTCTGGGATACAGTGCAGGACAAGAGCGGCCTGGCATGCTGTGATCCATATAATCACAATGAGTAAGACATGACTTAGTGACTGAACAGCAACAGCAACAAAATATAAAAATGTGATAAATTTTACATATTTTATCAAATTGTTCAGATTTGCAACTGATTTCTTCACAGATGACCAGGCAGTTCAGCTTAGCTTTCACTTTTACTTTACTATCCTGAATTATCAGGAAATGGCTGACATGAGGATTCATTTTCTACATTCACACTTGGACTTCTTTTTCAAAAATCTAGTAATGAAAATCTAATAATGATGAAAACATTAAAGCCAATGTTTAACACATAACTCTTTAACACATTCTTTGGATCAGTCTTTATAAACAGCAATGGCTCATGCCCAATATTTCATAGTAGAACCACAGACAATTACAATGATCTAATACATATCGATTTTGCAGAAGATAATGTTGAAAAAGCACTATG
This sequence comes from Pseudonaja textilis, assembly GCF_900518735.1. Next base: position 8,108,859 of record NW_020769322.1, read on the forward strand.
CAATCTAAAACCATCTCTATCTATTGGACCCGACGGACTATGTACCTACTTCCTAAAAAAAAACTATCAACTGCCATAGCAGAACCTCTAAGCATAATCTTTGAAAAATCTTTCAGGACCAGCTCCTTGCCCAACCTATGGTCAATAGCCACAGTCATTCCCATCTTCAAAAAGGGAGACCCCAACCTTGTTGAAAATTACAGACCAATCTCCTTATGCTGCATCACCTGCAAAGTCATGGAATCAATTATTAACCAATCCATTACCCTCCACTTCAAGACAAACAATCTACTCTCTAACAAACAATTTGGTTTCAGAAAAAAATATCCTGTAATCTGAAACTCCTACACTGCAAAAACATATGGACTACACAACTTGATCAGGGCAATAGATGCAATTTATATAGACTTCTGTAAAGCCTTCGATTCAGTGGTACATGACAAACTACTTCTAAAACTAAAATCTTATAGCATCTCCAGACATCTGCATAATTGGATAGCTGCATTCTTGTCAAACAGGCAACAAATGGTCAAAATAGGGGGTGCCCTTTCAAATCCTGTACCTGTTAACAAACAGCATTCCACAACTAACTCTCTTTATACTTTACATAAATGACCTTTGTGATCATATTAAAAGCAACTATGTTCTTTTTGCGGATATTGTAAAACTATTCAACACCACCAACAATGCTGCTACACTTCAAAAAGACCTTGACTATGTGCCAGAATGATCAAACAAGTGGCAACTTCAAATCTCAACAAACAAATGCTCTATCTTACATATTGGCAAGAAAAATCAGAAAATAAAATACAAGCTGGATGGACAAGATCTTGTAGACGACCCTCACTCTGTCAAGGACCTTGGAGTTCTCATCTCTGATGATCTAAGTGCTAGAGCCCACTGTAACAATATTGCCCAAAAGGCATTAAGAGTTGTTAACCTAATCCTGCAAAGCCTTTTGTCCGGTAATATTGTACTACTTACTAGAGCACACAAAACATTTGCTAGACCAATTCTTGAATACAGCTCATCTGTCTGGAATCTGCACTGCATATTGGACATTAATACAATCGAGAGAGTCCAGAAATATTTCACAAGAAGAGTCCTCCACTTCTCTACTCACAACAGAATACCCTATGCCTCCATACTTGAAATTTTAGGCTTGGATAACTTAGAATTATGCCGCCTTCAGTTTGACCTAAGCATAGTACATAAAATTATCCATTACAATGTCCTACCTGTCAATGACTACTTCAGCTTCAACCTCAACAATACACAAGCACACAATAGATACAAACTCAGGGTAAACCATACGAAACTCGATTACAGGAAAACAACTTCAGAAACAGAGTGGTCAATGCCTTGAATACTCTACCTGACTCTGGTTTCTTCCACTAACCCCAAACACTTTACTCACCCCATTCCTAAGAGGTCTGTAAGTGGTGTGCATAAGTGCATCAATGTGCCTACCGACCCTGTCTTAATGTTCCCTTTTTCATGTATTAATAATAATGTTTTTACTTATATATATATTATCAAATGCATGCTTGACAAAATAAATAAATAAATAAATAAAATAAATAAATAGCTGACATGAGCGTTCATTTTCTTCATTCACACTTGGACTTCTTTTTCGAAAATCTAGATTCTGTCTACAACAACCCTGATGAAAGGCTTCAATGTGTTTTTTTTTTTAAGGGACATATGATTTACTTGTTTATTTATGCTTTGTTTTCTTTCAATAAAATTCTTAAAACTACTCCACACAAATTTGTATCATATGGCATAATTCAATGCTTTCCTCCTTATCAGGCTTTCTGTGCTTAAAAATGCATATGTTTTAGATGACATGAGCAGCACAGAAATCTTATAAATAAATAAATTAAATACATTGTCTTGCACACCTTGTCTAATCTTGTAAAAAGTAAGGATTGGACTAAATCATACTTGGAGGTACACCACCAAGAATTCTATGTGCTGTAAGCTAGACTAATTAAATTCTATATTGTTACAAATAAAACTATGTGCATATGTCTATTAAGTGACCAAATTATAGTTGAAGGAGTCTTTACAATTAGCTCTTAGAGAAAATGTGATATATTAATAACAGTTTGCAGTTCTTTGGATAAAATAATGTTGCTATTTTATTTGTTTTGAATCTGTACAAATACATATATGCTGCAAATGTCATTGCTAAATTCAGAAAATGAGATTGGCTAAAATGAATTAATGAGCAAATAAATTAGTTGCCAACTAACCAGCAGAGGGCATAAATACATGACAAAAACATTTTTTGTATTTATTCTCAATTTTGTACAATTGCCTCTATTTATGCTTTGAAGGATCCTTAATCTCAATGAACTGCCATTGACAAATGTAAAAAGTTGATCTTGAAGCCTTCGGTTTATGGAACCAATACTGTGGTAAATATACCATGAAACTTGCAACAGATTTGGATAATACTTTTAATCTGAAAAAGTAAATCATATGTCACAGCCATTGTCTGCTTTCATTTACTGTTGTTGCAGACAAAATACATCAACTCACACATTCCTTTACTCTTCTATCCTTTCACATTTTAGCCATCTGCTCACATGACATATTCCTTTCCACCATTTATGCTATTCTAACACCTTAAGAAGACCTAGATAGAGGCTTTTGTATATATTAGAATGTTGAAGATTAGTCTGAAAGAGTTCATATGGTACTCCATTCTCAAGCCCTATAAGATGTCATGATAACTGAAACTAAAGTATTCTGTAACTAAATTGAAGGAAGTTTAACTTTATTTCCAGAAAAATAATTAACACTTATATATTTAATAAGTCACTTGGGTAGGTTACACAGTATTAAGTTTATGTGTTCTGCACTTTGCAAAAAGAAAAAAAGAAGGAAATTAGCAGGAGAAACTGAGAATAGAAAATCCCTGTAATTTAAATAAACGCATAATTATTTTATGGAGAATAAAAGAAATAAAAAGCTACCATGATTATAATCATTGAAAAATACATGTTATAACCAAATTGAAAAATACAATTTGAACATTTTGCTTGTCTGCCCTAACATTATAGTCTGATCTTTAATTTTGAGTTAATAAGTGAAAGACGATGTTGACTTTATTAATTAATTTTTAGTTCCTCATAAACATTCTCTAGCCAAACTTGTTTTATAAAAAAATAAATAAATCAAAGCACATGGAAATGGTAAGTATTGAGATAGGAGACCAACAGGATCCTAGAGTGTAACTACACTGGCAATTTAAAAAAAAAATTATTGTAAAAGACATTGACAAACTGCTTTCATACTGCAAAAGAAAAATATGGATAAACCATCAGAAATCAAATTAGAAAGTAATACTGGTTTCTCAGTGTATCTGGAATGAGCCCAATAATCTTTAAATTGCAAATTAAAAGTAGAAAATATTGATATTTAGTTTGTCGTTTAGACCATGGTTTAGTTCATTTGTGCTCTCTGCTCTCAAATACTTGAATGCCTAAGTTTTGCTTATGATTCAAGTCTAGATAATGTCATAGTTCTGAGTGTTACATGCTCAGAAAAATGAGTTTCTCAATCACTAATACATTTTAAGGGTTTATATCAAATTCAGCCTAATCACAAATTGAATAGCATACATAAGGCTACTGATTGTTAACTTACCAGAGCTTCTGTGGCAGTGGTGGGATTTAATTTTTTTTTATTACCAGTTCTGTGGGCATGTCTTGGTGGATGTGGCAGGGGAAGGATACTGTAAAATCTCCAGTTAGAGGTGGTATTTGCCGATTCTCCGAACTACTCAAAATTTCCGCTACCAGTTCTCAAGAACTGGTCAGAACCTGCTGAATATCACCTCTGTTCTGTGGCCTTTGTGAAACCAGGAATACATAACATTGGATATTTTCTAAGAAAATGCTACTTGCTATTTCCTGAATATTCTTGCTCTATATAGTGATAGGATAACAGTAACCAGGTTTTTTTTGACAAATGAACTGTTATTCATTTGTCCTAGCTTCCATAAATATCTGTATCTCCTAAATTTTGAAAATTAGTTTTATACCAACAATCCTTTAGTATATTCTATATGTATATGCTTGTATACACCATCTAAGGAAGTTCTACCAAGAAAAGCTGCTGGCTGATGTCCTAATTTCATAAGGTAGAGAGGCTTATTTTCTCTAAAACATATATTAGCTTTATATTTATAAATATTATTTATAAGTTTTATAACCTATATATATATACACATATATTTTATAATACCAAAAGAATAGGTATCCACAGGCTTTTTAAAGTACTAGCAAACTGAGCAGTCTTTGTGCTATCTGAGCTTGGTTGTTTTCTTGCAGAAGTTTCATTACTCAAACTACGTAACATCATAATAATGATATCTAGTTTAGGTAGTGAAGTGTCTGCAAGAAAACAACCAAGCTCAGAGAGCAATAAGGACCCTACATTTCAATCCAGTGCTGTAAATATTCTCCTTTATTGGTATTACAAATTAGATGGCTTCACCACTTGTGATACTTTGATTTAAAAAAGGCAGTGATGACATAATAGAACCAGACTATTCAATTACAACTTACAAATTTATTAAGATACCATACATTTGCTAATTAATAATTGACATTATAATTGCTTATGTAGAAATGTAGATTGTTGGAGAAGAATTACTTATGAAAGCTTTTTAAAGCTTCCAACACAAATCCCATGCATATATATATAAGAAAAAGTACACTATAATTTAGGAGTAAGAATATGTTAGATAAATATTTGAACAGTTAAATAAGTAGTTTACAGGCATTTGGGGATTCCTTGCTACTTTTCATAATAAATTGCTGCTTTGTCATCTTGTCACTTTAAAGTATTATTATCTAAGACTTCATGTAACAATACATTACAAAAGATACCAGAGTTTAATATGTGCAGGATCAAAAGTCCTGCTGAGTTCTGATTTCTGAATGAATTTTCTATAAGTTTTACTCATTAATTCTGTGGTAGGTCTGAGATACTATGGGTCCACTATGACAAATCATTTTGTCATAATCAAAAAGGGTAGAGACAAATTAAGAAGAAAAATTATGGGACTGTAATGCAAAGTTCTCTTTTCTTATAGGGTAAGAAATTGCCTTACTTTGGAAGAAGTGGTCAAGAAGGAGTTAAGATATGTTTACCAAAATGAATATAAAAAAGACAAACAGATCAATCTTTGAGCCATCTTCTGCAAGATAAAACAGATTTTTTTGATCCCCTCTTGGAAATGTGAAAATAAATTATTTTACTTCTTGGAAAAGAGGCCAGAAAAAAAAAAACCCTATTGCTGCTATTCATATTCCAGTCACTGCTCTCCATATTCTATATAGTCAATTAAAAATGCCTAAAGATAAGCATAGGATCAGAATTCCAGAAACACAGAGATGTAAGGTTTATGCATGCTGTACTTTATAAAATTTAGCTGGCATTAAACCTACTGAAGTTGAATGTACTAAACTGGACTTAGCGCATCATCAAAGCATACCATCACCATCACATCCATGACAAAAATCTGAGATGTAATTTTATTCTGAATATTTCTTTTTCAGTAAAGAAGGATAAGAAATTAATGTGAAAAATACAGCCAAGGATTAATAAAGTAAAATGAAATTACATAACCAACATACCAAACAGGAGTAATTAATCAGATATATCTAAACTCACACTCAGGATTGTTTAAAAATCATAATTGCTAAAACATATAAAGGACAGTTGCTAGAATTGGATATGTCTAATTTAATGAAAAGAAGGACTAGGAGTACCATGATAGCAGTGTTCCAATATCTAAGGAGTTGCCATAAAAAGAGGAAGTCAAGTTATTCTCCAAAGCACTTGAAGGCAGGACAAGAAGCAATGGATGGAAATTAATCAAGGAGACAAGCAATCTTGAATAATGAGAAATTTTCAGACAGAACAATTAATCAGTGGAACTTGCCACCAGAAGTTGTGAACGCCCCAACACTAGAATTTATTAAGAAGAGATTGGACAACTACTTGTCTGAAATAGTATAGGGTTTCCTACCTGAACTGAGGGTTGTACTAAAGACCTCCAAGGTCTCTTCCAACTCTGTTATTCTGTTCTTAATCAAATTGGGCAACTTGCCTTAAAAAAACATTTGACTGATTTTAATATAAAAATACTAGACAAAGCCAAGTGGTTGGTTAATAGTACAGTTTTTTAATCAAAGTGCCAAAGTTGATGCAATGGGCAGTGTAAGTAAGCTAATAAGCTAACATTTTTTTTTAATCATAGTAACATTTATATATTAATTTTAATGGTATAAACCTATTACAACATAATAACTTTTCACTAGGAAAAGTTTTCAAAAATAAAAGTAAAATTGTAATTCATTGGTTTGTAATGTTACAATTTAAGTGTTATTTTATAACAAAGTGTGTGCACATTTTTCATAATAAAAACAAGATGATAGATAAGATCTTAACATCTTCTCCCACAGTAGTTTACCCTGTCCTCTAATTTCATCTCATTATGATTTTAAAAATCCACTTTTGTTTTTCTGTGTTTAGATGCAGCAGAAAAGAATTCAGAATTATTGGTCTTCCTTCAGAATAACTGGTCATGAGGATGTTTTAGGTCATGCTTATGTTGTTTCCAAGCATCAACTCTTGTCTGGGCCATTGAATTAGATTAGACGGTTTCTCCAACTCCTTAAACCTATTCTTATTTCAGCAGAATAGAAATATGTAGAAATTTTTAGCCATTAGATTTAGGTATAGCAATAGCAATAGCACTTATATATTGCTCTATAGTGCTTTACAGCCCTCTCTAAGTGGTTTTACAGAGTCAGGCCCCAACAATCTGGGTTCTCATTTTACTCACCTCAGAAGGATGCAAGACTGAATCAACCTTGAGCCTGTTCAGATTTGAACTGCCAAATTGCAGGCAGCTGATACCGATAGTAAGCAGAAGTGGCCTGCAGTACAGCACTCTAACCACTGTGCCAGTAAGTTATGCATTATTTGGGTGGGGGGGAATTGAAAACAATTACTACCAAGTTATAATGGAAATTATTTGCTAGTCTCATGAGAAAGGAGAATCCAAACTGTAGACAAGAACAGTGGTCTCCAACCAGTGAGAAAATTTTGATGGTCCGCAGAGAAATGTCACCCCCAAAGCACCCCTCCAAAGCAATTAATCCAGGCTGTGTGGGAACACAAGGCTTGCATCAGTTGTATTGAGAACAACATGAGGTAGTGAGCTTGTATGCTAACCATCTACCTGGCTTATTTGCATCTTCAAAATAATTCTGTTTAGCACTCCTAATTTTCTGTGCCAGTTCTTCTTTGTCTATTAAGTCCATTTTATGTTTAATTATATGAGAAAGGAGAAAGAGTCAAGGAAAATATTGCAGTTAATAGATGACCAAGGTAAAATTTGTCATGGCAGCAAAGAGAAAAAAGAAATTATTTATGACTTCTACAAGCATCTGTATAAGAAAGAAGATATTGATGAGGAGAAAGTTAAACAATACTTGCAGAATGCAAATTTACCTAAGATACCTAAGGAGATTGAAGAAATGTTAGGAAGCAATATAACAATGATGGAGTTAAGCCAAGCACTTAAGAAACAAAATAATGGAAAGGCACCAGGTCCAGATGGGTTTCCTGTAGAATTTTATAAAACTTTTCAAGAATCATTGTGTATTCCACTGCTAGAAGTTATGAATGAAGTTATGCTAAAAAAGATAATACCTAAAACATGGTCAGAGGCTTATATTACACTTATTCCAAAAGAGGAGGCGGATTTACTTCAAATCAAGAATTATAGACCGATTTCCTTATTAAATGCAGATTATAAAATTTTCACTTCAATTTTAGCAGAAAGACTTAAAAAATATCTGAATAACTTTATCCATTCAGATCAAAATGGATTTTTGCCAAAACGACAGGTTAGAGACAATATGAGAGTAATTCTGGACACCTTGGAATATTATGAGGCCCATCCTGAAAAGCAAATGGCTTTGATATTTTTAGATGCTCAAAAGGCATTTGATAACGTAAATTGGAGATTTATGTTACTTTTAATGGAACAGATGGGCTTTGCTAGAAGATTTATTCAAGCAATAGAAGCAATTTACAATGAACAAACAGCTAAGGTAATGATGGAGGGAGAACTCACAGATCCTATTAATATAAGAAAAGGCACAAGACAAGGTTGCCCTCTTTCTCCCTTGTTATTTGTATTGACTTTGGAAGTGTTGAATAGAAATATCAGAGAAGATAAAACTATAAAAGGAATGAAAATTAAAAAGGAAGAATTTAAATTACAAGCTTTTGCAGATGACTTAGTTTTTATCCTGGAAGATCCTATAGAAACAGCCTTGAAGCTGTTGGAAAAGATAGAGGCATATTGGGAGGTGGCCGGTCTGAAAATAAACAAAGATAAAACAAAGATTTTGTCAAAGAATATGTTGCTGAGACAAAGAGAAGAACTGGCAGAATTGTTAAAAATTCAAGTTACAAGTAAGGTTAAGTATTTGGGGATATACTTGACGTCGAGATGTAGTACATTAAAGGAGAACAATTATATTAAACTTAAACAACAGATAGCTCAAGACTTGAAAAAATGGGAAAACCTACAATTGTCATTAATAGGAAGGATTTCAACAATTAAGATGAACATTCTACCCAGAATTTTATTTTTGTTTCAAACAATACCAATTAGGCTCGGAAAAGAATATTTTGAGGATTTAAATAAAATTGTTTTGAAGTATATATGGCAAGGCAAGAAAGCAAGGATAAAGTTAAAGCTTTTACAGGATGCTAGATTTAGAGGAGGGTTTGGCCTGCCTAATTGGGAGTTGTACTACCAAGCTGCAAACTTGATGTGGGTTAAAGAATGGATAACATTAAGGAAAACTAGATTGTTGACATTAGAAGGTCATGATTTGTTGTTGGGTTGGCATGCATTTTTATGGTATAAGGGAACCAAAACACAGGGGTATTTTAGAAGACATTATATACGGGAGTCTCTGTGGTTAAATTGGGAGAAGACAAAAAAACAATGTTATTTGAAAATTCCAGTTTGGTTATCGACGATAGAAGCGTTTTCTTACCCTATAATTTATAAAAAGGAACAAACAGTTAGCTATGGGGAATTACTAGATGAAAAGGGTGAACTTAAATCGATACAAAAATTAGAGGAACAAGGTATACAGATGAATTGGTTTTCATATTTGCAAATACATGTAAAGTATCATGAGGATTCCAAAACAGAGGGATTTTATGATAAACCAACTGATTTAGGTAAGATTTTGATGGGTACTGATGAAAAGGTGATTAAAAAATTATATGGTTACTTATTGGAAATTAAGCTGGAGGAAGAACAAGTTAAGGAAACTATGATTGCTTGGGGGAGGAATTTTGGATATGGGATTGATTTAGAGAAATGGCAGAATTTATGGTTGCAAAATTATAAAATGACAATGTCTACAGCCTATAAAGAAAATTTGTATAAGATGTTTTACAGGTGGCATTTTCCTCCGACAAGGATAGCAAGAATGTTCAAGAACAAATCCGAAAAATGCTGGAAATGTCATCAGAAACCTGGTTCATACTACCATATGTGGTGGACTTGTGAGGATGCTAGAAAATATTGGACTAAAATCCACATGTGGCTGGAAAAAATGATAAAGAAGCACATAGACTTGAAACCGGAGTTTTTTTTATTGGGAATCTTACCAGATGCTTATAGTAAAGAGTTGAAATATTTGATTGTAAATGTATTGACTGCGGCTAGGATTGTATTTGCAAAGAATTGGAAAAATGAGAAAATTCCATTACAGGAAGAAGTTATAAAGAAAATATTGGAATGTGCTGAGATGAGTAGATTGACTTTTGAAATCAGAGAGCAAGAAGATAAACAATTTTATATAATTTGGGATCTTTTCTATCAATGGCTGAATGATGAAATACAAAAATAGAATATTTGAAATGCTAGATAATAAGGAATAATATTGAATTTATTTTTCTTTTCTTATGCTTGGTATTGGATATTATACTTATATAATGGTTTCCTTTTTCCTTTTTTCTTTTTATTTTAGGATAGAACTGGCACGACTATATGATTTGTTTTAGAATAAATCATTTAAAATATAGTTATCTCACAAAGGCATGATCGAATAAAAGTGTAGTCAAACTTTTTCTTTTTTTTTAATAATGATATGATGATTTATAAGTTTGTATTGACAATAAGAGTTATTATATAAGGTAATTGTAATTGTGACTATGAAGTGAACGCACAAAACTGATGAACCAAGCGACTCACTGTTTGTATATAAATATGGGGGAGCTGATGTTTTTATGTTTTGTCTGTTTGTTTGTATGTTAAAAAACAATAAAAACTTTTATAAAAAAAAAACATGAGGTAATGAGGAGAGGGGGGAAAGGGCGGAGGGAAGAATTTGCCCCACTCACCTCGCCTGGCCACTGGGCTACTTCTTTCTGCTTCTTTCTTCAGCTTTTGGCTGTACACAAGGAAAGCAGCAAAAGTCTTTCTCTCTCTCCCCCAAACTCAGCCAGAAATGAGTGCTTGAGACCCTGCAAGGCATCCTGCTCCATGAGGCTGTGCCGGCAAACTCTGGTGGAGTTTGGGGGAGAGAAAGAAAGACTTCTGCTGCTTCTGCTGCTTTCCTTGCATGAAGCCAAAAGTCTCAGTCTCAGTCTCTCTCTCTCTCTCTCTCTCTCTCTCTCTCTCTCTCTCTCTGGGTGAGAAAGTGGGGTGGGGAATTTTCCTGCAGACTTTTGGGGGGATTTTCCCAGGGTCTCTGCTGCTTTCTGCAGAGACCCTGAGAAAATGTCAGTAAGCCACTGTCAATCAAAATTCATATATAGTGGTCCGCACGATTTAAAATTATGAGTTTGGTGGTCCCTGAGGTCCAAAAGGTTGGTAACCCCTGGACCAGGAGACCTATATCATTTTTTTTGGTCTTTTATTACCTTGTAATTTTGTAAGTTTTTTGCCCCAAAAAACTGGGTAGAAATTTTAAAATAATTCTAATATTTCATCTTTTAAAAAATTTAAATATCAAGAGATGTAGAAATACATTATCGAAATGAACTGATATGAACAAATTGAGAATAATCTTTTTCACATATTTGACATAAAATGAATTGCTTATTTACACTATTTCCTTTCCCTTTCCCCAACATCATTATACTATATAAGAAAAATCTTTAATTCAGTCAATGAATCTGATACAATGAATGTAATCCACAACAATGTATAAGTGTAAAGTGTAATAATTTAGTGTAAAACAATTTATATATACCGTAACATTTTGAACAATACTAAATGCAAAAAGTACAGAAATAAACTATTTCAGTCTTGGCTTTAGCTTAAATGGTGTACAGAATGGACAGATTTTTTTCTCAAGTATTACAATGAAATAATGATTTTGAATATGGAACATGTAATTGTAGCAGGAATACAAAACAATAATTTGTTACACATTTAGTTAAAACTTGAAATACCCACTGTATGTATAGATAACACAAAATCTATCCCGATTTATTTCTTGGATACAGCCAGCTTAGATTTGAATTCTATACTCGGTTACTTAAGCTTTCTCTTGTGTTGTCTCATCATCATTTTACAACATGCCAAATGGTTATATGAAAAGTAATACTCAATGCATCCCATATTGTTCACAGAAGAAGTGATAGGCATTTAAATTGCCTTTGCTTTATTTTCTAAGACAGACACTCATTTAAATGTGAATTAATCTAATAATTACTAATATTTATAACGTTATTATATGGAAATGTATCAAAAGAGAACCAAGTGTTGTGTCGATTTTCCAGAGATTTCCTCTTTTAAAGTAAATGCTGGGAAGGTGCTTTGCAAAGGTTGCCTCAGTTGGCTTGCAATTGTTTTATACACTTTCCCCTTACTTCATTCTTTTTTGAATATTCCTGGAATAAGTAATTACTGTGGGAACATTTCTTTACAACTCTTCTCAAACAGTGAAATTGGCAGAGACTAGTTTTATAAAATTCACAAACAGAATAGTGCCTTATTGCCAAAAACAAAGGGACTTTAACTACAAGCATTAAAAAATACACTAAGAATATGAGATAAGCAAATCTGTGAATAAAGATAAGTCTTTAATTGACAAGAAAATGAAGGATTAAGCTAATGTAGTATTATAAGCAATATGCTGAGGATTCAAACTCTGGCCTACATTACTATTTGGATAAGGCGATTAAAAGAGCTTTTCAAAGGACAGAAAGTAGCACTTCTCAGAGAGAGCTTCAACTAAATGCTCAAGAACACGCACAATGGCTCCAAAGTCTTCTGCATGTGCATAGATGTAAATAACCGAGATAATTGAAGTCTTTACAAATTAATTAAAGATAGAGTAGTAAATGAGAAACACAACTCCCACCATGGAACTGCTACATGAAAATATCTTCTTATTCATAGAAGGGAGAAGAATAGTTTAACATTTAAGTTCCCTCTTTTTTTTCAATAATTCATAATGATTCAGAACTCAAGTTAATCACCTACTATCTTAAGCTCCTGTCTATAATCTAGTAATAATATTGTACTTCTTCAGAGGACTGTTAAGAGAGCTATCATGAACCTCTGCAATAATGGAAAACTTCCTATAATAAGGATTTAATTAAAAAATAATAATGACAAAGGTCACATTTGGACTTTGAATGATATGTTAATAGATGCACCAGGAAATGCAAGTAGAATCAGGCCAAAAAATAAATTAATTAATTGGATTTAATTTTATTTGCATTTAATATGATTTTATATGAAAGTATTGGAAGGATTCATATTCCTTGCCGACTTTTAGCTATACAATTTTGGATGAACACCCTTTGAATGGTGTGGGAGTAGGAATAGCTTTCCAGAGAAAAAATTGCAGACTACAGGAACCAAGACCACTAAAGTGACCCTGAGAACACAGATAAAATTCCAAGTGCTTCAACAACCCTCTAAAAGAATGCAAAAGACCATCTGTCTGCAAGGAAGATCAATCCTTCCATTCCCATTATCCTGTCAGAGCTGAAGAAGCTTCTTGAATAAGAAGCAAAACATCTTCAAAGAAAAAACAAGCAAATCCAGTTGCTTCCTGAAAAAGCACCTTTGGGATTATTTCACCATAGAAATTATCTAACAGAGTTTTAAGTTGAGTTACAATACTTCCTCAAATTAAGAAAAGCCTGTTCAATGACACAGTGTAGCATAAACCTTATCTTTATGAAAAAGAGAACAAAAAAGAAACTACAGAATGTACAATACTAGTTTAAATGTTCAATACAAGTAGGAATTAATTCAAGATTAATTAATTCAAAGGGTTAAGAACTAAACTATATGCTGTTTTAATGGAATATAAATTCTTACCATTAGATTAACATCAATTTGGGCACATAACCCATATATTATTACAATGGAACCAAAATACCTTTGTAATGAAAATTATGATAAAAAACTGTTGGATTATATTGATTTTAAAAGATAGTGCTATTTGTAACAAAATTCTAGAAGTAATAGATAATAATTAGAGAAGACATATATGACTGATGAAGTCATATGAATATGTTTGTATGTTATTAAATCATTTTATGTTATTTTGTTTTTAGACAATAATAAGAACAAGAGAAAGAATTAAATATAATTGAAAACTTGAAAACGTTTTTTTCTCTTTTCTCCTTCTAAACCTTGGGAGAGGGGCAACCAAACTTGTTTGATCAAACTAATATCTTATAATCTAGGAACAGATGCAGCAATGATGCAATGGTTAGTTAATTAAAATAAGACTATCAAAAAAGACTGTCAGAATCACTGTATGTGCTCCATTACACAAATTCAAACAGATTCCCTTCAAGTCTTAGAAACAAGTTCTTTCAATCTTCTTTGCTTTACTGTCGCAATTCATAATGCCATTTCATGGAGAATGGCAAGCACTTCCTTTTCCAAATATTTAAAGCTCTAATAAGTTTTGTGGTTTTCTTTCTTTTTTCAAATTGGTACTAAGGAGAATCAAGTCAGCTATGAAAAAGAGGATTTAATTAAAATGTCTTTTACAAAACTGATGAAAAGAACTGGCAGCAATTGAAGAAGAAGAGAGAAGTGCAAAGCTAAGCTGTAAACTGAAATGCAGGGAACAACTAGAGAAGCCCAACATGCTTTGAATGTAAGTGGAAGTATACCTGTCCAGTTTTGATTACCAGTCCATTAAGATTTTAAATAGCCACTCTTAGCAATAAAGGCTTTCAAGCACTCAGTTCTGATTTAAATTGATTCCATAGGCATGAGGTTCTTTTAATAATGAGAAGACAACTCTGCCTGAAGGCATTAAAAAAAAAACCCTGACAATAGGAATACTAAGTAGTCAGTGAATATAACTTATGGAATGTGTGAAAATCTTTTCTATCATGCATTTAGATTTGTCTAAACATCAGTGTATGGTTTTAAAAGAAAGAATGCCTAACTTATATAACTTGATATATAAATGGCAAACCTTGCTTAGACTTTGTGAAGCTCAATGGATTAAAATTTATAGAAAAATAGGGAGAGACTTTTCAACTTAATTGGAATTCCATTCTAGAATAACTTGTTCTTTAAATGAATTTATGTTACAGTAAAAATTATTTAAAAAGTCAACAATCTTATTTGATTATGTTACTTTATTTAAAGAATGCAAAAAGGAACAATGGGGCAAGATTGTAAAATGGTAATTAAACTTCGTGAATCTTTCTGAAAGTTCAATATTTCTGCATAAATATGATGTATAATATTTTTCTTCAATAAATAAGTGGTAAGTATAACATTTTTGATTCATTTGTTTGAGTTCTCTTTACCTAGTTTTAGGACTTGTGTGAAGAACAGTTGAATTCTTAGGTCATATTTATGCAGAAATATTGAGCATTTAAATAATTCACAAACTTTTAAGCACCAATGTACATGTAGTCACCATCATATTAAAACAAAGAAGTAGCCAATACAAAGAAAAGATCAATTCAAATATCCTGAGATCTGTAGTCTTCTAGGAGAAGAAGAATTCAAGTGAATATTTAGTACAGTAGACTTTTCAACTTAAATGTTGGACAATACTGCTAGCAGCATAGTAATAGAATAAAATGTGAACAATAAACTTAAATAAAAATGCAGACACTCAAGTGACAAGATCAATTAAATCTTAAAATGCATACATAAACACACCAATTTATCTCAAAGTTTATGCTATATATAAAGCTGTTCCAGGGTCTGAAATAATAAGCTCTATTCTCAAGCAGTTGGAGATTAAGGGTCATACACAGTATCATGCTGTGTGGTAATGCAACAGTTGATAGAGTGGTTAGTAGACCAGGCTTAGATTTTTTTTTTTCTGGCTCTGATTTATAGTAAGCATGCTGTTTTTTAAACTTTGATTAATGGTTTAGATTCCGTATAGTTCTTGGCAACATACATTTATTAACAAACTCGTATGGCATTTCCTGGTTGAAGGACTCTTTAAAAAAACAAAAAGGAACTGAAGTTACATTTGTTAAAGTAGAAACGAAGAACAGAACTAATCAGAAGATCTACAATGTATTTGTACAAATCTACTTATTCTACAGTTCTTGAATTTTATGCAGAAAGGTAGGAAAACTATATTTATTCTACCTGAACTAACATTTCTTTCTACCTAATCTGGATTAGTAATAGTATTGAGACATATGTCACAATTCCATTCACCAGAAACTTATCAAAGGTATCTGGAAAAATATATGCCATGATAGAAAGGTTCATAGATGGATAGCCTATCGGGGCCTTACCTAGTTTGGAAGACAAGATAACTTTTCTTTCTCCTGTATCCTCTTTCTTTTTAGTATTGGACTGAAGTCAAATAAGCTAAAATATCAAATTAGTTACACAATCATACAAAATCATTTTTTTAAAAAATGAAAATTTTTACTCATAACATTAACAAGCCAACTAACAATGAAAGTTAAAAACTATGAAAATTATGAGATATTTATCACAAATAAGTCAATAACAAAAAAAAGAATGAGACCTATGACATGATACCAGTGTTCCAATATTTGAAAGGATGCCACAAAAAAGATGTGGTCATCCTATCTTTCAAAGCACCAGAAGGCAAGACAAGAAGCAACAGGTGGAAACTAATCAAGGAGAGAAGCAACCCTGACGGTGAGAACAATAAACCAGTGGCATGGCTTGTCTTCAGAAGTTGTGGGTGCTCCATCACGGGAGGCTTTTAAAAAGAGACTGGACTGTCATTTGTCTGATATGGTACAGGGTCTCCTGCTTGGGCAGGGAGTTGAACTTGAAAGTCCTTCCTACTGTGTTATTCTGTTAAGTCCTATTTTAATAGTAATTTTTCAATTGCTTGACTCTCATTTTTCTGCAGAAAGGGTTTGCATTCTGCCATGATAAAATCAATCTACAAGACAGTAACAAATTCAATTTGATGAAAAATCAGCCACTGATTTTTCATGCTGTGTGGTAATGCAACAGTTGATAGAATGGTTAGTAGACTAGGCTTAGATTTTTTTCTGGCTCTGATGTATAGTAAGCATGCTGTTTTTTAAACTTTGATTAATGGTTTAGATTCCATATATTAAGAAACATCATCAAATAGTAATACATTTCTTAATTAGTTAACCCAAGAAATATTTTAGTTTTAGAATAAGTTTGTTTCAGATTCATATTTTCTCCCACTAACTTAAGATCCTCTTCTTTCCAGATGATCTCTCTAATGATGACTGACACCTTTCAGTGATCTTGGAGCCAGGCAACTCAACACGACAAATTACAACTCTATAGCTATTCATGGCCAGCCATCATCTTGATGGACTATGAACATGCTTTAACAATTTTAGACGGCAAGCCATTGATTTAGAGCTGCAAGCTGATTTCTCAGCCTTACCCAGAAATACATTATTGAGCCACTCTGCACACTTTTTCCAACCAGCCAGGTATCTCAGATGTTACATAATAATTCCAAAATTCAAAATTGTCTTTTCTTTAGTCAGATTCAGTGTCCCTCCAACAGCCATTACTGAAGAAAGTTACAAAAAAATTCCCTTCAAAGATTGTGTCCATGTGATGGTGGAAAAATTGAATTGTGAGAACATGTTATGCTCTATTATGCCAGAAGCTATTACTTCAACTTCATATTAAATACCCAGATTTATTTTACCTAAAAATGCTATTATCAGAACAATCTGACACCATTTCTCTGACCATTGCCAATTACTGATCAGTAATTTCCTCTTTATGTTGTAGGATTCTAACCAGGAGTGGGATTCTACCAATTTGCACCTATTTGCTAGAACTGATTGTTAACATTCTAAGCAGTTCAGAGAAGTGGTTGTTGGAAGAAATTACTGGCCTAATCCTGTAAGGAAGGCAGGAAACATTCAGGTGTTGCTTACAGAAACTGCCTCTCCGTTAACCCTTATTACATTCTTGGCAAGACTAGACTTCCTGTCTCAGGAATGTCTCTGGAGTTTTTTTCACTTCCTTTGCTGGTACTTTGCTTGTGTGGCATTGTGTGTTACAATGGCACTGAAAAAAGTAACTTATGACCATTTTTCACACTTACAACTGTTGCAGCATCCCCACAGTCATGAGAGGCCAGGCGAGGAG
Organism: Pseudonaja textilis; assembly: GCF_900518735.1. Next base: position 8,126,518 of record NW_020769322.1, read on the forward strand.
ATGCATGCGTCAATGTGGGTGATATTGAGTTGGACACACCCAGCCAATAACATGACCACCAAGCCATCGCTACCCAGTCACATGTCCACCAAGCCATGCCCACCACCTAAGCCACGCCTATAGAACTGGTTGTTAAAAATTTGAATCCCACTTCTGATTCTAACTCCTTTTAGATATTTTAGTCATTTTAATGTGTGCATACGTAGAAATGTATGTGTGCGTGTGTGTGTGTGTATTCTCTTTTTCTATTTTAAATAACTATGATTTCTGTATTTTACCTGCTGGTCTGTGACCAAATAAGGATTTGAACTTAAATGTGGATTCAGGTGAGGCTGTTCAACTGCCAATCAATTACATTAAATTACCTGGTAGTAACATAACTTCATTTTTCCACAACAATTTTTCCTTCCCACCATTAATTCCATCATGGCATCACCATGTATGGCTTTGAAGAAAATTAGCATTCTCATTTACAGATTGATACCCATTTCAGTTGATAATGATGTTCTGTGGAAGCATTTTTTTGCATGTTAATATACACAATCAAGTTAATAGACACATTCATTAAGGAGTCAAGTATGGTTGCATTCTTGTCATCTTATCTGACATTGGTACTGATCTTTACCAAATGGGAATTCCATTTTCTGACTTAGGTCCACTAAGCATTTATTGTATATGCTCATAATACATTTTATCTGGTTTGCAAAATTGCACCCAAAGTTGGTTTGCAATTATGTATCATTACTATTATAATAAGGATGGTTGTCCAGATACAAACCAATTAAGTTTAATCCTTGGGAAGATGTCAAATCTTAGTTTATACCACATAAACATATGCTATAACTTGTAGAGGTGGAAAAAAAATACTGCATGTGTGTGTGTGTGTGTGTGTGTGTGTGTGTGTGTTTGTTTGTTTGTTATTTTCCATAATAAATGTAAAGATAAGAAAACATGGTATATAGTCCTGGTATCATCAAAACAAGAGCTATTGTGTAATTTATTTTTTTTTCTGTACTATGCAGGAAGGAGAGACAGTTGGCATTACTCAAGCATTTGCTAGATCCATTATGGCAAACCTATGGCATGCATGCCAGAGGTGGCATACAGAGCCCTCTCTGTGGGCACATGTGCCGTCACCAGTTGGTCTTCTGGTTTCTGGCACTGATTTCTGCACATGCCGGCCAGATGGTCTTCGGTTTCCAGAGCTCTGGCACACATGAAGACCAGCTGGCCAGCACTTGCATGAGCTCTGGTGCTCCAGAGCATGCACTTGTGCACATATGCACACATGCACATGCATTCCAGTTTGGGCACGGTGCTAAAAGGGTTCACCATCGCTGGACTAGATACACATTATATAAGCCCTGTCCAGCACAAAACTTAGTGCATCCTTGCCCTCATACTGGTTACACAAAAATGAATCATACCAGCACCATTGTCATTCATATATGCTGATCTGTTAAAATAATAAATGCAATGTAAAACTATCTAAGTGCTAAGATCAATGGTCACTTCTTGCTCTTTGATTAAATACCAGACAACCACAGATTTTACCACCAATGAAGATAGAAAACTCCAGTTAGGATATTCATTCTCATAGCTGAGTGGTGCATTAAAGCATTTCAATAATAAAGCAAAAGGTTACCTTGCCAGCTCAACTGTAATGGAAGCTAGCATAGTTGCTGCACTTATAATTATTAATTTAACAAAAGCTGTCAGCAACACCTTTCAGAAAAAATATTTTTCAGCATTCTACCTCCTATTTCTTGGAAGACTATGTGACTCTTCTGACAGTTTATCAAGTGGTGGGATTCAAAAAAAATTACTACTGGTTCTGTGGGAGTGGTGGGCATGGCATGGCTTGGTGGGCATGGCAGGGGAAACATACTGCAAAATCCCATTCCCTCTCCACCCCACTAACCTGCTTTCCAGCTCTGTTCTCCTGTGCAGGGCAATGAAAGAAGACCCAGTCAATCACCTGGAATTCAGGAGGCAGAGAATAGATGGGAGTGGGGCCAGACAGAGGTGGAATTTGCCAGTTCTCTGAACTACTCAAAATTTCCGCGACCAGTTCTCCAGAACTGGTCAGAACTTGCTGAATACCACCTCTAAGTTTATCCAAAAAAGAGAGGGAAACTCATAATATGTAAAAACAGGATTGTAGATAGATATTGTTGATCCTTAAACATACTTAATGATCTGAAATTGCATTGTCTTGCCACAATTACCATTGCACTAGCCTTCAAATTTGAGAAAAATAAAATAAACTGCATTTTACCTCTCTGAAATTTTGCATTGTTTTGCCCTTCATCTGAATCCAAGACAGAAGACAGACAATGTCTAATTCCTGCCAAACCGTTAATAGCATGACCAATTTCTCTTGCATTCAGTCAAAAATACAAAATAACTTTTCTTTATTGCACTCTGCAGTGCCCAACATTTTTTTTCTCCCACCAAGAATTAGCTCCTGGATGGTCATAATTGACACTTTAACCTAATGTACTTTAGAGGAAGAGATGAGGAAGGAGGGAAGAAGAGGGGGTGGGGAAGAGAAAATATAATTCAGGGAATCTTCTTTTAGCTTCAGGATCATATAGAAAATCTCTGAAAATATTGCATAATAACTATTGTGCAAGGAATTGTCTGAAACATCAGAAATGACTAATTATGTTGTGATATTTTGCATGAAACCAGATACTGTATGCAGATAGAACCAAAACAAGTCAGATTTAGGCTCAAAAAAATTCAGTGCAAACCAGATATTCAAGAAAAAAATACTATAAAATACTGCTAGAATATGGCATGTTGCCCTCATCAGCAGGTTCATGACATACTGGCTAGAGATTAGAAATGATAAATGTATACATTATTATAAGACATAAAGCTACTTTGTGTGATTTATAAAAAAAATACTGTACCATCCTGCTTTTTGCCTCATCCAAGACTACAGGGAAAGCCAAACGTGGATTTTTGCCACCTATACTTGGAATTCAAATCTAAAGAGGGAGGGAGGGAGGGAGAAAGGAAGGAAGGTCAAAGAGAAGACAGGATGTGCTAACCAATTATAAAAAAACCTCTTTGTTGGTCACATCAAACTGAGAAACATACTTAGAAAAACTGGACTCGCAGAATATCTCACTGTCTTCATGAGAAATTAATATACAGGTCAGAAGGACACATTACAGACAGAACATGGTTTAGTACACTGGTCCCATGTTGGTAAAGGAGTGTGATAAGGCTGCATACTCCCCTTATTTATTTAATCTAGATACAATATAATATTAAGGGAAACTGGATGGGAAGAAAATGAGTGTGATTTTAAAATCAGCAGAAGGAACATTAGTAACCTGTGTTGTGGTGACAACATTTCTCTGATAGTTGAAAAAGCAAAGGATCTGAAAACATTAGTACTAAAAGTCAAAGACCACAGTGGAAACATGTGGTTAAAACTAAATATAAAGAAGACCAAACTAATGACAACAGGTAGACCTAACAGCCTTTGAATTCATAGTGGAAGTGGTGGATAATGTCTTCAATATCAACCTTCAATATCAAAGGAGTAAGCAGTCAAGAAACACTGCACAGATTATGCTCAGTAAAGCACCCATAAATGCTTTGGAAAAGATGTTCAAATCCCAGGACGTGTCTAAACCTATAAAAATCAAAATTGTGCAAACTATATTATTCCCTATGACATTCTATGGCAGCAAAAGTTGGACTTTAAAAATGTAGAATAAAAGAATTATCATCTTTCAGCTCTAGTGTTGACGGAGACTCCTAAAAATACCATGGGCTATGAAGAAACACACTGATCAATCACTGAGTAAATCAACCCAGAGTTCTTACTTAATACACAAAGGACCATGCTCAAATTACACTACTTGGAATATATTATGCAAAGACCCACCTTTATGAAAAAGCTCTCATTCTGGGAAGGAAAGAAAGACAAGAAAATGCTCAGCAGCAAGAATGGGCTCAGTTATGCTGGCAATGAATGCACTGTTGGCAGACTTGAAAGAACTGGAGAGGGATAGATCATCATGGACAAAATCTGTGTGTTTCCTAGGAGTTGAAAATGATTTGATGATAAATAATCAGTATTTTACATTGATAGTTGTATGATCAGGATTTTAAACATTTCATATGTGTTGGTAAAGTTAGTGCCATAATAATTCAGATATGAGTTTATATCAGGGATCCCCAACCTGCAGTCTATGGACTGCACCAGGCCGCAGCATGCCAAAAACTGGGCTGCACAAACAAGCCAAGTCCCAAGTGCAGGAAGAAGGCAGCATGCAGAAGGCAGGCCCACTCTGGTCCATGGAAAAAAACTCTCTCCATGGAACCAGTCCCTGGTGCCCAAAAGGTTGGAGGCCACTGGTTTATATTACTTTATCAGGTTAAAGGTGTTTTTTTTTCTGACAAAAAAGAAAAAAATACAATTGTAAAACTTTTAAGTTATCTAAATTGGATGTAGGCTAAATTAAGAAACAATTTGTCACTGTTTTGTGGAGTTTTTTTTTTTACTATTAATACTAGTATTTTCATGAATACAAAAAGCTTAATGCTGTTCATGTAAAAATATGCAATAATTAACAACAAACATATTTTAAAAAGAATTTTATTAAGAAGTATTAAACTGTCCCTCTGTATTAAAATAAATTATGTTATTAAACAGCAACAGATTGCTGTTTTTAAGCATTTTCCTTGCCAACATTTATCTAAATGTATGTGCAAATTAAAATGTAACATTATATTTACAAATTTAAGGCATTGGATTTAAAGATGAGCACAAATACATGCTTTATATGAATAATGTATTATCAGTAGGGTATTTTTTTAAAAAAAAATGTTTAACACAATATTTCAGTTATTTAAAATATGAAATTCATTCAAAACAGTGTGAATGACCCTAGAACTTAAGTTTCATTAGCTTTTTTCATAAGGTAGCACTAAAAAGACACAATCTCAACAAAGCCAATAAGTTCAACCATAAAAGAAATTTCAGTATTCCCTAAGGTCATGGTTTGGCTTGATTTAATGGTATGGAAATGAGATTTATCTAACTGTGTTATTATTATTATTATTATTATTATTATTATTATTATTATTATTATTATTATTATTATTATTATTATTCCCACAGTCTATGAGTATAGGACTAGTAAATTAAAATACTTTACTAATAGTATATAGACTAAGAAAAAAGTATTTAGTTTGGTTTGAAGGATTATCTGTAAGGTTTCAGGTCACTGAATGGAAATTAAAAATTAAGAGGAAGAAAAAGATTGACTTATATTTAATATAAAAGGAAACTTGAAGTTCTAATGTAAAATAAAATACCAACTAAACATGAACCCTTTTAAAATCAGTAGTAGTGAAAACTGTCTCTGTTAATAGTAATCCAATGGTAGAAATGTAACAAAGATAACTGTTCATTTTCTCATTTATAAACTGCTTTTAGATTTGATCTCTTAACTAGGCAATCTCTTAACTGAGTTTCTACTATCTCAGATAAATAATAAAAGCCTAGTCCAGCATAATACCACTGAAAAGGAAAGCAAAAAATCCAAGAAGAAACCAGCATGGTTGCACAAAGATCTCTCTGAGAAACTGAAAAACAAAAAGGTCAAGTACAAAAAATGGAAAGAGAGACACATAACTAAGGCAGAATATCAGCAGATAGCTCAAATCTGTGAAGATTAAGTCAGGAAAGCAAAAGCTCAGAATGAACAAAGTCTTCCAATAAAATTCAAAGAAAGTTTTTTCAACATATAAATAACAATAAAAAGTGAAGGAAACAGTCAGTCCACTAAAAAGAGAAGATGGCAAGGAAGTAACAGGCAAGTAGAGAGAAAGCAGAGCTTTCTAACTTATTCTTTGCATCAGTCTTCACATAAAGAGACCATAGTTCAGCCTACCAAAAACATAATACTAAAAGACTAGAAAGATAAATTAAAATAAGCAAGAAAAGAGAACATCTGTCTGATCTTGACAAATATAAATCACTGGGACCTGATATCATTTCTTTTAAAAAATCCTGGAGCACTGGGACCTACCTGAGGATTAGAAAATAACTGATGTGATGCCCATCTTCAAAAGAAAAAAAAACAGACCCTGGAAACTACAAAGCAGTCAGCCTACTATCAATACCTAGAAAGATACTGGAAAATATCTGCAAACGTCTATGGTAGAAACAAATAAAGTTATAACTAGAAGCCAGCACAGGTTTGTTAAAAACGGATCATGCCAAACCAATCTTATTTCATTCTCTGACAAAGTGACTAAATTAGTAGAAGAGAAAAATGCTGTGGATATAGAATTATTAGATTTCAGTAAGGCGTTATACAAAGTAGACCACAACCTACTTCTTGTTAAGCTAGAAAAATGTGGGATAGACAGCATCACCACCAGATGGATTTGTAACTGGCTGACAAATCATAATCAACAGGTAGTCCTTAATGTAGTAACATCTAGCAGCAGCAGCCAAAAAAGCTAATACAATCCTTAGTTGTATAAACAGAGGCATAATCAAAATCACAGGATGTATTAGTTGTTGTTAGTTGCAAAGTCATGTCCAACCCATCACAATCCCATGGACAATGTTCCTCCAGGCCTTCCTGTCCTCTACCATCTTCTAGAGTCCATTTAAGCTCATCCTACTGATTTAGTGAGTCTATCCAGCCAAATCATTCTGTTCTCCATTGAGTCCTTCCTTCTGATTAGGTGGCAAAAGTATTTGAGTTTCATCTTCAGGATCTGGCCTTCTAAAGACCAGTCAGGATTGGTCTCCACTAGGACTGACCTGTTTGATCACCTTGCAGTCCAAGGGACTCACAGGAGTCTTCTCCAGGACCATAGTTAAAAGCCCCATTTCTTCGGTGCTCAACCTTTCTTATGGTATTAGTACCATTTTATAAAACCTTAGTAAGACCACACCTGGATATTACATCCAATTTTGGTCACCACATTATAAAAAAGATGTTGAGATTTGAGGAAAAGTGCAGAGAAGAGCAACTAAGATGATTAAAGGCCTGAAGACTGAATCATATGAAGAACGGCTGCAGGGATTGGATATGGCTAGTCTGGACAAAAGAAGAACTGATAACAGTAATCCAGTATTTCAGGAGCTGCCACTAAGAAAGGCAAGACAAGAAACAATGGATGGAAACTAATCAAGGAGAGAAGCAACCTGGAATTAAGGAGAAATGTCTTAACAGTGAGAACCATTAACCAGTGGAAAAAGTTGCCTTTAGAAGTTGTGGTGCTTCATCATTGGAGGATTTTAAGAGGAAACTTGACAGCCACTGGTCTGAAATGGTTTAGGGTCCCCTGCTTGAGCAAGGGTTGGATTAGAAGATCTCCAAGATCCCTTCCAGCTCTATTCTGACTGATTCAAATGCATGTCGAACATTGCCTTCTAAAATAACTTCACTGGTTCTATGGGCTATATATGGGACTGGAATTCATTTTCTCACAAAATAGAATAGAATTCATACATACATAAACACACACACACACACACACACAAAACCGCACACCACATTTTTATATTACCTATCTCATCTAAGGGACTCTGGTGGTATACAATAAAAAATATAACAGGGAAAGATACTTAATGGGGGCGGGAATCTGATAGCTTAATAGTTATTTCGAACAATCCAGATCCTAATATATTATATTTTGGTTAATTTAAGGTGAAGGATTCAAACCTTTCTTCCACAGCAATTATAATCAAAATCATATAATTTAGCATGTGTCCACTGCAAACTAGCAAATCTAGTTGTGTTATTCCATTGCATCTTAATTTGACTATCTACAGAAATTACACAGATTAAAAACAAAACAAAGATAATAACTGTTGCCTAATATAAACTGGCAGAACTTTCTAATTACCATAGTTTGTAAACATTGTATTCAGACTGGTAATTTCTCCAATAAGGATATATATGGATTAATTTACAATTTGTTTATCTGTGACTCCAAAACTGATTTCAGACACCAAAAAAGATTTTCTACTGTGTTCCTTGGTTTAACAAATAGAACAGATAAATCTCTCTATAATGTACATACAGGAAAGCAAGAAAAACTAATAAAAGTGCTAAGATATATGATAGGGAAGCTGAATGATGAAATAGTTAAGCAAAGCACTCTCTGGACTTGCCTATTTTAATACTTACTTTCGATTTGGGTATGTAGTCTGATGAAAAGAAGGACTAGGGGTGACATGATAGTAGTGTCCAATATCTCAGGGGCTGCCACAAACAAGAGGGAGTCAAACTATTATCCAAAGCACCTGAAGGTAGGACAAGAAGCAATGGGTGGAAACTAATCAAGGGGAGAAGCAACCTAGAACTAAGAAGAAATTTTCTGACAGTTAGAACAATTAATCGGTAGAACAATTTGCCTCCAGAAATTATAGGTGCTGCAACACTGGAGGTTTTTAAGAAGATATTGGACAACCATTTGCCTGAAATGGTATAGGATTTTCTGCTTGAACTTAAGTAGACTGAAGTAGAAGATCTTCAAGGTCCCTTCCAACTCTATTATTCTGTTCTGTTCTGATTTCTACTATTAGGGCAGGTAATTCTCAATTTATGGCTGGTCGCTTAATGACTGTTCAAACTCAGCAGAACCTTCACTATTTATGAACCATTTTTGAAGTTATAAAAGTCACATACATCATTATGGTCACAAAATTGCATTTTGGGCATTTGGCTATCAGCGCACATTTATGGGCATTTGAAGCATCCTGTGGTCATGTGACCATCATTTGTGATGATCTTTTTGTAAATTGGCATTTACTTCCAGTTTCAAGCAAAACAATATCCATTGGAGGCTCATGGTTAGAAGGGCTACCTATATACAGATGATCTTACAGAACTGAATTCCACGTTTTTTCTCCCATCCAAATTATCTTTATGCCAATCAGGTTAATTTCAATCCCATATCTAGGCCAGAAATCAAGTTGAGATGAATCCAAAGTCTGAAGTCTAGAGCCAAAAATTCATTACTTGTTCCAACTTCTTATGCAAAAGTTCATGTCTGATCTTAGCAACTAAATATTAAAAGAATTTAAAATACTGTATATTATTGCATGTGTATCACCTTGTTCATTCTAAAAAATACTCGCACACCTTTTATCTGCCTATTTGTATGAAAAAAATGATATTGGAAGCTTTTGATTTCTATAGCTTAGTATAAGACAGAAAGAATTCTTCAAATATGAACATAAGTTTAATGTACAAGTAGATAATAATATGCATATGTACTTGGCTTTAAATACTTAATTTGAAAAAAACTACAATGTTTATTGAATAATGGTTATTTACAATCTGTATTTTATCTCCCTGTTGAAAATAAAAGTAATTTTTAGATGAAAGCAGAAAGTCAAAACGTTTTGAAAATGCAAACACTGAAAACAGTATCAGTATTTTTAAAGGTATATCTTCCTGCCATTATGCATTTAATTATGATCTAATGTATTTTATATTAAATAGCAAAAACTTTTGAGTTTAGCATCCTGTGACTTTTTTAGCATTAAATGTTTCTGAACCACAGCTGAAAAGAGAATAGGTCAGAAAATATTTTTTATTCAAATAATTCCAATAAAATATAAATGCTTTAAAAATTACAAGCAGGTCAACAACATTTCTATCCATCTAGTTGAGTTTTATTTTGCTTCCTACTGTATTTTGTGAAACTATATATTGACTACATTGTGTTGCCTTTGGTGCTTCCAAACTTTTGAAATTAACCACAGTTGTCAATGAATAATACACTACAGTTATATTATCTGGAAAATCTCTCTGCAGAAAGAGTTTTCACTGTTAAATATAATTATTGGCATGCACATGTCCTAGGTATGAAGAGCTAAGAGCAAGCCAAAGAATTGCCTTCAATTTTATTCTCAATCCCATCACCATCATCATCCACTCTGTTTGCTGGTTTTCATCATGTGACACACTCAATTAACTTTTGAAACATTTCTTATCCTTTTTACTCCTTTTTATATTTTCAAGTTTTCAGGTTCCCAGAAAGCCTAATTTATAACATGGAGGAGGTTGCAGTTTTCTGGCACAAGCAATTGTGCAGATGTTATTCCTTAAGGAACACTATCTTGATTGCCTTTGTGAATAATGACTCAGAGCTGGTTGGCATAGTGCCAAGAGTTCTCTCATAGCTGAATGTATAAAACTACTCTCCTACTGAAATAAGACCCCCAGTAGGATAATACATTATTACGCATGATTCAAATTACAGGATCTGCAGAGGGAACTAGTGGCTGAATAAGGATAAGCGCAAATGGAATACTGATGATGGCATGATGGAATCTATCATGCATTGAAAGAGCCATTATTTTTTTTTGCATTTAAATCCTCCATATCTTCTTTTTCTTCAAAGGGACTATGCTGTATAGTTGATTATACAAATACATACTGTAAATTAATCATTTTACATATCCAAATGATTTCTGCCACATTTTCATTTCAAAATAAAGTTGTGTTTCTTGTCAAGCATTGCAACCCATGAGCTCTAATTTAATAAAATAGTCTGGAATTATTCTCTATCTGATCCAGTTACAGCTGCTTGGATATTGTAGAACAAAACTTGCCTTGTTTTGAATTGAAATCTCTGTATTCTACATCATTCTGGGATGTTTTTAAGTCCCTTGCACAACAAATTACTACACCCACAAAGAACTAAATCCACATGTTTGACACATCATTGGTTTCTCAAGCATTTTCCTTTTTAAAGAAGCCTTGTTCAAGAAGCTATGCATGAAAAAGGAAGGGAGGGAAATAAGGTATTGAGTATGTTTTTTCTATTTGCTAGGGGGAAAAAATCCCATCCAGGGGGACAGCTATTATTTGAGATATTAATATGCAAGTGTTGAACACATAGCCAACTACAGAGTCTATCTATCCTTGCTTAAAATAGCCCCAAGCCAGCTCTCGTTTTAACTCTTTTCACACACACGCTCTTGTATTCAGTTATTCTAGCAAAAAAGAATGCTAATCAGGTGCATTGTGTTGGAGTAGGAGGAGTGAGAATAAAATTTGTTCAGAAATGGCCTCAGTCCTATTCATTAATATAGTGACATCTTGGCTGAAAAGTGGCAGAAAATAAAACATAGTACTGAACTTGGTTCAAATGTGACAGATGCTGCTAAGAGAAAGCACAGCATGTAAGTGGGGAAGGGGGGTGCCACAAGAGAAGTCTGAAAGCAAAGAAATGTTTAAGTGGGGTTGTATGAAGATGCAGAGATTGTCTGCGGCAGCACTTGCATTACCTTGCTTTACCTTCAAAGCCTTGAAAATATTACAATGCAAGAAGCTGAGGCAGAGTGGGAAGGTGGTAAACTGCACACAAGAAGAAGCATTTTTAAAAGCAGATGCTCATTTCATTATATACAAAGAAAAGCCATTTTTACAACGAAAGAAACGCTTTCTGTGGAAAAAATAAACAAATAGACAGTACCCACGTTAGCAGCACCTCCCTCCTGAGACAACAGTTTTCACAAAAATCCCATAGCATCTGGGAAAATGAAGCCACCATTTTGCATAGTGATTCAAATTATGCTGATAGAATAGTTAATTGAGAGACCTAATCTCAGGGAGGGGGAAAAAGATACATTAAATAAAGTTCATTACTCTATGATGTAAATGAGTTTCTCACCAATGATGTCAGTGATTGGCTGAGATGTGGAGCTGGTTTCGAAGAGTGCAGCATGGCCGGATTGGCTGCTAGCTCTTCTGGTGACTGCCTGCTTGGGCAGCTCTTGAACCAGACACTTTTCTCCCACTCTTGTTGTCGTACGAAGGAAATCTTGTTCATCCCAGCTGTGTCTCCATAGTAGTGGCACCCTATGAGATTCTCCCTCCTGCTTCTCACAGCTCATCTGTAAGGCGGTCGCTGCTGTGAAATACCAGCCTTTGGCACAGAGCCCAGACTACGTTGTTAGATCCGTCCATAATACAGAAAAGACATTTCTTTTAATAGCAGTTTGTTCACCAAATTACTTTCACGGAATGATTAATAATGTCCCAATTGGAAATGGTTTGTGTACTTTGAAATTATGTCACTCACAAACTTTCTAAAATACACGAAACAGCCTACAGTATAGGAGAGCAGCATGAGCTTGCATAGAAATCACAAAAAAGCAAGCAGGCTTGATGCCTCTTTGTTTACCTTGATTATAGAATTCTTCATTTTGTTCTAAGAACTGTGACTGATTTCTTGGCAGAGACCCAACCATTTTGATTATGACTGTTGTTGCTTTGCAAAAGAAAAAAGAAAAGTAAACGGGGGGGAGTTAAATCGCCATCATTCTCCCATTTGCATCAGAGTGGGTATTTTTTTTCTCCCTCTATTCAAGACATGGGATTCTCAATTAGTATTCTGTTTTAGTATGTCACCAAAAGAAGGAAATGATATCCAAACCACCCCTGCAAATAAATAAATAAATCTGAAAGGCAGGAGAAGGAGGGGGAACCCTACAGCGTGTACATCTCAGCTGTCTGAGGGAGGAGGGGGAGCGAGACACACACACACACACACACACACACAGAGAGAGAGAGAGAGAGAGAGAGAGAGAGAAAAGAAGAAGAAGAAGAAGAAGAAGAAGAAGAAGAAGAAGAAGAAGAA
>NW_020769322.1:8139175-8172589 GCF_900518735.1 Pseudonaja textilis
AGAAGAAGAAGAAGAAGAAGAAGAAGAAGAAGAAGAAGAAGAAGAAGGCAGTCATATTAACTTTGCCAGACAATAGAGTACCTACAGGCTTTCCTCCAGACAAGTCTTTTATAACCACTGAGTATTATATGCTACAGACAGTGGCCAATCAGAAAGCTCCTTTCTACAGCAGTGACACAATAGGTGCAACTGGCCATTCTGTCCTCCTAGACCCTGACAGCAGTTCAGGTTCACTTACGGTGCATGGGAATCTGGGTCCTCCTTTAATATTTCAATTTAAAATGCCACTACCATTGTTTTTAATGCAATTATATCAGTCTAATTACTGGGTATGAGCAGCAGCACTACCGATCAGAAAACAGCACATTGGCATTGCGTCATACAAATGTGCACAAATCTCCCTGATTATTTCATTAATAAAATTCATTAGATGCTGATGCTCTACCCACATCCCAATTCATTAGCCCCTTTTCTTTTATGATTTCCATGTTTGGATTAATTATACTTAGGTACATTTTTTATTTTTCAATCAATATATATTTTGCCAATCTTTCTTCCTTTTCCTTTCCTGTCCCTTCCCCCATTTTGAGCTATTCTTGGTCAAAGAAGAAATGAAAGCCAATGAGGTTTCACATTAGCAAAAAAAGATAGATGGGAAAGAAAACCCCATTTCAGTTCTCAACTAGATTTTGGAAATAAATCTGCAGATTTAAGAAAATATTACTACCGGCAACAAAGTTACATTAAACACCTCATGTGCTTGATAATTAACTGCCTCCATAATATCAGCCTGGGAAACCACTCATGTAACCAAAAGACTAAATCATCACTTTTTAACATATTAGTTCAATATAATTGCTATTGTTCAAGGAAGAGAAAGGGCAGGAAGAAAAGTTGTAATACTATTTTTTTTATTCATGGAATTTACATATTCATGAAGAGAATAGCTATTATGATCACTGATGGATTATCCAGAATTGATATTATTAGCATTTCCACACATACAGTTCTAGAAAGAATATAATATATCATAAGAAGAAATTATCTGGCTTTTGTTTAAAATATCAAAATTGTTATGGTTTACAAATGTAAACACAGGGGAAAATGGCATCATTATTAATCTCCCTTGCCAGCAATAAGAACATGTTTAGATCCTTTTCCCCAATGCCTTTGTCATAACCAATCCCATCATTCCAGAATAACAGATTAACATTTTCTTTTCTGCTTCATTTTAGAGACCACTTTAAATGTTTTTCCAGTCAAATCCTGTCATTGCATCTTGAGTTAATTTCACAGCATGAATTGTCGCAAACTCATCTGAAAGAATGCCTATTCTTTGATAATTTAAGCATTTAGAAAATAACCTGAAGTACATTTCAACTCTGTGAAGTTGTGCAGTCCATCTTGTGTATTTTGTCTCACAAAGCAGAATTCTTGATTTTTATATAATTTATACAAAAAGAAGATACAATATTCATGTTTATTTCAATTATTCTATATCAATGATATAGTTACCCAAATTACAATTCAATGGACAATTAAAAATAAATCAAAGTTTCATATTAATCCAAGTATAAATAACACAAAAGAAAGTTAAGTCAATGTGTGTAGCAAAAATTGGAAATACTATTCAAATTAGTTATTCCCCAAGTGATTAGAACTAGGAAAAGAAAAGCAGAGTTGCTGTCATATGATTTCTCATTTAATAACTGCCTTGCTTAATGATAGATCTGTCAATCCCAATTATGGGTACTAGATGGGGATTACTATATATCATTTTAAATCTGTAGATGTCATCTTCAATATCCTGACAGAAGAGTGGGAGGCTACCTCTAATTCTTTCCCTCTTTCCCTTTTTCTCTTTGCTGTTATCTTTAAACATATTATTTTCAAAAGAGGTTGGGGTGAAGCTCATTTAATTCACATTTTAATTTAAACTTAATTTTTATTACAAAAGCTACACAGAAATCAAAGCATTTTCAAATGTTGTAATGCTATTTGCACCTAAAAAATAAAAGGTATGCAGTTGGGGGATGGGATCTTATAAAAACACATTACAATAAATAGTATGTAACATGTATATAATAGAAAGAATATACTAAAAGATGCAGTTCAAGAGAAAGTGTACCAAAACTACACATGCATATTTTTGTGCAAATTGCTCCAGAAACAGGACAAAATCAACTTTAAGCTGGAAAACACAAAACTGAACAAAATTGAACTTACATGATAAACTACAGAAATGGTGTTTATCTATTTTATACTATCTATGGATTGTTTAATATATTGGGCCTAAAGAAGGACTCAATAACTTAGTGTGGATAAAAATAAAACAAAACAATTTGATGATCCTGGCTTCAAGTAATATTTTTTTGTGAGATTCAGTCTAGAACTTGTTATTTTTGCCATCAGTGGGATGCGTAATAATCATCTCCAGCATCACACTTCAAAAGCATCCAGTATTCCCCTCTGTCTTTTTCTAAGTCCATGTTTTCCAGTTATAAGTAGCAGTGTATATTAAATTGCCCAGATATGCAACAACCTAGCATAAGTAATGTTATCTTACACTAAAATGGGAGAACAAATAATCACTAGAAAAAGATTTGAGAGTAGTTCACACCAAAATGAATATTACATAATGCACCTGGATTTTGTAAATGCTGTCAAAATTGTGGTCAGGGTTAGTTGCTTTCAGCCTTGGCACGGTGGCTGATTGTCCCTGAGGTTCTGGAAGGTTGCTTGAGGGTGTTTCTGAGCCTGTATTGGCCATTTGGAAGTCACTTGGGATGTTGGCCTGGAAGTTGACCGGGTCCTCTGTGTGTCTTTTGAGCTGATCTATGTGCCTACGCCATAGTCTCCCATCCTCCAGCAATACTTTGTATGAGTGGGGGGCCATTATTTCCACTACTTTTCCTGGTACCCATAATGGGGAGCCCCCATAATTCCTTGCAAAGACCCCATTGCCCTCAGTGAATGTCCTGAGATTCATACTTTGCTCAGGTATGTGTTCAGGGGCATAACTGGGGTGTAGTCTATCAAGGTGGGTGTGAAGGCATCTGCCCATCAGTAATTCTGCAGGACTGTAGCCTGTGGTAAGACTTGGGGTAATATGCTGCAATAATAAGTATTTGGCCACCTTGGATTCCCAATTTCCAGGGCCCATCTGTGTCAGGGCCTCCTTGGCAGATCTTATCATGCATTCTACCATGCCATTCGACGCCAGATGAAATGGAGCAGAGAGGGCATGTCTAATGCCCAGACCCAACAGAAACAGTTCCATATTGGCAGCCATAAATTAGAGCCCA
Organism: Pseudonaja textilis; assembly: GCF_900518735.1. The sequence continues at coordinate 8,142,481 of NW_020769322.1, forward strand.
TTATCAGAAACCAGGTGGTCTGGAAGTCCATGGGTTGCAAATGGTCTTTTCAATGATCTGATTATGGCATCAAAAGTGGTGGAGGACATGGACACAATCTCTAGCCACTTAGAATATGAGTCTACTGCAACCATAAAAGTTTTCCCTTGGAAGAGACAGCTAAATCTATGTGTATTCTTGACCAAGGTTTTTTCGTATTTTCCCATTTTGTTGGTGTTGCTTTTGGGGGTGCAGAGTGTGAGGCCTGGCAGGGCTGGCTCCCACTAACCCAATTGGTAATGTCTTTATCAAGTTGGAACCACCAGACGTAGCTTCTTGCTAAACTTTTCATCTTAGCCATTCCTGGAAGTCCTTCATGCAGGAATTCCAAAACCTGCTTCTGTAATGATGAAGGTATAACTACTCTGTTACCCCATAACAAACAACTCCCTTGTGTTGAGTTTATGCTGTCTTGTGTAAAAGGGGTAAAACTCTTTAGAATTTTGCTGTGTGAGCCACCCCCGCTTAACCCAGTCTATGACTTGAGAGATGACTTTGTCTCATGTAGATGTCTTTGCCACATTAGTAGTTGTTATAGGTCCTTGCAATTCATCTATCATCAATGGAAGAAACGGGAGCAGGGTCACTGACAGCTATAGGTAAAGGGCAGAGGCTTAATGCATCAGCGTGGCATAATTTTTTTCCAGCTTAATACAACAGTGAATAACTATACGCAGCCAGGAAAACCACCCATCTAATCATACATGGGGATAACACCTGAGGTGTCTGTCTGTCCCCAGCCAATAATCCTAATAATGGCTTATGATCTCTAACTAGATCAAATTGCCTACCATACAAGTATTCGTGAAATGTTTTAACTCCCGCCACCAGAGCCAGAGCCTCTTTGTCTGTTTGACTATAATTTCACTCTGCTGTAGCGAAAGACAAAAAGACTGTTGGAGCTTCCCTTCCATTGGGCAACCTGTGACTCAGAACAGTTCCAATGCCATATTGTGAAGCATTGAATGCCAGTACTAAAGGTAAATTCTCATTAAATTGTATCAGCACACTGTCTAATGTCAAAAGAGATTTCACAGCCTGAAATGCACCATCTTGTCTCTTGCCCCAAACCCAAGGCATGTCTTTATCCAGTAATCTGTGTAAAGGCTCTGCTAAGGTAGCCTTGTGCCATAGGAAGATTGCATAGAAATTTAATAATCCCCAAAATGCTTGCAGTTCTGTTTTGTTTCAGGGTGCTGGTGCCTTTTGAATAGCATTAATTTTAGATTCAATAGGATGGAGATGGAGGAATTATTTCTCCAATATTATGCAGAATTCTCAATGTAGCACAAAAATAAGAGGCAGGAGGATTAAGTATATAAGCAACCTTGTGTTAAACAAAAAAAAATCAGGAGTAGAATTCAATCAAGTTCTTACCTTATTTGACACCAATATTCTTAAATGTTTATGATCCATTAATGAACAAGGTCACTAATAATTCATAGAATGGCTGACTTGAATTATGACATATTCTTCCATTGATTATCCCAAACCTTTCATTTGGCATTCAGTATAAACGAGAAAATTCTGTTCACAGAGTTATTAAAATGCCAGGTAAATGCAAAAATACTATTAAAATAAGTACAATATGTATAATATATTTTGCATCCAGCAAAATGTTAATTTATCAAATTTAGAAACTGCAGACGCTGTCATAGACATTATTGCTTTAAGCGGTTATAGAATAGTGCTAGGTGCACCCATGCTAAAGTATCTTTTTACTTCTCACTGCAAAGCAATTGAAACTCCAGAAACCTGGTCTTTGTTTTATCAGATTTTATTTTTAATTTCTAGCAAGTTAATCATTTTAAATGCTTTCTTGCAGAAAGCCAACATGTAAATTATACAAATAAATTTCATTGAGTACTTGAAACATAGAAGATGGTATTGGAGTACTGCAAAATAAAGAATAGTCACTCATGTTTAAAATCCTGAGTGGTACAGCAGGATTTCAAGATACATTAAATGGATATGGATTAATGAAACTGTGAATATTCATGAAAACACGTTCTGGAAAAATGTTGTTTTCAGGAACTTTATACCAAAACAGACTAACATTATAGAAGAAATACAATAGCCACATAACAAACATTTGTATATGATACATATGTATATGATTAATTATTTAATTCCAGTATTAAATCTAGGAGTATAAAAGTATTTACCAAAAACAAGTAATTTATTCCTGATTATTTTTGCACATTTTCCAAAAATAAAAAGGAGTGAAAAATATTGTAAATATTCTTCTTGCTGAAATTGTTTTCTAATAATTTACATTATTTCACTGGTAACAGTGAATAATAAAATTTATTAGGCAATAAATATGAATGATTACAGTTAAAATTTCTGACAATATGGTCACTCTTAATTAACAGAAACATCTGATAATTTATTAGTTTGCTAATTAATACTGTAGAACATAAACTGTTAAAAAGTCAATCAATTCAGATTACATTATTTAATGCCAACTTTGAAAGTTTACTAGATAAACCACTGCTATTGTCAGAGATTTATTAGCAGCATCTTTAGTGGACAATCCATAGTCACAGTCAACAAGAATTTAATTTTAGTCAACAAGAATTTAATTTTTCTCATAATAGAATGCGAATGTGTCTAACTTTGGATTTTGAACTATAACACATTTTGCAATGCAGTTTACTAATATAAATGCATAATTGGAATTTGTATTACAAAAATGCAAGCATATTATTAAGTTATTATATAACACCATGTTTAATTATAGGCAAAACAAACAACCTGAGGCCTTGTTGCAATCTGTATTTGGCACATAATTGGTTTTTGTTTTTATTATCTATTTCCACCCCAAAAGCATTGTGAAGTTTAAAGTCACCAAAATAATTATCTTAGATTTCCCTGACCAATTATCTACTTTTAACCAAGACACTTATAATTTTGATGAGATTAAATCTAAGGATGCAATAGAGAGCCAATTTGGTGAGATAGTTATAGCATCAGGCTAGAAACCAGAGGAGTGTGAATTCTAGTTCTACTTCAGGCACAAAACCAGCTGGGTAACCATGAATCAGTCATTTTTTGAGCCCTAGGAAGCAGGCAATGGTAAACCATTTCTGAAAAACCTTACCAAGAAAACAACAGGGACTTGTCCAGGAAGATACCAGGAGTAAAAAAATGATTTGAAGGCACAGAATGAAAACAAACCAATAATCATATATAAAAATGAGTAGTCTGTTTCCCTACATTGATTTATCTAGACAACACAAAGTGAACTTATCTACTCTGTCAACCTATTTTCTGAACTATTGTTGATTGAGGCTTAATTATGTATTAAAAATATCTGTGTAGAAATTAAAAACCAAAATCTGTCTGTCTGTCTGTCTGTCTGTCTGTCTGTCTGTCTGTCTAGCTAGCTAGCTATCTCCTTCAAGTCATTTAATCACATATTTTGGATTTGTATCCAAAATATTCATATTCACATGCCATTTGTCTTATTCATCTATAAGTCTCTTTCTGGGACATTTTAAAGTTATTCTTTGAAACACAACCTCTAGGGGAAAGAGAAAAAAGGCAAAGAAGTATTTGCTGAAAAATCATCAGATTTACACTACTTAATTTTAGAAACTAAAATTACAAGGGCTGGATAAGAAATTCATTCTAACAGCAACTGAAAATATAAATTAATTGTGGTGTTTTTACCTAGAGAAAGTTCATATTTTCATATTCTTCTACAACTACTTATAGCTACCCAAAAATGGTAAACCTAAGAAAGAAGCATTGTAAACCTGGCATTGATATCCAGTTCCTTTTTTTAAAGTATTGCACAGAATTTAAGGACATTCTTCATATTTGGATGTGTTTACACTAGGAAACTTTTTTTTAAAAAAGAACTGTTATGTCCTGAGGACTCTAGGAGTTCTCACTCAGGTCCACTCACTTCGTGTGGGCGTTATTCCCCCATTCCCATTGGTTGGTTCTCTCCAGCAGTCAGCTATAAAAGCAGGCTGCGGGGTCCAACCCGTTGCTGATCGCTGCGAGCCAGTTCCAGGCGTGGCAAGCACGGTCAGCCCTTTATTGTAAATAAAGTATTGTTGCACTCATGCTCTGGTTCAGCCTCTCATTGCTCAAACTTAACAAGAACAATACTAAAAATGATGATTAGACATACATTCTAGTAGTTGAATATCATTTATCCTAATGTGGCCCAATTTGTGACCCATTTGTCCTAATGTGGCCCAATACTAAAACATCAGTTAATCATATTGTTTTAGTATTTTTATTTTTCAGTATTAATTTGGCCATATTTGGGTTTTAAATTGATTTTGAGAACATCACATAATTCTTTGATAAAATTCTATTTTGCAAATTGATGATAACTCATTCTATTGAAAAGTTTGGCCAGAAGCTGGGATAATAACTTTAAATCAATTATGATAAAATAGCTTTTTATAGAATGTTTTTTCTTTACTTCAAATTGGTCTTTATAACTTGCGATAGTGGAGGTTTCTTCAGTTTAAGCATGTTCTACTAGATCAAAAAAATCATCTGAGTTGCTTTCTTGCCTGATGGAATCCATTACAGAAATAAAACCCATAACATTTCTATCAAAAATTAAAGAATATATTTAAGGTGGACATTTCTGGAATATTTCAAATATGGTCTAAATAACTGGATTTTCCATTAAAGTCCCATTGTTGGTTTCTAGATGTTTATTTCTTATTTTATTTTTGTATATATCGTTTGCTTTAATGTTGTGTAGCATCATGAACTAGAATACTGAAATGGGTGGCTATAAAAAAGTTAAATAGGATAGAGTTCTTATTTTGGATATCCTACACTTAGCAATGGAACAATCCATGAAAGAGTTTGTATTGGAGCTTTAGACAGAGGCAATGATGTAACAACTGTGGAGTGGTATTTACCCTTGGTGCAGGCCAGAAAATAGTGTTGTATGGTAACTTGCAAATAGATAACAGATAATCAGAGTTGGAAGGGACCTTATAAGACATCTAGTCCAACCCCCTCACCCAAGTGGGAGAGCCTATACCATTTCTGACAAATGGAAGTCCAATCTCTTCTTGAAGGTCTCAAGTGATGGCGCTCCCACAACTTCCGAAGTCAAGCTATTCCATTGGTTGATTGTTCTCACTGTCAGAAAGTTTCTCCTTATTTCCAGGTTAAATTTCTCCTTGTTCAGTTTCCATCCATTATTCCTTGTCTGGCCTTCAGGTACTTTAGAAAATAGCTTGACCCCCTGCCCTCTGTGGCAGCCCCTCAAATATTGGAAGACTGCTATCATGCCTCCCCTGGTCCTTCTCTTCACTAGACTAGCCAAGCCCAGTTTCTGTAACCATTCTTCATATGCCTTAGTCTCCGATTCCTAATCATCCTGGTTGCTCTTCTCTGTACTTTTTCTAGAGTCTCAACATCTTTTTTATAATGTGGTGACCAAAACTGGATGCAGTACTTTAGGTGTGGTCTTACTAAGGCTTTACAGAGAGGTATTAGTACCTCACTTGATCTCGATTGTATCCCTCTGTTAATGCAATTTAGAATTGCATTAGCTATTTTGGCTGCTGCTGCACACTGTTGGCTCATATTTAGCTGGTTATCCACTAAGACTCCAAGATCCTTCTCACAGTTACTGCTATTGAGCCTGAACTTGGGGGTGACCAGGAAGCTATCCAGTCAGCAATAAGTGTGAAGTCAAATTATTGCTGTCAGCATGCTGATTAGCTATTTCACACTTGGTATAGTGGTGCAGCAGTCATGGAGACAGCAGCATTTACAATGATCCACTCTATATGTCAAATAAGCTAGGTACACCACTGGGTTAAGTACCATGTCAATGTGTAACTTGGAGCTTTGCTGTAGTCTCTTTTCCAGTCCTGCAAATACTTACTCTACCTTTTCTGTCCTTTAATTATCTCTTTAACAAGGGCTGTGCCTGAAATAGAGCAGTTCTGATGGTGGTGCTACTAAACTTAATTTCTTATAGTAGAATTTTCAGTTTTCATGTGTGGTGATTTGAAGGTTCCTAGTGCCTAGTGTCTTTAGATGATTCGGTCTTCAGCTCCCATCAAGATATTCCAATGGGAAAGGATTGTATCACAAACCATCATATTTCCTTAATCAATTTATAACCCCTCCCCCTGTCATTAGGCTAGGGTAAAAAATCATTATGAGTTGATCTCGAGTCATCTCGAGTTGATTAGTGTGTGTTTCACTTTCAAATGTGATTGCTTCATGGGAAGCAATACAAGAATATACCTGGGAGAGTTCACTCCTCCCATTTTGTTTTGGCTTCTTCCTTCTGCAGGTATAAGGATACAGAAAAGTCCACTCAAAAGAATGGGTTAAACAGATATGTAATATTATATTTCCTGGTATATATCTCATTTTTTCCTCCATAAACTCAATCTAGTATACTTAGCATTCCCCTTTCCAATTTAATTCCTCAATATTAATTCTATAAATTACTACATTTTATAAGTTAAATTGCCATATAATAACTTCACTGAAATCATAGGTTTCCATGACTGACAATTGATTTAAATTAACCTGACTCTCCGATCTTAATCACACGATATAACGGCCTTCATGTTTATTTGATTATTGTACCTAGTCATTTGCTTTTAAAGCTGCAGTTCTAGTTTCCTTCTGAACTCACTTGAATTTATTTTTAAGTCAACCAGTATATATGCTTGGATTGTGGACTTTATTTGAGGGACATATTTAGTATGCATTTACTTCATTACAGCTTCATTGGATTGCATTAAACTCATTTTTCTTACATTATTGTCTGCCACAAACACATTCACCTTTAAGCTTTCTTCTAAAATGCCTGTATTTCTTCTAGCAAGTAAACATTCATAACTCACATAATTTTCCAGATTCTTTGAATAGTAGAGATGAAAAATATGCAGCTTTCACATACTCAGCCATAGAAAGACATTCCAGTCAATGACACTGCTATTTTCTTCAGGTCATCTTTTCCCTGTTCCTTGAAGACATCACACAGTTCAGCTAAGAAACCTGACAGCTGTGTCATTGGACTTAGAAAGCAGCTGATAAAACCTGACAAGGACAAGAAGTATACAACGGTCCAGCTGTGTTTAAAGGCGCAGATGATTTTTACGCAGCTGTAATGGAAAAAGTTGCAGGTTTCTCAAGTTGTTTCGTAATTGCATTTATGCAGCTATACTATTGTACCCTCTACTGGCTAATTTGTAGATTTGCAGAAAGACACCCTTTTAAGGAAGAAACAACAACTTCAAAGGCCGGTTTCATTCAAAAAATGTGTTAAATTATAGATCAATTCTATCAACATTACTAAAATAGCTATTTTTTTTTTGAAAAGTGGAATATTACGTAATTATTACTTTTATTTTAAATGAATCATGTTACTGCTGAGATCACATAAGGCTTACATATGTTTGCAAACATGTTTTTATTGGAAAAAATGCTTTCATTTATACAGATTTGGAGAAAATATTTACAATTGTACTTTTCTTCTGAGTTAACTAGGATAGTTAGAAGCAACTGAAATACAAAATCATAATTAAAAGCACACAGGCACATGTTAATTAATGACAAAAAGCTAGACAAAAGAAATGCCATAATTAAGACAATTTATTGTATTTTCAAAATACAATAAATTGTTTTGGCACTACCCTATCTATGGCTCCATTCATGCGAATTCTGGGATGTAGAGGTGGTGGCTCATATATATAGGCTGTACAAATATCTTTGTATAAAAAACAGTGTTAAAGATATATATTTAATACAAATGAAAACATTTTTCCAATAAAAACATGTTTGCAAACATATTTAAGCCTTAGGTGATCTCAGCAGTAACCTCTGCTAAAAGGTTTGCCAGAAAAGGAACCATATTTTTATGTGTGTGGCTTATTATCAAGCCATAAACAAAACATTGTTTCCCAATGCCCTTTTTTCAGTTGCAAGTTTTATTTGTAAATAAGATCATAGCCTTTTGAGACTAATTAAGTGGAAGATGTCTTGCAGTTCTGCTTAGATATATATGTTTAGATTTCTACATATATTTTATTTAAAATAGATATACCAGCCATAGAACCATGACATCCTTTTATTTTAATCTAATCATCTCATATTTTGAAGGGTGTTAAAAAAAGTCTGCTCCCAAGTTTTACAAACTTACTATGTAGGAATACTAAGCTTCTTTACTGATTAGTGTTAATCAATATTTATTAAATTTATACAGCCATTTATTTTATGGAAGGTGACGCTGAGTAGCCTAGCATTCAGTAAAATAGTAAATAAAATAACTAAACTATTGTACAACAATTATCAACCAAAAAATTAGAAATTCTAAAAGTAGAACTAAAAGAGAAAAAGAGAACCATAGAGTAACAAATAATATATTAATATAACTAAATTGTAGTTAATAATAAGGAAGCCACCTAATGAATTCATCCATCCCAGGGTCTCAAAGTATATAATCAGATCTTAGGGATAGCAATGTTGCTTAATTGATGATAACTGTTAATGTAATTTAAATTATTCAATTGAGTCACCACCTGATCCCAAACTGACAAAAATACAGTAAAATGGTAATAGGAAATAAGAACTGATAGCAAGTCTAGCTAAAACAGCCACATCTCTAAAGAAATCCAGCAGAGGGCCTGTGAGAAGGCTGTGGAATGCCATTAGGAGGAAAGTACATGGACTCCAGGAGAACCTCATTCCAAAAGACCAATCCTGTCAGTCCTCCTAGGAGATAGCACAGGGAATAGATAGTCTCTCAGATACCTATGCCTTGTGTATTGGACTTTATAAATCCTGAACACATCTTGAATCGTACCCAGAAGCAGACTGATAATCAGTGAAGCTCACAAAGCAGAGGTGTCACATGAGTAAAAGGAGGCATACCCATCACTACCTCTTCTATTGCATAGAATAGAACAGAACAGAACAGAACAGAACAGAATAGAATAGAATACTTTATTGGCCAAGTGTGATTGGACACACAAGGAATTTGTCTTGGTATAAATACTCTCAGTATACATAAAGAAAAGATACATTCGTTAAGAATCAAGAATCATAAAGTACAACACTTAATGATAGTCATATGGTACAATCAACAATCAAATCATACTAGGAAACAGTCAATATAAATCGTAAGGATACAAGGGACAAAGTTACAGTCCTACAATCACAATGAGAGGGGATGGGTGATAAGGAGTGATGAAAAGCTTAACAGTAATAGTAGTGCACACTTTGTAAATAGTTGAACAGTGTTGAGGGAATTATTTGTTTAGCAGAGTGATGGCTTTCGGGAAAAAACTGTTCTTGTGTCTAGTGGTCCTGGTGTGCAGTGCTCTATAGCATAGTTTTGAGGGAAGGAGTTGAAACAGTTATGTCCGGGATGTGAGGGGTCTGTAAATATTTTTACAGCCCTCTTTTTGACTCGTGCAGTATACAGGTCCTCGATTGAAGGCAGGTGGGTAGTAATTGTTTTTTCTGCAGTCCTAATTATCCTCTGAAGTCTGTGTCTGTCCTGTTGGGTTGCAGAACCAAACCAGACAGTTATAGAGGTGCAGATGATAGACTCAATAATTCCTCTGTAGAACTGTTATCAGCAGTTCCTTGGGCAGTTTGAGCTTTCTGAGTTGGTGCAGAAGGAACATTCTTTGTTGTGCTTTTTTGATGACTTTTTGATGTTCGGTGTGCATTTTAGGTGATGTTAGATGTCCATGTGATATAGCAGAAATTTGAAGATCTCTACTGTTGATACTGTGTTTTCTAGTATTGTAAGAGGTGGTAGTATGGGAGGATTTCTTCTAAAGTCTACCACTATTTCTACGGTTTTGAGTGTGTTCAGTTCCAGATTGTTCTGGTTACACCACGAGGCAAGTTGTATAACCTCCTGTCTGTATGCAGATTCATCGTTGTCTCGAATGAGACCAATCACTGTTGTGTCATCAGCAAACTTCAGTATTTTAACAGATGGATAATTTGAGATGCAGTTATTGGTATATAGGGAGAAGAGAAGAGGAGATAGCACACAGTCTTGGGGGGGCCCTGTGCTGATTGTACAGGTATTGGATGTGATTCTGTGTAGCTTCGCTTGCTGCTTTCTGTCTGTTAGGAAGCTTATGATCCACTTACAAGTGTGTTCAGGTACCGCTAGTTGGTTTAATTTACTATTCTAGATCATTTGAAATTCCAAGTGGTCTTAAGAGCAGCTTCATGTAGACTGCATTTCAGTAGGGATGTGACTATCTGAAGGGCCTCTTAATATAGGAAAGGATGTAACCAGTGCACTAGATGAAATTGTGCAAAGGTCCTGATCACAACTGCCATTTGCATTGAGAAGGAGTTGCATATTAAGAAAAGCCCCCAGATTACACAGCATCCTGGATTGGGGAAGTGCAACCTCATCTAAGATTAAAACGGGAACACATCCTGATTCAGGCCTCACAAACAGTTGCTTGGTGAAAAAAACAATTTACTCATGGTGGAACATATAATATCAAACAAGAGAAGTTTAAATTAATAAAAATCCAGCCCATGTCCCTGCTATTCATTCTATATCTGATCTTTTTGTTTTCAATCTTCAACAGAAAGATTCTAAATGTACTCGTCTAAATATTGATCTCCGTTGCTCTTCCATTACTAAAAAAAAAGGACATTTACATATACTGTATTAAATTATTGGTTAATTACTAATATTGTCAAAGTCATTGGCAGCAGAATTGTCATTTGTTTAGACTATAATGTTAGGTTTGAATATAGGAACTTCTGTTCTCAACACTTGTACTGTACTACAAACTAAGCTTTTTTTTTGTATTGCAGAAAAGTTTTGGATCAGATATTCAAACATGAGAAATATTAGGTTTGAAGCTAGTTTGCACATCTAAAACTATAGTCTTTATTTCTATAGGTTTTTCTTCACAAATGATTGTTGATATAGAAACTTTACAAAACATTCTTGCCTTCTTATTTGTTTATATATTTATCAGTGCTATTTTTCAAGCAGTGTGTCTAGATATGGTTGAAAGAGCATGAGATTTCCATTCAGTATTCTTTTACTACATTCATCCCATTTATGACATATTTGGTTCTATCATTTGCTGGGTAACAAGCTTTGCAGTGAAAAGTTTGATACAACTGGGAACTTGATAGTTTATACAATAACCAATATTTCACACCTAAGCTTGCAGAAAAACTATTGCAAAATGGATAGTGACAGAGACAAATTGTAGATGCTGTAATATAATCTCACAGTTTTGATTATCTTAAACCTCTAGATCATTGTTTTATGTTTGCAGTACAATATTATCTCAATCCCTCAGAAGAATTAGAGTTTTCTAACTAATCTTTCCCTCTTGGTTACATGATATGGAAGCCATGAAGCTCAACTACAAAAAAAAGTACTTAATATGAATGATAGGACACAGCTTCCCCCTCCCCCCTCAACTATATTTGTAAATCTTGTAATGATAAATGGCACATAAATTATAAGTGAGCAACAAGGTCATAGCAACTGAAAGCAGAGAGTTCAAAGAAAAGTCACAATTTCAGAGTTCATGAAAAGGCCACCTACTGAAGTTGTTCAGTGCTACTTTATTAAAAAAAGCAAAAAATTAGAGAATGTAAGTACTAAAAAGAAATATGATTCAGGGAACAGAAGACACATGGCCTATAGCCAGAGGTCTTCTGGTAAATATTAAGAACTGTTTCTGCTGGTTCCATTCCCACCCCCCTGTTACCTAGCTACAGAACAACTGATCAATACTGTAGGCAACCACTTTTTTAGTTCTGCTTTCAACCAACTCATTTGCTAAAAATTTAACAATCACGAGCCCAAATAAGCCAACTCTAGCATATCACTGACTAGAGCTGAAGAGCATGCAGAACTCATATACTGTAAAGAAAGAACTAAAAACCACCCAGATGGCTACTTTAGAGTAAATATTGTTCCTGACCTCCTTACCAAATGCACACGTTGACTAGGAATCATTTCAAAGCATCATATTCACATTCAACCAAAAAATTAATTCATGCATATCAACTTCAAATGTAGTAATGTTCTCTGTTATAGTTCCTTTCTTCTGGAACAGCATACCCACCCCACCAAGACATGGATAGTGCACTCTTTTCCAGGGTTCCAAAAAGCAATTAAGATCTTTTGTCTTATGTCTGGGATTAATGCGTTTGTGGGGTTCCTGGTTTGATTTAACTTGTTAATGTTTTATCATTTTTGTCCAAACTGCCCATGAAGTTATATATTTTTATTGCTTTCCTGTTTTATATTTGTATGTGTATGTCACATAGAATCCGTGAAAGTTGACAGCTGTAATAAATTTATATAAATTAATATAGATGAGACATAATTTACAGAAACCCATACCAGATCGGTTATCAACAAGGTCCCCACTAGGTGTTGGAGCTCCTGGATTAACTGGTGACAAATGCTACAGAATTCAGGACTGTTGGCTGAGCATCCAGGTCAGTTGCTGCAGGTTCACTGGAAGAAAAGTTGTTTACTTGTCACAAATATAGAAAAACTAATAGTACAATTTGGTACAATCCCCAAAACATGTGGCGCACCATTGAACAGAAGTCCATTATAAAAGGCAGTTTTACTTGGAACAACTTATATTCTATGACAATATGTTTAACACCATCAAACAAGTTGTTCTGTCTATCCATATCCTTGAGACAACTTCAATAGGTAGCTAAAAATGCCAAATTTAATCTAAACATCTGACTATCTGTGTGGCCAACATAATAATCTAACAAAAGTTTCATGGACATATATTTGTCCTCCAATGTATGGAAAGAAAACAGTACATGTCATGCCACATAATATAACTTTATATACTGTTGCTGCCCTCCAGCCCCATCTAGAGACAAATATGCCCCAAGTATTGTTTTGAAGCTGACCCAACCCATTTTACCCATAGCCTCTAGACAATCAAGTACCTCCATAAGACACCATGCACAGAGCCGGGCATCTTCATACAAGACAAAGTCTCAAGTTTCTTCCAAACAGTCATCAGCCAGTAATGCATTTGCCATTGCCAATGCAAAGGCTGAAGCAGCAAAAGTGCGACCAGCCTTCGCTGAACAAGAAATAGAAATAAAAAAGAGAAACCATGGTTAGAAGCTGAAAAAAAGCATCAAGAGGCATCCTGAGAAATGCAGAAAGCCCTGTTAGAAGAGAGCCTAGAGCAGATAGCCATAGAGAAAGAAGTTGCAGCTACCACGGTGGAAGTCAAAGCTTTAGAGCAGGGTCTTCAAATGTGACAGCTTTAAGACATGTAGACTTCAACTCTCAGAATTCCTCATCAGTCATGTTAGCTCAGGAAGTTGAAGTTCACAAGTCTTAAACTTGCCAAGTTTGAAGACCCTTGCTTTAGAGAGAGCCATACATTCTGACAGTGGATGCACTAAACACAGCAATGTGCTTGAGCCAGAAGTTGAACCCCAAGATCCTCTTCAATGCACATCAGAGTACATCTATCAGCACTCCAGGCCAAGCAGCAACACCCACCTCAATAAAGAAGACAACCTTCAAGAAACAAGACAAAGATGCTACTCGGCATCACTCAGGCTAATGACAAGATCCAAGCCTACAAACAAGAAAACTTCAAGCAAATCTCCATCTGTGATAGCAGACCCCTCACACCCAAGGTATTTGACCCTGCAAATTATTCTGCAGTCTCAGCCTTCATTGCAGAGCAGCATAGAAAGGACCAGATGAAACCAGAGACTCCTAAAAGATATGACTACACAACATCTATTCACCACAGAAATGCATAATTTGTTAATCAAACCACCACAGACATTGCCAAGTTCCTTCCATGATGTGAGCTAGTCACACAAGGACTTGAAAAGTTTGATGATTATCCTGAAAGCTATAGAGCTTGGCGATCTTCCTTCCAAAATGCCATTAAAGGCTTAGATTTGTCATATAGTGAGGAGATAGATTTAATAATTAAATGGCTCAGAATTGAATGTGCTGAGCATGCAAAATGAATCAGAACAATAAATATAAACTACCCTGAAACAGATCTTAAAACAATCTGGGACAGACTTGATGAATACCATAGTTCAGCAGAAGCAGTGGAAAATGCACTGTTTGAAAGACTTGATTGCTTTCCAAAAATACCTAACAGAGCCTATCAGAAACTTAGGGAACTTAGCAACTTACTAATGGAACTTCAAGCAGCTAAGTTGGAAGGGGTCTTGCAAGGACTTGCATTCCTTGACACAGCCAGAGATGTCAGCCTCATTATACAAAAGTTACGCCATAACTTATAAGAGTAGTGGATCGCACATGGCTCCAAATACAAAAGAGAATACAATGTTCCATTTCCCCCTTCTCTGTTTTTGTGGAAATCATGAGCCAACAAGATAAAACAAGAAATGATCCTAGCTTTGACTTCACATTGTCACATGCCGCTCCTTTAGAACATAATCCTTGCAAGCCTCCAGTAGCAGTCCACAAAACTAATGCGATTCCTCCAGATTCCCTTCACAGGTCTTGATGGATTTCAAAGACCAGTCATTGTGCAGAGTGCCAAGATGTCTGACTACATATTTAGCGTTTATTACTTTTATACCATTTTACAAGCAAGGAAGAGTAACAGATACAGCATTCAGATTGCAGAATAGATACCACATTGGTAAAACCTCCCAACCAATCCTTAAGAATAGTGGTGATGTTAGTAAAATAAGATCATCTATAAGTCCAGGACTTTCCACCAAGATACAGAATGAGATCATGCAAGTAGCTAAGAAGCTCATATAGGTTTTTAAACACTGCAGTGTGCTGCTAGTGCCATCTACAGGACCTCAATAGCTACTACATTTCACTCTTTTTTATTTTGTTAGATAAAGCATATTCATAAGAGGAGTTAGGAAGAGACTTATAATAATCAGTGGAAGAGCATGCTTGCAGCTGTTTATGCAATGCATATACCTGACCCTGAGGCAATGTAGGAGAGAGGCGAAAAGCTGTGCTACATATGTTGCAAAGAGAAGGCAGACATTGAACAAAGCAGCACCAACTAATTAAAGCACAAATAATAACTAAATAGCATAAAATATTTCCCATTAAGCCTGTGGGCAACCAAGCCCAAAAGCTTTCCCACCAAGATCCTAAATTATCAATTTCCAAATCCGAGGCCAAATTGTGTAAAATATTAAGCTGGTGCTGGATGGTTCATGACCCATCAAACAAATTAAAACAACATAGATTTTGTAGAATAGCCTTCCTTAATGCTTGCATCTCGTGGTTGATTGTTGAGATAGCTGAAGAAGTAGCATTAATTGTTTTTGCTAAATTACATACAACAGAATTAATGTTAAGGTGAGCGCGAGCAGCAATTGCTAGCTCACCCACTATAGACACAGCTAGCGCTATGTATTCTGCTTTATTAAGTAAGGTTGCTTCAGAGTCACAAGTGCTATCTAGTGTGACCCCACGTCGAGAACGATTCAATTTTATGAATTTGTTGTTTAGAAAGTAAAACAGGAATCAGCCTGCTGAGGCAGCATTGCACTTCACTAATGTTAGCAGGAATATAATTAAAAGTTTCTTGACCACATGTAAAAAACCATCCTTGCGGTAGCCAAACAAGGGCAAAGTTAAAGAAAGTCTCTTCCAAAGCTATGCAGTTCAAAGTAGATGAGCTAATGCGATGACAGTGAGGTTTTTTACTTGAAGATGTACAATTAACTACTTTTGCACAGGTTATATCTGCAGGAATTGCTACTGCTGGAGTGTGCAAAGTAATAGCATCAGGGGGTGGATAATAGGCAGCAAATCCCCAATTAGATATAGGCTCATAGTTAAAGTTCCCATGTAATAAAATGTGCTTAAACCAGTGACGTTTTGAATTACTGCTGAAGGAGTGCAGTCAGAAACTAAACATGTAGAAAGCAAATGTTCCATATCATAAGCTTCAGAAAAACAAAAGACATCATTCTGTGTAATGTGGTGTGTGATGTTAGCCAATTGCACCCATAAGTTTTATAATTCATTTGTTGCTCGAATGAGTGTATGGATGGAATGACAGCTGCAGAGTCACATTTCTGGGACTGAATCCGACATCCTTGACTGGATGGGTGCAATGAACCTGTAGGAGCAAGCACAGCAGCATAGCCCTGCCCCCAAGTAGTTAAATTTTAAATAGAAACATGCAATTGATTTAAGATAAATAGAAACATTCAATTGCAGTCAATTGATTTAAGGTAAATAATACTTTTTAAACTTTTTTAAGTTTAGAGACCCTTTCCCTCCCTTTTTATTTATTTGTGGAGGCAGTCCTTAAAAGACCAATGAACTTGTTATTTCAGGTTGTACAAAATTGCAAAAAAGCCGAATATCATGTTGTAAAAGGGAGGGCTTGCCTAGTGGATAAAATCCATTTGCCAAAGTTGATGATGAAACAATCTGCTTGGCTTGAGCAAGTGGAATATGACAAGCTTGTGCCAGTCCTCCAGCATTTTGATGGAAAAAAGAGTGACAAACAAATCTGAAAACAAAGCAGGTTAAATATGAACAGCAATGTCAACATAACTATTGCCTTCAGAAAGAGGCCCAGGAAGTGGGGAGTGACTATTAATATGAGACACATAGTAAAACTGCCTTCAATCATGTAGCAGTTGCTGTAAAGTTAAAAACAAGGCCATAAGATTAGGATCAATCCTGGGCATGATATAAGCACCTGGAAGATTAAAAATAAATCGACATACATAATGAGAGTCTGTGATGACCCGTAATCTCTCAAAATAACCCCAAACCCAAAACATATAATAAAGTCCAGTAAGGCCTTCAACTTAACTTCACTGTTTTATTAGGCACAGTTTAAAGTCACAAAAGTAAATAATGAGGCAAACAGAAAACCAAAACAAACAGCATTGATGAGAGTTCCGAAGCAAGCCAAGATAACTAATCATAAACTCCAGGAAAATAACCAAGAAAAGTCCATGGGAAGAATGCCAGCAAAGATAAACCTCTCAAGGTGAACACTAAATTGACTCCTGCAAATTCAAATGGCGCAGTTACAAACTTATATACATAGTTCCCACCTGCAAGCCACGAGGAGGATCATGGTAATCTCCTTTTGAGTAGACCTTGCTTTTCCCTGATCTTCTCCTCCCTGTGTGACCTAGGATGGATAAGGGATGGGCCTGGATCTTCCTCTGACTGCTCAGCCAGCCTCTGCCCTTCCCCAGCCTCCTCCACCACCTCTGGAGTCATGCTTCCACTCCCTGTTGGCTGTTCCTCCTCTTCCTCAGAATCAGTCTCCACCAGGGGCATGACAAGAGTCATAGGCTGTTGAGAAAAAGTTTGGAAAGTTAAAATTGCAGCAGATAATTCTGAACGTTGAGGTGAGGATTGCACTGCAGTGTAGGATACTTTCCAGGTATCATCATGAGGGTCCTTGTAAGCAATCGCTCCTTTCATTCATCCAACATAAGGAGAAAGCAGTGGACGGACAGGAAAAGAAGTAATTAAACAAGCAAGCCAAGGTTCTTTAGGCAACTGATATGTAATGCAGTTTACATAGTACATACATAGTCAGTTAAATCACATTGAAGAGATAAGGTATTCTGAAAATAAAATTAAAAAATAGATTTACACAACTCCACCATTTACACCTTATAATACTTATCAAAAATTACAAAGAAAAGTTATTTGCAAAGCCCATTGTATACCTTTTGTGATTTTACCTGTTGTGCTGGTAATAGTTATGCATTCTTCACATTCTTGTTGTAAACCCTCCTGATGGAGTCAAACTTTAGTGTCAATTCTTTGCTTTAATCAAAAGATGGATTAAGAGCATGTACAGAGTGCAGATAGTTTGAATTTTGACTCCCTGGCTGAGCTCCATTGTAAACTAGGAACAGAGCCATCTTCAAAGATAATTGTTCCAGGTGAACTGCCAACCTGGGAACTCAGCATCCCGTGCTCAGGATACGAGGGGTAGTGTTTCCCTATCTCCCAACCAGCTTCCTTATGTGTGCCTCAGGTCCTGTAGCACCTGATTTGTGTAACAGGAATCTTAGTTCCTGTACATGTTTATGCTATTGCTGAGATAGATTGCAACCCATACTTACCATTGAGGGGTCTCGTTGGACGGAGGTGCACCTTGGGGTCTATTCAAGGCAATGGAAAATATGTGGGCTGTTCCTTACCGCAGAGGTTGATGGCCCCACCCCATAGGGCTGATGTCCCTGTTTGGGCACTATGTGATGGATTTCAAAGACCAATCATTCTGCAGAGTGCCAAGATGTCTGACTACATACGTAGCGTTTATTACTTTTATACCATTTTTACAAGCAAGGAAGAGTAACATAGATACAGCATTCGGATTGGAGAATAGATACCACATTGGTAAAACCTCCAAACCAATCCTTAAGAATAGTGGTGATGTTAGTAAAATCAGATCATCTATAAGTCCAGGACTTTCCGCCAAGATACGGAATGAGATCATGCAAGTAGCAAAGAGGCCCATATAGGTTTTTAAATACTGCAGCAGGCTGCTAGCGCCATCTACAGGACCTCAATAGTTACTACAAGGTCTGCCAGCTCCTCTCACATAAAAATGGAGATCAGAGATCCTGGTAAGCAATGTCCTATACACCAGAAGCTGTATCCTCTCCTATAATGCACAGCCTTCAAGTAGAAGTCCATAGAAGATCGCAAAGCTTTTCTGAAAGTGAACTGAACAACATCTGCTACAAATTCAACTCATCAGTCTCTCACCTGTGTAAAATGCATGGCATGTGGCAGCACAAGCCACAACTCAGCTTTACTCTCAGGACCAGCACCATGGACTTTACAACACACTTACAGTGGCAGTGAGCATGGCAGAGAGGAAGAACACACTGCTACAACCACAGCAGAAATCAATACAATTTGCACAGAACTCTGCAATGAGATTGCAGATGGCAAGTCCTGCTCCAAAATTTGTTTAGTCAGAGCCTACCCAGCAGGCCAAAGGGACAAAGCCAGTAAACTTTATACTATTCTACCAAAGTAACAGGTCTTTAGCCAGCTCAGCCTTCTTTGGTGCCTTTGGTATTAAAGGCCCCAGCACTCCATATTCCTTAAAAACTTGTGCAGGAATTGTGGAGACAGCAGGGAGAAGAGCATCCAGTCACCAAATCAAGTCAGTAGATGGGAAAACATGCCTGACTTTACCAACTCTTATTGAATGCAACCAGACCAAACTCCCACTCCTTTACCCACAAACTAACCTCCATTTACCTCACCGCATTCCTAAGAGATCTGTAAGGGGAGTGCATAAGTGCACAATCGTGCCTACCGTCCCTGTCCTATTGTCCCCAATTATTAGTTCCTATTTCTTGTATTTAAACTTATGTTTGTTCTTGTTTGCTATATTATAAGCTCTTGACAAATAAATAAACAAACAAACAAACAAACAAACAGATCCCTGACCATAGATCTGACATCACTACATCAGATGGTACAAGTCCACAAGGCGGGAGTTAAAATCAATGTTCCCCACAATGCTCCATATGCTCAGAAGTTAGACCTAGATTGTGTCATTATCAGAGATGTCTGTTTAGGAAGCATGCACAAACCAACCTCTGTTAGCAGCATGCTGACAAGTACATTAGAGAATAGACATCCTTCTATTTTTCAGTCAAGTCACAACCAATTCCTCTTAAGGGAATCACATTACCCATTTGTTTGTCCCTTCACTGGCTTCTTTAGTGACAGCGACCAAGGTTATTTAAGGTGCACAGGCTTCCAAAATATGGTAGATGACAAGCATATGGCAACATCAACTGAGAACAAACTCCCTTTAGGAAAGGGATTAATCAAAGAAGATAGTGACAACAGGGTCACCCCTCTTCTTTCAGACCACAGAGGCAACACCTACCTAACAATAAAGAATAAACTGTAGCATACTCTTTGCCACAGCCTCCAGTGTCTACCTATGCTATTCATACCTCAGAACCTATGGACAACACCATAGCTCAAATGGCACAGCAGCCTACAGACACACCACAAACAAGCTTCAAAAAGCAATTGAATCATGCTTCTTCAATGTCTCCCATGGTATCTGATCAACAGAATGCTGTTGGATATATATCAGATGACCTCAGCAATCCTAAGGGAAAAGCTAGCAATGGGATGTTATGTTCCAGACTTAGATAAAGTTTCCAGAAACCTAATCAGAAATGGCAGTGGCACCACCTCATCAACAAACATGGCAGCAAAAAAGCAATGGCAGCTACCATCTCAGAACTCAAATAGTAGCATTGGTTGATACCAGGCAGGCAGTGCCATGCCACTTCATATAACTTTATATACTGTTGTTGCCCTCTAGCCCCCTCTAATGGCTGGAGAGACAAATATGCCCCAAGTCTATTGTTTTGAAGCTGACCCAACCCATTTTACCCACCAGCTCACACTCTCAAACCAAGTGCATACTGGGAAGCCAGACTCAATTTCCCTTAGCATTTGGAGAAGACATGGTCATCTAAGGACAAACCCACATCCCACACAGAGCATTGATGGTGAGATTTAAATTGCTTGTATTTATTAGTTGTTATGTTCAGCAGTAACTTAATACTGTCTATCTTGTATTTGGTTCTGATTGTATGTATTTCTATTTTCCCCAGTTTCACCATATCCTGTTCTTTCAATAAAGCATTCAGATCGGACTTCCGGTGGCATTTCCATTGAGGACAGACGGAGACCGTGATCGTGCACGGCTTTGATCTGTGCTTACCCTGTAGTCCCTATGGGACTAAACCATCATACCTGCCTCAGAGGGGTGGGTGAAGAGGGTGGGTTGAGGGGAGATGCATCTCCCCTCCCTGGCTTGGTATACTCCCCTGGAAGACAGGAAGAAGCAGCAGTTTTAATGGCTGCCCTGAAGATGCGAAGCTACTGGGACCTAAGTGTGTGCTGCAGAGGTGAAGTGGTGAGCAGCGTGTATCTAAACAAGAGAAGCTGAACCTTTTATTTTAATAATCCCCAGTCTGGTTATCGACTATTGAAGCATTTTCGTATCCTATAATATACAAAAAGGAACAAACAGTTAGATATGGTGAAATACTGAATGAAAAGGGTGAACTTAAATCTATGCAAAAACTAGAGGAATAAGGTATGAAGATGAATTGGTTTTCATATGTGCAAATACACTCAAGGTATGATAAAGATTCTAAAACAGAAGGTTTCTATGATAAATTGACTGACTTAGATAAGATTTTGACAGATACTGATGAAAAGGTGATTAAAAAATTGTATGGATATTTATTAGAAATTAAACTAGAAGAAGAACAAGTTAAAGAAACTATGATTGCTTGGGGGAAGAATTTTGGATATGGGATTGATTTAGAGAAATGGCAAAAATTGTGGTCTCAAAATTATAAAATGACAATGTCAACAACATATAAAGAAAATTTGTATAAGATGTTTTACAGGTGGCATTTCCCCCCGACAAGAATAGCAAGAATGTTCAAGAATAAATCTGAAAAATGTTGGAAATGTCATCAGACACCTGGCTCATTTTACCATATGTGGTGGACTTGTGCAGATGCCAAAAAATACTGGACTAAAATCCACACATGGTTGGAAAAAATGACAAAAAAGCATATAGACTTGAAACCAGAGATATTTTTATTGGGAATTTTACCTGAAATATATAGTAAAGACTTGAAATACCTGATTGTAAATGTATTAACAGCGGCTAGGATTGTATTTGCTAAAAACGGGAAAAATTAGAAGATACCATCACAGGAGGAAATCATTAAGAAAACATTGGAATGTGCTGAAATGGGTAGATTGACATTTGAAATTAGAGAACAAGTGGGTACACAATTTTATAAAATTTGGGATCTTTTCTACCAATGGTTAGATAATAAAGTACAGTAATGAAATATGTAGATTTCTAGAAAATAATAAATATATAAAGATGTACTTCTTTCTTATTATAACTACAAAATGATTTTAGGATAGATTTGGGATGATAATATGAACTGTTATACAAAATTAAGTAAATTATGGTTATCTTGTAAAACATGAATGAATAAAAGTATAGTCAAATGATTGATTAATAATGACACTAAGGTATTTAGTTTTTGATTGACAATATGAGATTATATGTAATGTAATTGTAATTGAAGACTACAAAATGGAAGTACAAAACAATTTGTAAACCAACCGGCACACTGTATGTACACCTATGGAAGACAGCTTGATGTTTTAATGTTTTGTTTGTTTATGTTTGTTTTTAAAAACCAATACATTTTTTTAAAAAATAGTGAATATAGGACTAATTATAACACATACTAAAAAACAAATTTGATATAATACAAGAATATTAGCAATACTTGAATTGCTTCTATTATTTCTTGCCGATTCAAAGAAGAAATTATGGCTTTACATAAAACATATTTTAAAATAGTTCTAGAAATTCATACACTTATAATATATATGAAAAAATCCTTGTCATTTAAACATACACGTTAGAAAGTTTGCTACAAATCATGCTGTTCCCCTTTTTGGTATAATTTTTTAACTGATTTTCAAAGAGCATTTATGGTAAATCCACTTGGAAAGAATACATACCTTGGGAACACATCGATTAAACAACCACCTGAGGATCTCTTTCTATTTTTCTTTATGGGATAAATATATGCTCTCTTTCAGTTCTCTATCTCTATGTTCTCTGCTGACCTAATTTATCTGTAATAACTACCAGAGTTTGACTGGAGTCACTTCAACTGCTGTAAGAGAAGAATATAAGACAAAAATTAATGCGCTCAATATTCCTCCTTGACAGATGACTTGTCAAGAGGCTAAAAGCCTTGAAAGGCTATAGATGAGGTAAAGCACTAGAATAATCATCCTTTAGATTAAATTGAATTTCAGTTTGTAACCAATTACTTCAGACTCCAATAATGAAGTTAAATCTCATTCAAACTGAAAGACCTAGCATTTTACTTCAACCTCAAGCATATGGTATTAAGACATGGAAGCAAAACAACAGGAAACATCCAGCCCATCAACATTCAGACTAGGCTTTGGATCAGCATTCAGACTAGGCTGTCTAAGCAAACTTGGTCAACAATTTATGTCTAGACAGATTTCAAAAACATTGATTTGTTTATGCTTTTTAAGTTTCTCAGCAGGTTTTGCTAAGATTGATCATCAAGTTCTTTTTGGGAGGTTAAGAATAGGATCTTAAGATTCTTTCTTTTTTATAAGCAAAAAAGAAAGTGAACTAGACAAATTTACCAGTTAGGGGAAAGCTTAAGATTTTATACACATGTACCAGAGGTGATATTTAGCAGGTTTTGACTAGTTCTTGAGAACCAGTAGCGGAAATTTTGAGTAGTTTGGAGAACCAGCAAATACCACTTCTGACTGGAGATTTTATAGTATCCTTCCCCTGACATGTCCACCAAGCAGAGGTGGGATCTTCCAGTTCGCACCTATTCGCTAAAACTGGTTGTTAACATTCTAAGCAATTCAGAGAAGCAGTTGTTGGAAGAAATTACTGGCCTAATCCTGTAAGGAAGGCAGGAAGAAAACATTCTGGTATTGCTTACAGAAACTGCCTCTCCGTTAACCCTTATTATATTCTTGGCAGGACTAGACTTCCTGTCTCAGGAACTTCTCTGGAGTTTTTTTCCCTCCTTTGCTGGTACTTTGTTTGTGTGGAGTGACCATTCAAAGTTACAATGGCACTGAAAAAAGTGACTTATGACCATTTTTCACACTTACAGCTGCTGTAGCATCCCCACAGTCATGAGAGGCCAGGCGAGGAGATGAGTGCCTTGATGTGAGTGATATTGAGTTGGCCACACCCAGCCAATAAGCCACGCTCACCAACTAAGCCACACACAGAGAACCAGTTGTTAAAAAATTTGAATCCCCCCCCACCATCAAGCCACACCCACAGAACCCATAGTAAAGAAAATTGAATCCCACCACTGACACATACATACATGTAAATGTTTACAATGTTTATAAAGCTGAATTAGATTTGCTAACTTAATATGAATGAGCCCATTCAGTGGGGAAAAAAGTCACTGAATAATTTGTTCTAATCCATCCATTTTCATGGACATAAACTTCCTAGATTAGGCAAGGTTGTTCTATCATGTACTGTCAAACCATTTCCTTAAAATCAGTAATGCATCCATTTATTTATTTTGACTGAAGTGGCATAGTCATTCTGTTCAGCCAGTGCCGGACCTTATTACAGTTAACAGAGAACAAATTGAAACTGAAGTTTGACATGAAAAATAATAGAAAGAGAAGTATGGCTTGATCTAGTGAGTTTTCTGGTTCTTAAACACCAGCATATATCCTGACTTTGGTGAGGATTCATAGCCAACTATGAAGGAGTGGGGGTGTTATTACTGTGGAGATTGGCAGCCAGACAACAAATTCTAGTTACTGAAATCTCTCTGTAAAAAGGAGAGTGTGAGATTGACCATTGGTTCTCAGGACAGCTGTTTCTCATGAATAGACTGTAGGAGCTGAGGTTGTTGATATGTGATATGTGAGTTGAACAACTGGGAGTCAAGGATTCAATCAAGCTCATAGCCATGATATAACCAATATTGACATTAGGTTCACATTTCTTGTTCATCTCTCAGAATTGCTTATTAACTGCTTTTCAACTTTTAGTAACTTTTGGATTGACAGGTTTTAACCTTTACTGAAAGATTAAGAAAAAAGTTTAAGGGTTTAGTTTTAAAAAATAGCAAAAGAGTGATTATAATCCAGTGAGACAGAGTGTGATTGGCAGTGTCTAAATTTGATAAATAAATAAAATAACGTTCATTTTGGAAAATTACAAATGGACTGAAGGTCCATATAGATTTGAAATAAAATTTTGAAATTGATTATAAGAAACTTTATCATGAGAAAATACTGTTATTTTGAATTCTTGGGGGAACCCCCCCCCCCCATAGGATGGGAATTTGAAGGCTGGATGCTAAAGAAAACCAAAAAGGAAATAAAGTTTACAATTAAACGAGAACGCTTAAATTTAACTTACTAATACAAAATAGAGCAAAATATTTTAATATTGGATACATTGAAAAATGTTTGTGAATCATGTACTCAGAAGTTAATTTTAAGAGTGTCTTCCACTATAGATAGATTGTATTTAAAATATGTTATGAAAGAGGAACATATTTTATTTGACAAGATATTCATTTGGAAGTATTTTTTAAAATGACAGGCTAGGAGAAAGATATGGAAAAAAGATGACACAGTGGATATCCAACTGAAACTGGTTTATATCTTAATAATTAAAAGGGATATACAAATAACAAACCAAAAGAGTAACCTGGAAAAATTTCTTTTATTGTATTTCCAAATGAGGCTTGTTAAAGTCATGAAGGATTTTGTGAAAAAAATGAAATAAAGTTCTAGGAGATTAATTGAAGGGATTAAATATCAAGATTGTTAAAAATAAAAGAAAGCAATATAAAATTGGTTTAGGTTGAAATATCTCTGCTATTTGTTAATCGACTATTGCTGATCAGGACTGATGAGGCTTTAAAGATTTGCTTATATGTAAGATATCATTTGTTGTATTTTAAGAGAAAGTGATAAATCTTTCTCTGAACTATACTACCTCATATTTTTATTTTTTTTCATTACAGGCAGTGGTGGGATTATAATAATTTAACAACTGGTTCTCCCAGGTCAGGTGGCCCATCCCCATCCTCCAGCTCCACTGCACATGTGGGATAAGCCTCCTGCGATGGCCAATCTGACCCTGGGCGAACTGGTTATTAAATTATCTCCCCCTATCAAAGAGGATCCTGGGCACTGCTGCAATGGAGAAACAGGCAATGGAGCAGCCAGCATGAGGGAAGGAGAAGGAGCAGGGAGAAGAAAGAGAGAAAGTGGCCTTCTCCTTCCCTTGTGCCAGCCGCTCCATTTCCCATTTCCTCATTGCAGCACAGTGTAGCACAGTGCAGTGCTCAGGATCCACTATGATAGTATGTGTGTGTGTGTGGTAATTTAACAATCGGTTAACTCAAGCTGGTGTGAACTGGCTGAATCCAACCAATGGTTATAGGCAAAGCTTTACTTAAACCTACTTAGATTTTTATCTTCATCCTGCGATGTATTTCTAATGTTGAATTATTTAATAATTACATTATTGCATTAATATTTGAATATTTTAAAATAAAACTAATACTTCTGAATTGTAAGCCACTCAGAGTCATTGAATGAGATGGATGGCCATACAAATTGAAGAAATAAAGATCAATAGATATTTTATATAAAAGATGATCCTGGCTGGCAACAACTTTGAGATCCTAGATTCAGATATTAGTTCTGATTTTTTAAATAATTTAAAAATAATGATAATTCCTTTTCTATGAAAACAATTTATCATTGCATTATGACCCTTTCTAATTTACAAAGACATAAATGTGGAGATGGGGAGATATGGACTGTTAATAAATAGGAAGTATAAATAAATAAAATAAATTGTAGCAGGCAGAAAGCACAAGCTGTTTCTCAAAAAGATTCACACCAGTCTGCCAGACTCCTGAGTTTAATAGACATTGTACCTAAAATCCTCTGGATAATTATATACAAGAGAACAGTGGTAGGATTCAATTTTTTTTTACTACCGGTTCTGTGGGCATGGTTTGGTGGGCATGGCAGGGGAAGGATACTGTAAAATCTCCAGCCTGAGGTGTTATTTGCCGGTTCTCCGAACTACTCAAAATTTCCACTACCAGTTCTCCAGAACTGGTCAGAATCTGTTGAATACCACCTCTGAATGAGATGTATTGTTTAGCTGCAGTCTAAAACTCACACACAGAACAAGGAAGCATCTTACTTCATCTCTCACTGAATTCCCCATCTTTCACCAAAAAGTATGTTTTGAATATATGGAAAAGTCTCCCAAGTAGTTTGCAGGTCATCTAAAACTGCAAGCCTAATTGAATATTGAAACATTGTACTTTGAAAAAAGTTATTTACATATTTAACAATGTGAAGACATTATAAAATGATAGAAAAATAAAACCATGTCAAAAAAATGAATGATCAGATGTTTGGAATAACTTCATTCATAATCAGTATTTGCAGTCTTATGACAGATTTCCTTTTAACATTCCACACATTCTTAAAAGCACAGGGCCCTTAAGTTGTCAATATTTAATAAGACATATCAGGCTTCACCTTCAATTTTATAAGTGCCCATTGCTAAAGAAAATCAATATTTAAATGCATTACGGAGCAATAAAACATTTGCAGTGAAATCTGCAAACAGTTATTAAAATAGACATTTCTATTAAACTGTAGGGAAATGTGTATAATGAATATATATTTATGTTAGAGTAGATTAACATAAATTGCAGTCTTCTTTTTGTCTAACTTAATAGATTTGTCTATCTTAATAGATTTGATATGATTTCCAACTATAGTTCTTTCAACAATATTTAAAAATAATCCAAATATACCACTGAAATTGAAAACAATTAGGAATGAATAGAATTTTGTATTAAAGGAAAAAATGAAGTCTTATTTTTGGAGCTTAAAAAGTTAATTCAAAGCATAGTATTCAGCCAAAGTTACCACTGTTTTTATAAGTTATCCTAAAATTTTCATACTAATGGCCAGTCTTTATATGAAGAAAGAATTGCAAGACAAATATTATTAAATACCATTCCAATATTACAAAACAATTTCTAACTGTCTTATGTAAGGTTTAAATTAAGCAGAACAAATTCATTTTATAATGGTATTTTTTAGGTTTTCCTTAATACTCCCCTCTCCAAGCTATTGCAGATTCAAACCAATGTTCTTCATTCTTCCAGTTCTATACTCCATTCAAAGAAAGGATACAGAAGTGAATTTCTTACTTTTATGATCATACACAGTGTGATATATGGTTTTTATTGGGTTTGCATTGTTATGTTGACTTGCTTACATTCTCAGTTGGGTTAAAAATGTATAATGATCAACTGTTAGATACCTGCCTATTTCAATTTCTCATACTAGTAATAGACTCCAGAGACTTGAACAACATCACTGTCCATTGCTTTTTATCATGATGACTAAGCTGATAGAAGTTGAAGTACGGGACAAAATTTCTGGATGACTGGTTCATATGTAAATGGGGAAGTGCTCCTATCAAATGAAGTAGTTTGAGAGTAGTCCTGTAGATATAACTATCTTTAATTTTGAAATTTGAGTCTTAGCTGATTCAGGTCTCCTGCATCGCAACAAGCAAGTGGGCCTCCCATGTACTCTTAAAGTACATGGGGGGAAAAAAGTCCTTGTGCTTATTTTGGAGCACAAAAGAAAATAAGACCAGGTCTTACTTTTGGAGAAACATGGTATGTCCCTTTACCTGAACAACCATAATTTTGTAAATATGAATGTAATACCTTAGGAATTAAATAATATATTTTTGCTAACGCCAAGGCATTCTAATGACAATGACACAATGTAAATGGAGCAAAGGGGCTAGAAAAAGTGTACTAGTTTAAAACATATTAATGCTGAATTATAATTGCCACTAGTGAAAACAAGTGTCTTAATTAAGTGCGAATGTGACAATTTATGATATAGGTATCACAATCTCATTATGTATAGTGAGGTCTTTAAATAAATGTTAATTCACTTTCATTAATAGGTGTTAATAGCACATGGATTTATCAATTAATAATTTTAATGGAACAGGCCATGAAATCAAACCAGTTGTAATGAACCATCTGTGTACTTTCAGATATAGTAACTGCCCAGAAACACACAAGCAGACGGATAGCAGGGCTTTAAAAGCATCAGCTTCAACTAAAATCTGGTTGTTTAAGCCAGCGGTCGTCAACTGGTGGGCCGCGGCCCACTGATGGGCCGTGAGAAAATTTTGGTGGGCCACAGAGAGATCTCACCCCAAGAGCACCCCCCCAAAGCGATTAATCCAGGCTGCACATAAACACAAGGGTGCATTGCCCGCGGCAACCCTCCCCGCCCACTCACTCCTTACCTGGTAAACTTGCCTGCTACATTTCTATTTTTCCTTTTTCTGACCATCATCTTTTCTCTGTGCTGGGAGATTTAGATTAGCTAGGAAGCAGAAAATGGTTGGATTTCTTGCTTTCCAGCTAGTTAATCTTTAGATCTTCAGATCTGTTTTTAAGTACAGCCGAACCTCCCTTAAGACTGAAGGTTTGCTTGCAAGCAAATTCAGTGCAGACTCATGGCAACCAAATTTGAGAGACTGAGCTAGCCGATGGCAGATAGATAGATCACTGAATGATTCTGTGAGCAACTCAGTCTGCCTGCTTTGCCTGATTTTGGGTAAAAGTTATTCTTTTTTTAATAAAAAATTCAATATTTATATAAATATTTATAATATTTACATGCAAGCCATGCCCAGCCAGTCACATGACCACCAAGCCACACCCACAAATTAGGCCACACCCACAGAACCAGTTAGTGGTCCCTGGGAGGTCCAAAAGGTTGCAACCCCTGGTTTAAGCAACAAAAGATAGCTTCTGAAAATAATTATAAAAACAATAAATGGTAAACAATAAACCTGTTTATAATAGAGAGTTGTCACAAGAATTGGAATTGGGTTTGAATAGATTTATTGCGTAAAACCAAGCTAGTTTTATCCAAACCCCAGTCATCTAGTCAGTTTCTTCATACCCATCCCAATCTCAATTCTTGTGAAGCATTCAAAAATTTCTATCTGATATCTATAGAAATTATGTCAGCTCTTCTTCATATAATGGTTAAAATATAACACTTGACCACTGCATAATTTTTTGTATGCAGTTGGTATGTATGTATGTACCATATGTATGTATGTGTATGTGTGTGTGTGTGTGTGTGTGTATGTATGTATATAAGACCTGAAAGCATGAATAGAAGAGATGACTCCACCAGACTGTCAATTATCTAGAAGCCTGCACTCACAAACAAAAAAATCTCCATACCACAAGCCAAGCAAACACCTGGGCACAAACAGACCACCCCCCCGATACCTCCAGCTCAAACACACCCCAAACAGGCACCCAAATGAAACCTAGCTGCCTAATAAATGATAGCTGTCTGTTT
>NW_020769322.1:8172989-8185929 GCF_900518735.1 Pseudonaja textilis
ATATATATATGTATGTATGTATGTGTGTGTATATATATATATATATACACACACACACACACACACACACACACACACACACATACATATTGTGCGAGCTCGCACAAGCATGAAGGCGAAAGTACCAGCTTGAAGATGGCGAGTGGGACCTTGTTGAAACGTTACCAAGATGCTCTCAATCTTACATGGGAAAAGATCCAAACATGCCAAGACCTGCATACCTGTACCTGTGAAAATCTACAAAAACAAATACACACACACACACACACACACACACACACACACATCCATATGTATGTATTGTATTCAGCTCTGTTTGGGTATTTTCCCATGTCAGTATAGTTGTGCTTTTAAAGTTGTAGCAACGTTTCGGCAGAATCTCATCTGCCATCATCAGGCTTGCGTAACACACATCAACCACTACCTCAACGCCCAATCCCACCACCACTCAGCATAGATAAACTCCGTGGCCAAAACACTAATTGCCAGAACCAAATGCCTGGCAGAGAAGACACACATAAAGACTGAACTATGCACCCTGACTAAAGTACTGATAGCCAACGGCTTCCACAAAAGCAAAATCACAGGCCTGATTCACAAAAACACACTGAGACATAATGGACACCTAGAATATGAACAGATCTATGGAACAGCTGTCCTGCCCTACATAAGAGGTACTACAGACAAAATCAGTAAGATACTACATAGGAATCACATCAAGACTGCCTTCAAAACAGACAGAAAAATAGCAGCCATCCTAAGAAACCCCAAAGATAAAACTGACCTGGAAAACCAAAGTATATATGAAGTCCCCTGAGCATCATGCCCTGCCACATACATTGGCCAGACCAATAGAAGAATAAGTACCCGCCTGGATGAACACAAAAATGCAGTAAAAAAGCTGGAACACACTTCCTCACTAATCCAACACATGCAAGCCACAGGTCATAGCATCGACTTCAATGGTACCAAAACCCTAGCCACTATAGAAAACCCCAGCTACAGAATTATCAGAGAAGCCATAGAGGAAAAAGACCTGAAAGCATGAATAGAAGAGATGACTCCACCAGACTGTCAATAATCTGGAAGTCTGCACTTACAAACAAAAAAATATCCACACTACAAGCCAAGCAAACACCTGGACACAAACAGATCCCCCCCTGATACCTCCAGCTCAAACACACCCCAAACAGGCACCCAGATGAAACCTAGCTTCCTAATAAATGATAGACGTCTGTTTACTCGAAGCCAAGCCGCACTAAAAGCCTCCAATACAGGAAACACAATGTTGCCAGCCAATCAAGCCAAAAAAATGCTACAAAACAGACAGAAGATATTAGAAACACCAATCAAGCAGAACACAGCAAACTCCAAGACCAATAAACACAGACCAAGACTCCCAACCAATCAGGATGAGGAAAAAACCATTCTAACACAGCAGTAGGCTAGTACCAAATTTAAAACAGAAACGGCTTTGAAAGCCTGACTCACAGACAAACACAATACAGAAGCCTGATGATGGCAGATGAGTTTCTTCCAAAACGTTGCTACAACTTTAAAAACACAACTATAATGACATGGGAAAATACACAAACAGAGCTGAATACCATACATATAAATGCCCGTGAAAACTTATATATAACTATTTTCTTGAATTCCAAGTGTTAGAAATTATGTGTATGGCCACTGGATGTCACTCTCTCTCCACTGAAAAGACTTGAAGCATTATTCTCACCACTAAATATAGGCCAACAGTTGCTCAATCTGCTTCAACCAATATAATTTTGGAACAGGACATATTTACAACATATATAGGAAAAATCAAGGAATATAGAAAATAATATAGAAAATAGAATATATACAATCAAGAAAAATAATATGTGATCTGAATAACTTTTACATTAAAAGTTAAACACACATTAAAAATGAAATTCTGATGCTCAGTCTGTGTGTGTGTGTGTGTGTGTGTGTGTGTGTGTGTGTGTGTTTGTAACACTGGTCTATAGGCTTTCTACAACTTTGTTCTAATTATGGGACAAATTAACTTTTAACATGCATGGGGTTTACTAAATTCAACAGTTAATTATGATTTTAGACTTTGATTTTAAATATTAGAATGGCTATACCGAACTTTTAAATATTTGTTGTATTTTTTAATTTCATTCAAAATGGGTGGAGACTCTACCCCGAAGCTGATTTCATTTCACCTAGTGAGAATCTGCCCCTTTCTGTGGAATGGTCATTTGAAGCCATTTAAAACTTGCTTTCTGATACAGTATATAGTTCTTCAGATTTCACTTGAAGTTTTCTAATCTCAAACAGAACATTGAGATAAAACTACTTCATAGTTAAAATAGATTGTGAACTTCTACATTTGAGTCTGAGGAGGCCTATCTGCTTTTGACGAAGAACAGGAAAAGCAACCCAACTCATGAGCTGTTGCTTTAAGCTTAAGTGGCACATCTAAGGATGTTATCAATCTATTTCTTCCTGAGAAGTAATGTGTAAAGGGAGCTGTTAGAAAACATGGTCTTCCAAGCATTTTGAAGCTACACCTCTGTGGTAGGCTTTTCTGATGGACTTTTCTGATGGACTCTGAGCTTTTCTGATGGACTTGAGATGATGCAATAGCCTCAAGGATAAACACTTATAAAATGCTTTTTTAATCTGTGGACCCAAATTAAGACTTGGTGCCATACTGAGAAGTTCCATGCCTGATTACAACAGCTGAATGCAGCACATACAGGTGAAACTCAAAAAATTAGAATATCGTGCAAAAGTTCATTTATTTCAGTAATGCAACTTAAACGGTGAAACTAATATGAGATAGACTCATTACATGCAAAGCAAGATAGTTCAAGCTGTGATGTGTCATAATTGAGATGATTATGGTTTACAGCTCATGAAAACCCCAAATCCACAATCTCAGAAAATTAGAATATTGTGAAAAGGTTCAATATTCTAGGCTCAAAGTGTCCCACTCTAATTTGCTAATTAAGCCATAACACCTACAAAGGGTTCCTGAGTCTTTAAATGGTCTCTCAGTCTGGTTCAGTAGGAATGACAATCATGGGAAAGACTGCTGACCTGACAGTTGTTCAGAAAACCATCATTGACAACCTCCATAAGGAGGGAAAGCCTCAAAAGGTAATTGCAAAAGAAGTTGGATGTTCCCAAAATGCTGCATCAAAGCACATTAATAGAAAGTTATATGGAAGGGAAAAGTGTGGAAGAAAAAGGTGCACAGGCAGCAGGGATGATTGCAGCCTGGAGAGGATTGTCAGGAAAAGGCCATTCAAAAATGTTGGCGACTTTCACAAGGAGTGGACTGAGGCTGGAGTCAGTGTATCAAGAGCCACCACACACAAGATGGATCCTGGACATGGGCTTCAAATGTCGTATTCCTCTTGTCAAGCCGCTCCTGAACAACAAACGTCAGAAGCGTCTTACCTGGGCTAAAGAAATACAGAACTGGTCTTTTGCTCAGTGGTGCAAAGTCCTCTTTTCTGATGAGAGCAACTTTTGCATCTCATTTGGAAACCAAGGACCCAGAGTCTGGAGGAAGAATGGAGAGGCACACACTGCAAGATGCTTGAAGTCCAATGTGAAGTTTCCATAGTCTGCGTTGATTTGGGGAGCCATGTCATCTGCTGGTTTTGGTCCACTGTGCTTCATTAAGACCAGGGTCAACGCAGCCATCTACTAGGAGATTTTGGAGCACTTCATGCTTCCTTCCACAGACGAGCTTTATGGGGATGCCAACTTCATTTTCCAACAGGACTTGGCACATGCTCACACTGCCAAAAGCACCAAAACCTGGTTCAATGACCGTGGGATTCCTGTGCTTGATTGGCCAGCAAACTCTCCTGACCTGAACCCCGTAGAGAATCTACGGGGCATTGCCAAGAGAAAGATGAGAGACATGAGACCGAACAATGCAAAAGGGCTGAAGGCTGTTTTTGAAGCATCCTGGTCTTCCATAACACCTCAGCAGTGCTACAGGCTGATAGCCTCCATGCCACACCGCACTGAGGG
This sequence comes from Pseudonaja textilis, assembly GCF_900518735.1. The sequence continues at coordinate 8,177,025 of NW_020769322.1, forward strand.
AGTAATTGCTGCAAAAGGGGCCCAAACCAAGTACTGAGTATGCTTATACTTTTCAGAGGTCCAATATTGTTCTATGTACAATCCTTGTTTTATTGATTTCATGTAATATTCTAATTTTCTGAGATTGTGGATTTGGGGTTTTCATGAGCTGTAAGCCATAATCATCAAAATTATGACAAATCACGGCTTGAACTATCTTGCTTTGCATGTAATGAGTCTATCTCATATATTAGTTTCACCTTTTAAGTTGCATTACTGAAATAAATGAACTTTTGCACGATATTCTAATTTTTCGAGTTTCACCTATATAGCCGAAAACATTTAAAATAGCAGAATAATTAATTAATGGAGCAGGTGGGTGTTGGGAATTCTTGTGAGTTTCTATACAGAACAGCAAAATTGAAAGAGAACTTGGAGATCTTGTCCAATAAACCCACTCCACAAGCAGGAAATCTCTTGGGGGGGAAAAATCTGTCCAATCTCCTATAAAAATGTCTAGTGATGGAGACACAAAACTTCTGAAGGCTCCACAGATTGGTAAGTCAGGAAATTTTTCCTTAGTTCTATATTGGGTCTCTCTTTGATATGTTTCTTATTAGCCTAGGCATGGACTGATAGTTCTGTATGGAAAGGGTTGCACTTTTCAGTCTAGAGATTGGTGAAGACAGTTTGTTAATGATGATGAAATGTGTACAGGAAAGTTACTTTTCCATCTTCTTGATAGAAACGAAGCCAGAAATAAAAGTACAGAAAGAAGCTGTGTGGGAGGAGGAGGGAAGGAATGAAACTACATATTGTAAAAAGTTGCTAAGACCGTGTATTGAATATTACCATAGAGAACTGTGTCTCCATATTTTAAAAAAATCCTCTTTTCTTTCTGTTCTTCCCTCCAATAAACTTTCAGAGATTATTTCTAGTTTATATACCTGGTGGGAAAGGTGATGAACGCTAGAACTATGAATTTTGAGAGCAAAACTAAGAACCCATCATTTTCTGAAAAGTAGTGCAAGACAGCAGGATATCAGTAACTGAGGTTTTAATCTTAACTACTGGTATCATTTGGTTGCAAAGGGCTAAGAACATTTAATCTTTCTTCTATGAATTAGATGGCTTGACAAAAAATACTCATCTCAAAAAAGAGAGAATATTTAACACAATACAGATGCATACAGAATTGCAACTAAGAATTTTAATAACTATCCGTTATCTATTAATTTTAAAATATTGTGAGATTGGCTAAATGCATGTCTTTCCATATGGATACATATATATTAATTCCAATTATTTCTAAAAGAAAGGGTGAAATTAGAAAAGTTCCAGCTGCTATCCAAACTAATTCCCTATAGCGATAGTGGGGGGGACCTTACTAAAAATCTGCTGTCTGCTGTCACAATGAATGCAAATTAGTGCTCACTGTTCTAAATCCACATAAAGTAGCTTTTTCATGTAAACAGTCATAATGCCTTCACTCATGAAATGGTTATCTCCCTCTGAGCTTCAAATATAAACCATACTGATTCAACTTTAGGATCACTAGGAAGCATTTCCATAATCAGTTGAAAGTGAGATTAAATAAGATTCCTCCAACATTAAATACTATTAGAGGAAGTCCTTACTTAATGATCACAATTGGGAAATCCATCACTAAGCAACACAGGTAGTAGATGGAAAATCGTGTGACCATAACAAGCTTACCTCACTTCTCTTTCTGATGTTAAGCAAAGTGCTGTGATCATTAGGTGGCACATCATGTGAAGAGAATGTTTACTTCCACTTTCGCTATTAACTCTGCTTGCTGCAAGCCAATTGTGAAGCGCAGAAATGACAATCATGTGACTGCAAGGTGTTGTGATGATAATGTTAAGGATTGCTCGCAAAGCTATTTTGTTTATCCTGTCATAATCTCAAATGGTTGCTAAATTGAGGACTGCTGAATTTATCCAGGGCTGTTCACTCCTAGGAGTGAAAATGGATAAAACTAAGGCTGTAAAGGCCTTTTTCAATAAGTCAAGAAATTATTTTATTTTCTATAAAGAAATAGGTCTCTCACAGAACTAAAATGAAAAACAATGGACAATTAAAAATAATCCAATAAAGAACAACTCAGGCTATTATTCATTAATCTAACACAAATAAAACAAAAGCAAATAGGAGGAATTATATACGTCAAAAGACCACCACCAAAATGCTTCAGTACCACTGTTATTATCCATTAATATGGATTTTTGATTTTAAATTTTAAGAAATTTAACAATAGGTAGGGATGGGGAACAACTGAATAATAATGAAAGTATTTTGGTTCAGTTTGTCTATCAAACAATTTTAACAAATATTTAATAAATAAGCACTGGTAATTCCAAAAGTCTAAAGTTGAGATAACATTGTATCTATTTTTTTAAAAAATCTATTTTTTTCTTCTGTGAAGAATTTATTACTAATGACTTGAATCAGGATAGTAATAATACATTTCTGAAACAAAACTACAAAATTGCAAATTACAAAATACTAAAGGATTCCAGATCCATGACTTACTCTTAAGTGATATAAGTAAACTTTGTGAAAATTAAGCAGGTCAATTTCTTGATTTATCTTTAAAATGTTATTTGTTGACTTGCATTCTTATGGAAAGGAGAAAGTGATACATAAAAGAATAGTTACAGAATGATTCTGTGCCTTATTCAACAGACCTATTTAATCTCTATTATGTTTTGCTGGTTTTGATTTAATAGAATTTCCATCTGTATGGTAACTCAGAATCCTGGGAATGGAATAATTTATAAAGATATACATAACGTATTTTTTTTCTAATTTGTTACAATAAACCTCTTTCATATTATCAAACCTCATAAAAATAAAATTGACATCTAGAAATTAAACAAATTACCAGAAAAATAAAGAAATTGTTACCATGTATTTTCAGATGTTTCGTTCATCAAATTTGAAGTTACCACGTTGTTGTCTTGGATAGATATATATTATCAAAAAACTTCTGCACTGCTTCTTATAAAAAAGCACTATTTAGTTTTACTTGCTTAATGACTTAAAATGGAAAAAAACCTAATGTTTAAGTGGTTACTGAAGCATTTCAATTTATTTATTTGCATGTATTTGATAATAACCCAATCACTGCAGAAATTATTTGCAAAGGGGTCTTGAGACTTGCAGGAAAATATAAACATGTTACATCTTGACCATATAAATCACTTATAAATTAAAGCAATACACTGATTTTTCTGTTAGTGTTATTTAATGTAAACATTTCTTTGCACAAGAAAAATTGGCGACAATTGCAGTTATGTATGTGTAATTTAACATTTTAAATTATGACTGATAGTAGAAAAGTGTTTAACTACACTATTCATATTGGCAAATTTATAATCTTAAAAATCCCTAACAATTTGTGTTTTTCTAATATGTCAGCCATGTATTTCTAAGCAATAGATGAGAAATAATGTAAATAACTCTTAAATGGAAATTTCAATTTACCTTCACATAATTTTATACAGAGGTCATAGAAACTACATTATGGAAAACAGCAGTACAGGTAGTCCACAACTTACAGCCATAATTGAGCCCAAAATATCCTGTTGTTAAATCAGACAATTGAGTTGTACCTCATTTTACGACCTTTCTTGCCACAGTTGTTAAGTGAATCATTTAAACTTTTAGTCACACAGTTAATTGAATCTGGGTTCCCCTTTGACTTTGCTTGTCAGGTCACAAAAAATGGTCATAATTGTCCCCGTCATAAATATGAGTCAGTTGCCAAGCATTTGAATTTTGATTATGTGACCATGGGGATGCTGCAACAGTCGTAAGTGTGACCAATGGTCCTAAGTCACTTTTTTCAATGCTGCTGTAACTTTGAACAGTCACTAAATGAACTATTGTAAGTCGAGGACTATCTGTAATTCCTATTGCCCTTATTCTGCCTAGTGTCTCCTATCAAAGACCTAATGTTCTTTGCGTAGTGGTTATTCTTCCAATTTAAAGAATTGAGAACATGTGTCCTGAAGTCTGTGTGATTCAGATAAGCTAAGTAGGCAGGTAAGACCAACAGCAGGGTCTCTTATTAGTTTAGACACCACTTGGTTCTGGAAATGGAAGTCAATGACCTCCACAGAATTAAAACTTGATAGGCTGAGGACACTGGAGTCCAAATGCCTAAAACTTTCTCTGTGCTAAGTATTTAACATATAATTTAAACACCAACAATTTTCCAAGGATCTTATGCCTGCCTGCACTACTTATCATTATCAATTTATCAATTTTGCTACATACCATATATAAAATGTAGGTTTATAATTCACAAATATAAATTTCTCATTTAAAAAAATATAATTCATTTGCAACCAAAGTAGCCATAAATAAAACTTTTTTATTCTTTGATGTAATTTACACGCTACCAGGTATAATGTATTTTACACTGGTCACTTTAAAATTGATGGAGTCACAGAATAGTCCAGACCGAACAGAAAACTGTTCATGAAGTAAAGGATCTTAAGTTAAAATAATACTGTAACAGGTAAGTGGCAAAAAAGCAGGTTTGCCAAAATAAAATCAGACTTGTAATGTTGCACAAATTCTGGCTGACTAGGAACTGAGTACCATGCGATTCTCAGTAATATTGCCTGCAGTCTGGCTAATTTCTGTACAATCCTCTTTCTTTTCTTACAGTTATTAAAATTAAAGAGTTAAAAACTATAGCAGCAACAAGCAAATCCTGTGACAGGAAGGCAAGGATTAAGAATAAAAAACCAGTTTATACAGTGTGCTTAAGGAAGGTCTTCAGTGTTTATCTTCCATCAGCTGGAGTTCGACTGAGTGACAACATGATTCGGGCAAAACGCTCACACAGTTCATTGGTGGAATAAGAAGGTAATTTTGGTGAGTCATTGAAGCCTTTAATTTCTGTAGAACAATCTAGCAATTTTGGCAGAAAATCCGTCAATTTTTCTTGTAAATTAGCTGTAAAGAAAAAATGTAGTTATGTATAGTTTTGGAAATTTTTTCTCAATTATCAAGGAACAATAAAAACATCTTATAAAATCTCTCAGTGAAGACTGATTCTAGCTATAGTTATAAAACTGCTTCCTGTAGCTGAAAATCTATATAGGCATCTCAGAGGATGAAAAGAATTATTGCATTATAAAGAGCAAGATTAATAATAACAAACTTTCCAGTGTCAGTCTATGTACTAAAGCAATGGATTACCATATGTCAACTTAGCCAAGAAATTTTAACAGTAAAACATGGTGTATGTTTTAAGTGTTATTATAAAGAGTTTGTATCCTTACCAAATGTAAATAATATAATACATTAAATTTATTAAGTATGTGTTTTGCTTTTTGGTCAACCTGATAGGTTGTGCCTATTAATGGTAAAATATGTTAACATTTTCACCATAACAACCCAATTTATCTCCCCATTTTCCATACATTAACTTTTAAGAATATATTCAAATCACTCCTACGTGAATAGAAATTCAAGATATTTTGTTTTGCTATTCAATTGATATGTCCAAATCCAAGAAATGCAATTTATTCGAGTAAATTATAAATCATATAATTACTATATACTCTGTATCTAAAAAAATATATATAGAGGTAACTTACGCTCCATTTCTTGTCCAAGATATGAACACCACCTGTTTCTCATATCTTCCACAGCAACAATATCCTTTTCCTCTGTTTCATCCACCAGCAATAATGGTAGACAAGGGACGATAAGCTCATTCATAATTTCCAGGCCCTTATTTACCTGTTGATCATCTCCAGATTCAAACTGTGCAGCAGCACACTCATTTAATTTCTTCATGCAATAAAAAAACAACCACAAAGCATAAATAAATATTTATACTACTTCCAGAGAGATCCAATTTTTCAAATAGACTTTTCTCCCCATGCAAAAGGTATAGATATAACTTCAGCATAAGTAATAACCTCTCTGTAACAATGAATGCAATATGGTTCAAGTAACATGACAGCAAACTAAATTTGAAAAGCCTAAGTCAGCTCAATCCTTAATAGCAAGATTGGCATTAAATGTGATACAATTATTGAGAGTGATTTTTAAACTGATTATGATTTTATTAAAAAAATAAAAAGTCTACCTACTGGAATCATGGGAATCTCAAATATGAATTTTACTTACCAGCAAACATTCTCTTCTGTAATGGGATATAAGTTCTTCATCATGCCCCCTATACAAACCATTTGCTGAAAGTTCTTTGTTCTTGTGATATGCACATATAAGATATAACAAAGCTTCTTTAAAACTAGAAAATGAAAAATATTTACAAATGCCATTAAAATCATTTTAATACACACACACACACACTTGAAATACATCATCATATAATCAATATTTAGACATATAGAAAACACTGAAATAAAACAATAAGATTGCTTAAATCTTTATATTGTGAGGAAAAAGTATAATGGAAACAACTTATGTATGATTATCTATCTCTCTACATCTATCTATCCACCCACCCATCTAATGTATGAAAAGCTGGCATTGTACAGAATGCCTAGGAAATCTATAGAATAGATGACGTTTTTAGGTGAAGTATGAAATGTCTACGTCGTTTTAATATGCTACATACTTTTCCTAGGCATTTTATATAATACCTAGGTTTTATGCAGAATGACAAGAACTATTCAGGCAAAGTATGAAAAGGGAATCCTGAAAAGGGTTAGAGTTGGTGATGAAGTTGTTATCTATTCAGTCCAACTCTTGGCGATTCTATGAGTCAGATCACATTTTCTAATCTTGCACTATTTGAGTTTTTCTAGCCCCAACTGTAACCATAAACCTTTATTGAAAATATGTATATGAATATGAGAGAAAAAAATACAAAATAAAGAACAGGACTTTTATGGGGGGAAAAAAAGAAAGAGAAAAAAGATCAGTACTGATTTACTTATTGCAACAAGGAAGGCTAGAGTGGCATTTTACCAGGAGTATTTTATACTTTGCTGGTTTGCATTTTGGCATTTCATAGAATGCATAGGAAATGTGTAAAATATTAAGTAGTCCAATTTTTTGCATTCTATACATTTCCTAGATATTCTATAAAATGGCTAATTTCATACATTGACAGTAATATACAAACTTTCATCTATCATCTTTCTCTCTCGGTCTGTCTCCTACTACCAGCACCTGAAATTGTATGCCCATAGAAACAGTATTGTTGGCAACTACTAAAACAGACATAGGAATGTTTTATGAATCATGATTTAATTACAGTGATTGGTGGAATCCTGACAATTATATAATGATACTTAAAAGCTTCAGAACCTTTTGAATTTTCAATATTTGTGCATGACCTAAATGAATTTTATTTTTTATCATTTGACTATTTTTGTGAATGAAAACTGAACATTTCTTCTGTCACAGGCTTCTCTATCCTTTTACATATTAATTTATATTTTGGTTTGGTTCTGTTCCAATATTTAAAACAATCTCTTTCACAACCATTTTCTGTTTTGTTCGAAACAAAATATAATTTTTTAAAAATCATAGCTTAGAAAAAGGAAAAGACAGAAAAGGAATTACTTGTTATTGTTCATAGAGGAAATCAGTTTGCAAGTTCTGGAATAGTGCTCACTTATATATCATCCTTTGAGGAATATAACTGATACACTGTCTACATTAGGAACCCTTCACCATTAAGATTAGGTACAATGCAGAAAATTTTGTAAATTTTGTACTATCTTATAAAGATTCTAGATTTGATACAATATTTATAATGTTTTAATATAATAATCTTTTCTTGGGAGTAGAGTATAGCTTCAAGTATTAATTGTATTGTATTGTATTAATTTTAATAACAGTTTTTGGATTCTCTTACTTCCTTTTTTGAAAAAGTTCCAATCCCACCATGAGATATACTGTTGTATCTCTGAAATTTCGGTACTCTTGGTGCCACCACTGCATAGAAATGACAAGAAGAGAAATAAATATTAAACTCACTAATGTCACTTACTTAAGGCATATCTGCAAAAACTCTGCAGCCATTCATATCAATGAGAAAAACTAATAGTTTTTTAAAGTACAAAACACTTTACTGGCTTGATTTTTTTAAAAAAATATCTTTTCCATTCCTTTTAATTTCTGTATTATGCATAAAGATGACTAACTGCAAGCCCAGGCAGTTCTAGCCACAAGTTTTATTAAAAATATCCAACAATTGGTTATAAAATAATTGAGGTTATATTGGAGTTTTTGCCTGTTCTGTAGGTTAAAATACATTTACTGAACAAGTTTCAGAGTAGAAGCCTAACCTCATAATCTTCCATGTTAACTTCATCTGGCTTTATCATTTGAAGTTTGGCTTGAGCCACTTTCATCACGTTACGGCACCTTAGGAAGTAAAGGAAAATGAATTAATGAAGATATTAGTCATGCTTCAGAGCAACAAGTATCAGAGTAACATTCCAGGCAAATAATTTATAGCTTTGATTTAAGATACAGTATATCTGCTACTCGCTACATTTATTTTAAAATAATATCAACCTATTTGTAGTGGTAGTGCAGTGGTTAGAATGAAGTATTAGAAGCTGGCTGACTTTGCCCATTGCCAAAAGCTTGATCCTGATCAGCTCAAAATTGATTCAGCCTTTCATCCTTCAGAGATCGGTAAAATGAGGACCCAGATTGTTGGGGGCAATATGTGGACTCTTTAAACCACTTAAGAGAGGGCTGTAAAGCACTATGAAGCAGTATATAAGTTTAAGTGCTATTGCTATTGTGAGCAAGGCTTTTGATCAAACACTCTATTTTGGTTTGGGGAGGGGTTCAGGTTCAGGTATTTTCCCACATCATTGTAGCTGCGCTTTTAAAGTTGTAGCAACGTTTCGGCAGAATCTCATCTGCCATCATCAGGCTTCTATACAGAAGC
>NW_020769322.1:8186329-8234081 GCF_900518735.1 Pseudonaja textilis
ACGGGTATTTGTATGTGGATCTTTGGTTGTTCGGGTTTTCTCCCGCGTAAGATTGGCAGTATCTAGGCAACTTTTCGATGAAGTCTCATTCATCATCTTCAGGCTTTGTCTTCGGCTCTGTGCTTCTCAGAGTGATGTGAGCTTGCAGCTGCTTCTTCCTTTTAACTGCTAGTGGGGGTGTGACTTGATTGGGTGGGGGCTTGGCTGTGTTCTGATTGGGTGGGGGTGTGTTCTCATTGGTAGGGGGTTGGCTGTGTTCTGATTGGTTGGGGAGTTGGCCGTGTTCTGACTGGCTGGAGGCGTGTTCTCTTCAGGTGGGGGCTTGGTTGTGCTCAGGTTAGTCTTAGTTGCTGGGGGATTTGAGTTGGTGAGCTGTGATCTTGCTGTTTGGCTTCGAGTTCGTGGTCATGCCACATCTTCATAGTGGATGTCGGTTTGCTTCATGTATGGCTCGGAGGGGTTTGAAGTGGGTAGTGATGCAGCTGCAGTGAGGCTTCTGGTCCATGGTCGTGTCTCATCTTCTGTGTGGGTGTGAGTCTGTTTTCTACGTGGAAGTGTGGTGGTGCCATCTTGTGTGGCTCTCATGGGTGTGGGTCTGGTGTCATTCTTCATGTTAGGTACTCGTCTGTTCATGAGGGCGGGTTTCCAAATGGCTGGTAGGCGGGAGGTGTCATCTCGTTTATTCATGCTGGGTGGGCGTTTTTCTATCTCTATGGCTTCTCTGATTATTCTGCTGTTGAAGTGTTCGGTTTTGGCGATAGTTCTGGTATTTTTAAAGTCAATCTCATGTCCTGTGGCTTTGAGGTGTTTATTTATTTATTTATTCCTAGGTGGTGGAGGGAATATTCAAATAAAATGTATTACTAATACACTTTATTTCATTAACATTTAGCATAAATAAAACATTAATGATATTCAAAATTGGTAATGGAATACAGTCTGGATCACTATGAATTAGAAAAATTAACTATTTTTTGCAGAATATTCTTTTTAAAAAGCTGACCCATTTACACCAAGGATACTTAGACACAATTTTATATTTATAAATTTATATAAGCCTCCTTACATAATTACCTTTCATCAAAGCTCAAATTGTGATCTGCAAACTGCTCCAACAATGTTCGCTCAATTATTTTCTTTGGGGCCTGATTCTGGATGAAATATACAATTGCATGATGCAAACGATAGTCACGTTCAGGTGGTGTGTCTTCTTGGGCCAGTTTGAGTAATCTTGCATACTCAAATTTTATTGCCTTAATACAAAATAAGAAATTGGATGTTATCGAACTGTCCATGATCAAAACTAAAGATCTTACTTATCGCATTAAAACATATGGGCCTTAAGCACATAAAAATTATATATAAATGTTAAAAATATCAGAGTTGAGTCGTGTGATTGAACAACACAGGCTGCTAGTTAGCATTTCTTTAGAAATAATGTTGGGTTGCAAATTTTGTTTTTGTGATAATGTGGAACAAAAATCTATTTAAGTTAAATATAAACTTCCTTTTCTAAGAAAAATTGATTTTATTTAAAAAAAGAAAGCATAGTATTAGACCAATGTTTTGTATTGCACTGCATAGTTGAAACACTTAATCAAATTTATTCCTATATTAGCACTGGACTCCAAACAGTGTTTAATAAATATGCATTTGCTAGAGTACAATGAACAAGTTATAATAAATACAATCTTTATACACAAAGCATAGAAAAGAACTGAAGTATTTTTAAAGAAATGAAAATAAACAGGATTCATAAGAATGTGCTATCATTGTTTCCTATACATACAACACTAATACAGTTAAAAATATGACACATAGACGTAAAATAAAACAACGTAATATATCATTGAATCAATATAATTTGAAATATGCATCTGGAATCTTATCTGTTTAGGAATGTAAGTCAATTTCATAACTTATATAATGAAAATAATGTGTTAATTACCACACAGGTTTGCTATGCTATGTTTTAACTGAAAAGCAAATGTCTTTTGGATTTTTAATGTAGGGTGCAAACAAGTTTATAACTATGCATATAATTCTTTTATCCATCCCTTTGTGCTGCTATGCAAATATCAAGGAAGATCTTAATTATTTAGGTTTCACATTAAAACTGAATCAGGAAATGACTGTTAACAGCTTTGGAATTATGCGGGATATAATATAACCATTTATTATATTTTGAGTTAAATATACCCAGATTTTAATAAAAAATAAACAGGTATGTAATAATGTACGATGCAAGTGTGAGAGGAAACCTGTGAAAGGCTTAAGAGATATAGCATATTACACACTATCTTCTATAATGGAGTAGAAACAAGCAAATAAAGAAAATTTCTTGCATTATGGGAATAAATCTATATCCCACCGGCTTCAATTAGCTTTCATTGTCATTTTATTTACAAATGTAGCTTTTCTGAGGTCATAAAAGACTTAGGGATGAGTAATCTTTCCTTTTATTAATTTCTCTAAGTATCTCTAATACAAATTTCTTTATTTAGGTTCTATAGTTAGAACAAGAATATGAATTCTATACTATGTTACAGGAATGTTGACTTCACTGATCTTCCACTTTAAGATAAATTTACAATAAATTTTACATTTAACTTTTAGAATGATCTAAACTCACATTTATTTTGGGATCAAAACAGTTTGTATGTTTTGCATTTTACATACGTGTTTTTATGTTTGCTAGCAGAAGAAGAAGGGAAAATTTATCAGTCGTTATTTGTGCTAGGACAAATGTGTAATTTAATTCAATAGAGACTGATATATCTGTTAATCTATTGACAGATCTATGTACCTAATAAAAAATTGAGAAAAGAAATGGGAGTCACCAATTCAACTGTTGGATTTTGAAGTTACTGTAAATGTATTGCAAGAGACAGGTTTAGATAATAGAAAGCAAGTCTGTGGGTGGTTATGTTTAAAAGACTTAATTTTAAAGCCATAATAATTGTTTCTCCTAGTGAGTAAATACACTAATATCTTATGTAATTTCATCAATTTTCTGTGCATGGGTTACTAGATAACCACCAAACCCCTCTTTTTTCTCATTTAGGAAATGCATTTACGACTTACACCATTATCATGAGTACTTAATGTGTGAATATATCAATTTACTGAAATTTGTACTGAAGTTTCCAATTTTACTGATCTCAAGGAAAAGTAAAAACTGCATTGTTATAAAAATACTACCAAATATGATGATGAAATTCCAACGAAACACATTCAAATATAATTGAACTAAAAATTCAAAGAACAAATTAAAGTACAAAAACAGTCAGAAAAGGAAAAATTGAAAGTATTGATTGTACCTGAAAGAACCCTGCTTCTGGCCCACACCTGTCATATATATGCGTAGCTTTACCTATAGCCATTATAATACCTTGCATGTTCGGGGTCAGCATAACCTGTCACAGGAGATTCATATATGTATATATTGAGCAATGAAAAATATAAATTCAAGTCAGTATGTGCCTTCAATACTCATGTCATATAGCAACTGCATGCACAAACTGCAGTGGCAGATGTTTAGATTTTGCTTCAGTGGTTTCGTTATATCTCTTTAGTTACCTGATCTAAATTTATGTCTGAACTAACCTCAAGCATTTAAAAAGGTATTTATCATTTCATGCACATGCAAATGGTCTTCTAAAGAGAAATAAATTTTACTACATATCAGGGAACAATGAGGCAGAGTGATTTTGTTACAACTAGAATTTAAATCTGTATTTCTCAGAAATAATAAAGAATTACTAAATGCCCAAGATATTCAAAATTTCTCCAATCTTCATAAAATAAGATACAAAATGTAATGAGGGTGTGTATATGTGTGTGTAAAATGTGCATAATAAAATCATTTTTCCTCCCTTTGATATGTGTGGCTGGTTGGCATGTATTTCAGATGTGTAAACCATGTATAAATCTTTTATTTTCCCCTTTCAAGGTTTCCAATGGGGAAACTAACTTAGCATTCTACCATTCAAAGCATCATGGTTTCTGTTTTAAGTTCTATTTCTGGAATTTTTTAAAAAATTTGTTGCATTTTTCTCATTTTATTCCAAATGTTCAAAGTGGTTTACTAGTCTATCTTCCTTTATTGAAATGCCACATGGACAACCCTCAGAAGAAAGCTCAGCTAAATGAAAGTAATTGGCCTAAAGGTTTTTCACACTATAGGCTTTTCACAGCCGAGAGTGTATCTGAGTGTAGGTTACTCTACCAGTAATGTATGAGCTTCAAGGTGAGGACCTTTGGAAAATTAGATGTCCCTGTGAGCATCTCCATAAGCGGAAATTGAACTGTGATTACCTCCATGATCAAAACTGCTATGAACCCTTTATTGACCCTCAAAAGTCTCATTTTCTTCACTACTTTTGGATGTATACAATTAATTTATAATTTAAGAGAGATCTTGCAAATTCCACGAAAGAATAAAGACATCTGGTGAGTCACCTTGTTTTGGGAATTAAGAGGAAAAAACCCCCCACTATCTTAAAACAGTATCAACAACAAGAATGATGTTGATGTCGATACCACTATCTTAATGGATTCTGACTTACTAACAAAAAGGTTAAAAAGAGCTTATGATTTAAGATTTTAAATGGATAAAAGGACACTAATTTTTAACTATATGGTCACTGAAGCTGATATATACAGAAACTCCAATATTGTGGGTAAAATTTTGGAGGATGGTAACATATTGCTTGACAAAAAGATAACTTTTTTGGCATATTCTATTGTGACTGGTATATGACTTGGAAGACATGGCACTGGCCCTTCTTGGATACAGTATGATTCTTAAAACCTAGGCTGAAGTCTTAATTTTTGTATCAAAACTGGCTAAGCACTTTTTAGCTTGAATAACTAAAGTTCTATCTGTTATGTTATGTGTTATGTCCTTAGATCTTTATTGTTTTTACTCTTTATATCTCAAAAAAATATAGGCGAGAAATGTTTAGATAATAATAATACTTAACTGTGAATATGTGGTTTGTATATTTAAATGTTGTAAGGACACACCTGATTTATAGTATTGCAAACACAATGTGCAAATTCTAAATCTATATATCTGGATGATCTAAGTTTAATTTTATATCATGCAAATAAATGTGCCATTAGAAACAAAGCAGCAGCAGCACTTTCTGGTTTGGTCAATATCAATAAACAAACTGAAGTTTGTTAAAAAGCAAATGCTAGTTAATTTCTGTCATGTGCAAGCATGCCAAAGGCTTATCAGGCACCTATGTACAGCACATGAAAGATGTCACCATTTGTGACCAAGTTGAAGATGATACCTCATCATCATACCCCCCTTCCTCTGACTCAACCACGTATGTCCCTATATCAGGAATCGTCACTTCTACAACTTTTTGATTTGGAGCTGTTCCAATTGGGTCATTATGAGAATTCTGTAGATTAAAAAAATAAATGAAAACAAAAATCAATTTGATAATAGATTTATCAAATTATCAGATAAACTGCAATCGCAGTGAGAATATTATCAATCTTATTCTATATTTATATGTATCTTTAATTTTTAATTATTTGTTTTTATTAGGGAGTTATAAATATATATTTTTAAAAACCACAATATCCAAAAGGACACACAATGTTTTTTAGGGAAAAGATTTAGCAAAGAAGTAATGGACGTATTTTATGCACATGGCTTTTCAAGGACAGAGATGGGTTAAATTTGTTGGTTGTGGGGTGCGTTTACCCTAGTGTTTGTGATTTCTTCTTCAAAATGACCAGAAACGAATCAGAATTTATGTTACAGTTTTAACTTTATTAATTTTTGCTGTCAGAGATGTTAACTTTTTTCCTTTCATTTAAGAATGCATACTTTAAAATGAAAATGCTTATAAACACAAATATGCCCACTTATCTTTAATACACTGTATGTATGTAGTAACATACACTTCATATTCAGACTTTGAGCAACATAGCTTTGTCTCCCTCTTTCTTAACTGTTTATGAAATAGAATTGCTATTGTTCAGTCATTAAGTTATGTCCAATTCTTCACGATATGGACCCTAATATGCCAGGCTCCATTGTCAGAATTATTAATAGGTAACCCTAATAAATGATGCTATATCATTAGTAACAACTAACAAGCCTTATGGTAATCCATATAAATTTTTACATGTATGAAGAGCTCCAAGGTTCCAACTCAGTTATTCTGTTATGTTCCTCTTCATTTGCATGCAATTTATTACTTCATTTATAAACAGCTTTATTTCCAGATGCTCTGAGCATACTTTGTATCAACAGTAAGAATAAAAACAAACTTAATATATTCAAATAAAGCTCCATGTTGATTTTCATTTATATTTAATTAGTTTATAATTTCTTATTTGAAAGTACATATAAGCTTTTGTTAGGATACTGATTCTGGTTAAATGTTATCCATATTTCTTTATTAATTTCTATCCATCCTTATCTAGAATATCTTCTCCTTCAGTACAACTTACTCCAGTACTTCTTCCTTTGAAACATAAGATTAGTTTTAAAATGAAGTAATGTGAAATCATTTAAAATGTAAATTTCAAAGAAACTGGCACCTTGTTGTTTAGGCATTTACACCTATAAATTGGTATTAATAAGGATATCAATCCAAGAAAGTAACATTTTTCTGTTTCAACAGCTACTGTAGACATTGACTTCAAGTGCATCAGCATCTGCAGCAAGGTCATGCCAATTCATTTAGTCTTTTGGCTGGCTACATATTTCAAAAGCAAGTTATGCTCAATTTCCATTTTTTGTGGTACCCTTGGCTACTTCAGGAAAATAGCCAATTACAGAGGTGATTTTATACAGCATTTTTTCCATTTTATGCAAAAAATAAGTTTAATATTTCTTGTCACTCATGCAAGGCACTTACTTGTATGGCCTTACTAATATGCTATATCAAAAAACCTTTCTCTTTATGCCAATTCAATGCCTATTGTCAGTGCTTCGGGAAAAAAATACTAATGTACTCAGTATTCTTGTGAAGAAACGGAGTCAGTGACATATGTGCTTTTGTGCAGTCCTTCTTCTCTAACCTTGGCACAGTATCCTCCAAGAATTAATTCCTGGCTCTGAACTTGCTATTGGACTACAGCTCTGAGATAATGAAAGATAGCAAGATTCTTTTCTGTCAGCAGTTACTTTGCAGTGGACCAATTGTAAAATTGTTTCTGGGTATAACGTTCAAGGACATGATTTTATTATTTCTAGAAATAGTTTAAACTGTATCTATTTGCCAGGTCTTTTCATTTGAAAATTAGTTCACATATATTATCACTATGCAGTAACAGATACATAGAAAGATATTTAGTACTCATATCCAAATAATGCAATGTAAGAGGGCCCTTGTAATAAACATCAATCTCATACTTTTCCCAATTCTTATGCCTATATGCAAGGTCAAGAGATTTAAAACACTTGCTGAAAGCATACTTCAAACCAATTTTCAATTTCATCTGGCAAAAAGGGACAGGTTTTTTTACATGTTAATAAGATACCAGTACCTAGTCTCATCCAGAAAATTTTTTCCAAGAAAACATAGTTTTTACACAATAAAGAAATAAATAAATTCAAAGCTTGCCATAATGTGACTTATTTAGCCAGTAATAACTAATGTAAAATAATAATTGTTCCAAATATTCTATAACAATTTCTACCAGTCAATTAGAGAAGGAAACAACCATCTGAGGAGGCTGAAAAACAAATGGAAACTCTGTTATGTACAGTATACTAAAACAGAGCTAGTAGGATTGTTTTAAAATTTTAAAATGTATATATTAAGAACCTCACCATGTGCATAATCGTTTCAGGATTCTTATCTTCTTGTTCAGTAAATGCTTTTGTGATTGCTCGTATAGAGTCTTCTTTCAACTGTTTTGAGAAATCAGCTGTTGAGGGTTGTTCCAAATACTCTGGTTCTTCTCCATGATTTTTTTAGTATAAAAAGGAAAAGTCTATTATAAATAAGTTAGCATGATATCTATTTGGGACTTGATTTAACTAACAGCAAAAAGAAATATGCCTGTACATTTTAAGTATTAGCTGCTATTAGGTGTAGGTAGATATAAAGTAGTCTATATATCAAGTATAGATGGAACACTCTTGTTCTTGGGCACTCATGGCACAGCAGGTTATGTTTGCTACCGTAGTGTGATATTTTTAATTATAATATTGATAGAAGGAAAAAGCATTATAAAACTACTTTCCTTACTAACCTCGGGCAGATGATGACATAGGCATCCTGGGCATAGGGGATATTTTTTCCTGTTGAGTTTTCAAAGAAACCTGTGCATCCCATTCTTCTAACTCTTTTTCAAAACGTTTATTGTCTTCTTTAACAAAATCTCTTAAATCAGGAGGTAAGGTATCCAATCCAACTATCATATGCCCAGTATCCTTGTTAAATTCTTCTGTAAGAGATAAAGATATAACGCCATTCAGAATATCAAATCTTCTACAGGTGACAGTTCAGACTTTATATAGCTTTATTTAGTCTTTTTTTTTTAAAAAAAACTTGGCTATTATTTAATATTTTTCTTTATTTCATTCCATTTATATAATGATTTGCAGATAGATTAGTCAACTGTTATGAGAAGGGCGAAACACCTTTCTTATTCATCAGCATCAATGCTTTGAAAAGCTTTGGATGAACAATTTTTCAGCAAGAATTTTAGGCCAGAAATCAGCTGATGCAGTTTCTAAAGTATATGTGTGTAACTTATTTTAGGGAACTGTATGGAAAGGGATTGAATAAAATGGAAGCAATGCAATGAACAGGGCACTTCTCCCCTGCCTTTCCCTACAGCTCACAATACATGTACATACCTGCTTTGCAGGATTGTTTTCAATGAAAACTCTTTTACAGAGGCCTTTTATTTACATTTCAGCAGTATCCAAACTGAATCACAACAAAAAATTTAGATAGGCATGTTCAGATTAAACTATAGTTTCCTTGCCTCTCTCAGTCTCAAGCAATACTAAATATTATGTGATTTGTTTAGTAATATGAATATTGTAATATATTAAATTATTCTCATACAGGGATCAACATTATATATTACCTTGTATAAAAAGTGGTTCTTTATCATTGATATACATTAAACAATAAGCACTTGCATTCCTATAACCACCAAATGAGTCACGCTCAAGCTCTTCCCAAGTAGATTTTGTCACAGAAATATCATTGTACTTCATCCACCTCTGTTGATAACTGTCAAAAATATATGCCCAATAATGTCCTGCATTAGCTTGGCCTTCATGAACTAATACCGCATGTAACCGATAAGGAACCTAAATCAAATAAAATCAAGATACTATGGATCAGCAACTCTGTCATAATAAAAATACAAGAATGTGTTTTTTTCACCTGCTCATGCAAAGCTCTGCAATTACATTCTGGCAATAATAGTGATGTTTCTACTGCAGACTTTCCAAGTAAAGTTTGTTTTGCTCCTGACATAAAGAGCATTACATATCCCTTTGAACTTATATACTCATTATGAATGGCAGAAACAGGTAATACAAAACACATGAATGAGGTATTTAACTATATCTGATAAAAAAAGTCCCCTGCATTTTATTTCACTCACCAATACCTGAAATATTTTACAAGTATTGACCACTGTCATGTTTAAACAGGGTATTAACATCTAGTTTCTTTATGTTCCAGTTTGAAACTGCATAAGAATTTAGCAGACTGACAATAAGCAATATGATTCTTGGAGAATAAATGATACATTCTGTACTTTTGCTGGTAACTAGACTTTACTGCTTTCTTTATATATCGGCTCATAACTGTTTTATATCCACAAGTTCAAATTCAAGTTACAAATGGTGAACTAAAATAAATAACATAATGATTGCTCCTGAAACTGATAATCACTCATCTCCTGAAAAATGGAATTGGAAAGTACATTAGGAGGTCTTGTTTGTGCTGAAGATTCATATCTTAATCTTCAAAAACACAGGCATTTTACACTGTCTTGATAGTAATATAAATGTATATGTATTTAAACTCTTAACATGTGCAAAATGTACCACTAAAAATGTTGTATTATACAAAAAGAGTACTTACTTGCAACATTGATTTGTCAGAGTACATTAACTCAATTGTTCTCTGTATTCTAGCTATGCTTTCTTGCAAATCTAGAGTAACAAAAAAAAGAAATGTCATATTCTAAAACAATGACTGGATTATCTAAAATGGAATTTCTATAAATAAATTGTATCATAACACTGGCTTGTTCAATATCAAATTGTATGAAATATTATTTTATCACGTATCTTTAACCATCCATCCATCCACCCACCCATCCAATTTATAAGGTACCATTCATTTATCCAGTGAACTCTGGGAGAGGCTATATAAATTTCCTTTGATTCAAACACTATTATTTTTTATTATTACATCTTAATATTGTTTCATTCTTAAAATATTTATATGCAATTTAACAAAATACATTACACTTTTGGAAAACAGTAAGAATATTTATCTTCAATGTTTTCCCTGCTATAAAATTTCCCTCTTTTGGATATATATATATCTGAATTTGTACCTCTAGTATCATTTTCCACCTCTTTTCTCCAACGGTGTAAACAGTCCTCTAGTACTGATAGCTCCTCTTCAGTTATGTGCCGTGGTGCTGGATGCATGGGTAGGTCTGGAGGAATCCGTGATTGTGTAAATGGTTTGTGTATAACTGATCGCTGTGCAGGTGCTGCGCTCTGTGTTTCTGTAGAAGGCCCCTGTTGTTCTGCTGTGCTACATTTGTTAAGAATATGAAATATTTAGTGAAAGTAAACAGAAGCAATGCATTTTTGACAAAATTAAACCATCAATAAATATATTTAATATTTGTATCAATTGTTCATATTTTTATTTCCGTGAGACCCAAATACAAAGAACAGTTGCTATTATTTGTATTTTAAAAAATGAAAACTATGTTCCTGGGATTCCATCCCCATCCTTCATTTTTCTCAAAAATTACTATTCCAGTTTTGGAAATTTTTTTGATTCCAACTATAAAAATTATTAATGTTTACACATTAAGAAACTTTAGTACATCTTTATTTAATTGTGAACAATTTTATTAAATTCTGTAATTTGGTGTCTTTTTTGATGCAGTTTAAATATATATTATGACACTTTTTTAAGCATCATGTAAATCGAATCCATTAGTGCTACCAACTGCATAAGGCTGCACATATCACAAAAAAGTTTTCAAAATAACTTTCATAAACAGATAATAAAATATTCATATTACTTAAAACATTTAGTAATTAATTAATTGATTCAGGAAATTTAACAAGATATATTCAACACATCAGAGGCAGTTTTACCTTGGTATTGCATGTGTTGACAGAGGACCGCTAGGAAGAGCACTAGTACTAAGATCCTCAATAGGAGATGTACATACTGGCTTACTTGAGGCAAACTCCAACGCGTACTGTAGGACATCTACCAATGGGAATCGTTTAGGACCAGAACCATAGCTTAAATATCTGCCATAAACATTTCAAATGTTATCATTAAAAGTGTTCTAAACACACTCACTTTATAAACAGGGTACAAAACTGTGATTTCTAAGAATACAAGTACAGGTCTACAAAAGAACACAAACAAGATAGATGACTTTCAGCCAACTAAAATCTTTGAGATAAGCAGCTGCCATTTAGTAGATTAAGAGATTATTTAATTGATACCTCTTGGATTATTTTAATGCCAAGAAGCATCAATTAAAATTAGCCTAAACTAATGAGAGACAATACACACAAATAACTTCTGCCAGTGAAAGCTACTATAACATATGAAATTTAAATCTTAAAAAGTCAGTAAACTAAATTCTATTATTATCTTCTGCTGGAGAATGTTCTATGTTACCTTTCTAATCGCTGCTGCAATACTGTGAGGTATTCTTTCAGTCTCTTGATTTCATCTCGTTTTATTCGTGTAGTTTCTCTGTTTTTGTGCATATACCTGTTAGAACAAAAACAATTCTGATTCATCTGCAGCATAGTTTACCAATGTGTGCACTTAGTGCTTCTGCTTACCATTAATGACATTGTTTAATTCTAGAATTCTGTGCTTAAATGAAATAGGTCAAGTCTGTTCTTTGCTTTCCAAATATGACACCATTATATTTTCAATTGGTCAAATACCTTTTTATAGATATATAGATTAATTGGTGGCCCTCACATGTTCTAAACTGAAATATATCTTAAATCATAAGGTTTTTGAACAGCTTTTTAGGGGGGTGGCAAACAGGTGGCAAACTAGTAGAAAAATTCATGTTTATGTATTGTTCACCTTTAGCCAAATTTAAAGCTTTTATTTCCAGGGTCATCTTCAATATATTTGTTCTTTTGAAACACAGATATTACTTATCTGAAAGACTTATTATTTTTATGTTTTAAATTTTTGTTTATGTTTTAAAATAAAGTTTTATAAAATATTTGTAAGTTTTGTAAGATTTACATTAAAAAAAATATTTCTGTGTACAAGAGTGCTTACAGCTAGAAACCATAGCAATGATTGGATGAACAAAAGCTACAGTTCTTTTGTAATTAATGCAAGCCTCATAATTCATCTAGTTTTTTTTTTCAAAAAAAAAATCCTCAGTGAAAAAGCAACCTGTCACAAAAATAATCCAAATTATGTTATTGACCAACAATACACCTTTAACAGAAAACACAAAGAAGATAAAACCATAGCTGCATTTCATCTTCCAGAATCAGTGATACTTTGATGAGCAGCTAAAATTTTGGAACCTGTTATATAATTCTAAAATTTGTCCATAATAGAGAACACAAAACTCTCCTAAGTAACAATTGACTCCCATGTATATAAATGTTGAATTTTTTATTAAAAAAAGAGCAACTTTTACCCAAAATCAGGCAAAGCAGGCAGGCAGATTGAGTTGCTCACAGAATCATTCAGTGATCTATATCAGCCATCGGCTAGTTCAGTCTCTCAAATTTGCTAGGTGTGAGTCTGCACTGAATAATAGAACCTTCAGCTCTAAGGGAGGTTCGGCTGTGCTTAAAAGCAGAGCTGAAGATCTAAAGACTTGCTAGAAAGCAAGAAATCCAACCATTTCCTGCTTCCTAGCTAATCTAAATCTCCTGGCACAGCAGAATGATAGTTGGAAAAAGGAAAAATAGCAATTTAGCAGGCAAGTTTGCCGGGTAAGGAGTCAGTGGGCAGGGAGGGTTCCAGCAGGCCATGTGAGTGGTGCAGCCTTGTGTTTCTGTGCAGCCTGGATTAATTGCTTTGGGGGGGTGCTCTGGGGGCGAGATTTCTCTGCGGCCCACCCAAATTTTCTCATGGCCCAGTAGGCCGTGGCCCGCCAGTTGGTGACCACTGTGCTAAAGGATGCCAACAGACAGACAATACTCTATTGGAAGAGGTCAATCTACATTCCAATGCCAAAAAAAGAAGACTGAATACCATATGCAAATTATTGCATAATATGCTTAATTTCACATGCTAATAAAATAATTGTTAGGATCATCCAATATAGATTAGAGCCCTACATGGAAAAGAGATACCAGATGTTCAACCTCTAATTTCTGTCATAAGAATATATGGGGATGAAAAACAAATGGAAAATACATTTTGTCACACTACTATATTAAATTGTAGCAACTAAAAGAACTGATTATTAGATTATTATTCTCTGAATATTACATCCCAAATTATATTACCCAGCTATCAAGTTCTATAAAGAGATGTACCTGTCCAGGTATAAAACTGGAGGGAATTCTAATTTGTTGTGTATCTTTTCTGGCCTTCCCAAAGCTTGATTGAATTCAAATCTTGAGAGCTCAAAGGTCAAGACCGGAGGTAACTCAGTGAACCAGTGCTGAAAGAAAACAGAAGAAAAAATGTATTTTAATCAAATTTTTTAAAACTTAATTCTCAACTTAGAACATATTTCTATGTTCTAAGAAAAACATATTTTGCAGCATAGATTGATACAATTGAATCTTACCCAACTTGTTGCCCTTAGATATGCTGGATTATAACTGTCATCTTCAAACAATATATTCAAGCTATCCATGGTACTGGCAGATTTTTTAAGTGGGGGAAATGATTTATATGCTTCAAATAATGCTTCTACTGTTAATAAGATACAGATCTTAATAAAAGTGGCAGTCAATTAAATACATGTTTGAACAATGCTTCAGGAAATTCATACAAAATACAAAGTATGTTGAAACTACAATTATATTAAAGACCAAACTGTTAGCATACATTATTTACCTTCCACAATTTTATGAAACAAAAACCTGTTTTTAGGTTTCCACCTACTAAACTTTCATGTTAAATATTATCACAATGACTATACAAATATATTGTGGTATCAGTACCTACATTAATATTATTTATCAAATTGGTTTTATTAAAAAAAACTACTTTTTCCAAGGTAATAATTGGTATTTCTACAGCAATCTATTTTTATCTCATGATCAACAAATATGTTTATTTATTCATTCCCTATTGATAGCTCTGTGAATTGATACTATGCAATCTGACTTGTGTTCAAAGTTAAAAATTGATTAAAGTGCTACAATAACACGTTAAAATTGGAAATGGCACTCCATACTTTTTTCTTTTTTTTTAGACATATATTTAATCTAATTTACTGACCTTGGAACATTATATCAAAATGTGTCAGATGCATACAAATTTCAATTTTGCA
Source organism: Pseudonaja textilis (assembly GCF_900518735.1). The sequence goes on from NW_020769322.1 coordinate 8,201,048, forward strand.
GTGTCTGTTTTTTCTAGATAATGAACAGATCTGTTCTCTTTATTCCAACTCACTAGGCTGAATTTTGAATGGAGTAATTGCACTGAGAAACTCTTTAGTAAAGGTGCTGTCCTAGAACCTTAGAGAAGACCAGGACAAAAAAATGGGAAAAATGTTAACTACAAAGAAAGCCCAATAGATGTGGAGATATTTTTAGATACATTTCAGAAACTAACTCCTACTCAAAAAGTAACTTGCTAATAAACTTATGCACATATTTCCTTTAAGTAGCTAAGGCATAATAGAAGGTAGCCCCTAAAATAAGCTTAACTTGTGATTAAAAAGTGAACTTTTCCACTCATTCTAGTTGAAAGATCCAAAACATTTGTATGTGACATGACAGATAGGAGACATTTCCATATCTGTTCAGACGTGAATTTTTTCCTCAAGGTATGACTGCCGATTTGTTAAGACAAAAATCTATGTTTTAAGGTTCTAACATTATGTTCCATATATTACAAAAGTGCACATAATGGTTATTCGCAAAATATGAATCTATCATCTACCAAACAAAAATATTTAACAAACTTTTAATACCAACCATACACACCTGAATTTATTTTTCATACAAATGTTAAATATTACATTAAAGAGTGGGGAGTCTTCTTAATTCAATATTATTCATTTTATTAATGCATTCCTACCTGAACAACTTGGATTTTTTTATGCTGGTTCTAGTAACAACCCTGTCCTGAAGATGATACTTTAAGACACTCTACATAAACAGTGAAGAACAAGAAAAAATTCTGACTTATTGGATACATCTAAAACTTCAAAATTTGCATTTCTCAATTTCTCAATGATATGATAAATTACAAGAATTCCTAGAATATCAGTATCTATACATATTATCCTCAGCTCTCAAATCAGGCGTCCTTTTTTACTATCCTTGGTCTACATAACTAAAAATAAAATATGGCACCTCACTAATTTCTTTTTTAAAAAACCACCATGAGGTGATTGTTGAACATAATTTTAATATTTCTGCATACATGCTCTGTTTTCCATATAATTTCTAAAATTAGATAAAGAGAACCCAAATAAATAACTGTGTAAAATATATATTTAGAAAAAATATCCTAAGGATATACATGTGTATATATTTTTCTCAATAAATAAATGAACAATGTTTTAGTTGAATAACAAATCACAGGGCATAAATATGAGGAACTATTAAAAATTCAAAAAGGTTGCCAAAATGTTAAGCACCACTGTAAATATATAGGTCAACAATTTGAAGGACAGTGAAATTTATTCTAAACAAGATTCTGACAAATTTATTCACATTAATATATTGAATTTCTAATACATTAATGTATCGAAGGTTGCCTTGCTTCTTTAATATAGTGAATATACAACACCTACACAGCTCTGTTAAAATGCTAGGTTTTGAAATGTAAAAAATAAGACCAAGATAAATAACCTCAGATTTTTTTCCACCTTTAATATAACATATAAGATGCATAATTCAATTTAAAAACAAACCATAATCTTTTTGAGTGGAAATAATAATAAAAAACTTACAATAATGTTGCTTAATATACACAACCTCTTACAAATAGGAAAGTGGATTCTTTCAGAGTTAATCAACTGAATGGGGAATGACCAAGTTGAGGCCAAGGGAAGTGCCAAGCACATCATCGGTCACAAATTCCTTTGCTGTCAGAGGTCAGGTCATATTTGCCAAGTGACTGTGATCAAGTCCATTTAAAGTTCAGGTGCTCTAGTAGGATTTTTCTGATATTTACTGAGTTGCCTTTTACAGCAAAAGCAATGTTCTGCAAAGAGCTTGCAAAACATCAAAGGAATCTCATTGTTGGAAGATATTAATCAGGAGAAGGATACAAAACAACTTCCCAGGCATTGGATACACCATAGAACCCACTGAAGACAGTCATCAACAAGTATAAAAAATATGGCACAACAGTGACATTACCAAGAACTGGATGTTCCTTCAAAATTGATGAAAAAAATAAGAATATTGGTCTAGGAGGCTGTCAAGAGGCCTTCAGCAATATTAAAGGAGCTGTGGCAATTTTGGGTTATTGTACATGTGGCAACAATCTTCTATATTCTTCATATGAAGTAGAAAGGCATGATGGGAGCCTTTTCTTATAAAGAAAAACATCCAAGCCTGGCTAGATTTTGCAAAAACCTACATCACGTCTCACAAAAGAACGTGGGAAAATGCATTATGGTCTGATGAGACCAAGGTGGATTAATTCCAAAAACTATGTTTATTGCAAAAGCAACAGTGCACGTCACCAAAAGCAAATCATATCCACAGTGAAGCATTATGGTGGCAGCATTCTGTTTTGGGGCTAATGTTTTTCACCCAGAACTGGAGTTTTAGTCAAGGTGGAGGAAATTTTGAACAGCTGTAAATATTATTTTGGCACAAAACTTTCAGGCCTCTGCTAAAATGCTGAAGATGAAAAGGAATTTCCTCTTTCAACATGACAATGACCCAAAACATGCCTCCAAATCAACAAAAGAATGGCTTCACCTGAAGATGATGATTAAAGTTTTGAAATGGCCCAGCCAGAACCAAGGCATGAATCTGTGGGGTGACCTGAAAAGGGCTGATCACAGGAGATCCTCTTGCAATCTGACAAATTTGGAGTACTTTTGCAACGGACTGTGGGCAAATATTCCCAAGGCAAGATGCAGATAGACTCTTACCAAAAGACTGAATGCTGTTAGAAAATGAAAAGGTCATTCAACGAAGTATTATTTAAGAGTGTGCACGCTTATGTAACCATGCTATTGTATTTTTTATAGTTATTTTTTCCCTTAAAAGTTTCACTTCATTTTTCAATTGAATTATACAGCTTATATGTTAAAGGTGGAAAAAAATTCTAAAGTTATCTATCTTGGTCTTACTTTTTTATATCTCAAAAAGCTGGCCCTTTAATATATATCCATTAAATCTATATCCACTCTATCTTTTTGAGTGAACATTGTGTAGTGGCCCAGTAACACTTAATAATGAACCTGAAAGACAGAATACTCATAATAATAAGGTTTACTTTTTATCAGTTATCCTGCTGATTTTTTTAAAGAAGCTCTAGAAAGACTAAGGAGCAGAGAATTGTTACAAGCTTAACACAATCTCTTAGCATTTTGTTCCCCAAAATATTATTTTGCCCTCTTCATGATTACTCAAAGAAACACTATGCATAAACATTTCAAGCAAAAATGTTTCATTTTTCGTTAAATAAATTACAAAAAATATTTTAGAAACCCTAACAACTATAAGTCTCTCTTTTTTGCTGCAGTGAAGAACAAACATGGAACAATGATGGGATGTATTCAGATATAGATCAAATGAAGCCATACCACATTTAAGTTTTAGATATGCCGTGTAAAAAGAATTAGGTTTAAAGGATGCTAGAACCTGAACAAGGCCAACCCTGAACTAGATAGGATAGCTTGAAGCCATGGCTTGAACTAAATATTGCTTAAATGATAAGGAAAACTTTCTCTGAAGAGCTGTGGACTGAATAGAACATTATTATATAAAATTTTCACTAGGCTTTTCTTTGAAGTCAGCTGTGACTTATATACAACTAACATTCATGGTATGGTTTAATAGATCACAAAGATATTACACACTCTGAGAAATATTATGTAAATAATATGAATTATTTCTGCTTTATTTTCTATTTTTTAATCTTAATATATGCCATAACAAAACTGATCATTCTTAAAAAGAGTTTGAAATTCCGATGAACAGAATGAAGTGGTTTTGGGGAACCAAGAATAGAACATATTGAGTAGACTAACTTAAGCCACTCCATTTCTTTCACAACCTGTGGATCAACACTTGGTTGAACTGAAAAAAGCAGATCCTCCACATGATCACATTCTAGGAGGAAGAAGGGAAATTGGGAGTGACATAAGAAGGAGAATGACCAGAATATGCTGATTCAGACAAATTTAGAGTTTTTTATGTCAGGGACCAAGCTACCAAATTACTTATAAGATTAGGCTTTTAGTTTTTGTCCCCCAAATCTCAGATCAATCTATTCTTTAATTTTTCTTAGCCGGTAACGTAATTTTTTCTTTAACAATGTTTTACCTTCCTTAACTTTTCTCTGCACTTTTCTCTGAATTTGAAAGCCATCTAGGAATTTGCAACTACTACAGAATCAAAGTATTTTCTTTTATACTTAAATCTTTATAATTTTTAAGTATGCATATGTAAGTGCAAGTTGGATGTAGTGGTTAAAGACATCAAGTTAGATACCAGGAATAAAGTAGCTGGGTAACTGGCCCAGGAAAAATTTCCCCACATAACCGTCACGTTGGAATGCAAAAAATCAAGTTTTTAGCACTTTAAACATTGTATCATATAAATTAATCTACCACTGATTATGCTTTTGACTAGTTTATCATTTATTTTAATTTAATCATTAAAATCATACAACTGTTTCACCTGACTTAATCTTTTGATTTTATATTATAAACTGTATGAATAGTTTCATATCATGATTTCAGTGGTTTTCTCTGATGTCAGCAATATGCTTGTGGTTCAAATACTATTTTTACTGCTTTTTGGGTGAAATTTTGATTCAGTGATCCCTTATCAGGTTGCTGGTAAACAACTGAGGATAAAGTAGATAAAAGAACCCTACTTCCACATTTCAGATATACAGTTATATTCTTAAAACAGAAATTTAAGAATTGGTTGAAATCCAAATAAACATAAAGTGCATTAAGCTCTTCTTTGTTTGGGTAAATAAATGATTTGCCAAAATATTTGGAGATATCTATATTTTAAACAGGTTTGTATAATGGAAAGGGTTATCAGTATTGCCAAATGTATAATATCACTTACCTCCTGACCAGATTTTCCAGAATTTTCTGAGTGTAAAGATTCAATTTCTCCCTCAACCATGGCAGCCTCTAGGCACTCATGAAGATCTCTGAAACCATTAACTTGAAGTGGATACTGGCCAAACATCTCTGTATTTTCAAATTTCTTTCCTTATCAGAAGAGGGAGGTGTAAGATTTCAACAGGAAACATACATAGTCAACAGTACTACCTTTTAACAAAACTGTTTAAACATGATCTAACTGATCTATCAAATATGCTTTCAAAGTCTGCTACAAGTGAACCACTGTACATATCTGTGAAAGCTGTAATTAAATACTAGGTTCCATCCTCCCTTTCTAAATAAATAAGTAAATAAACAAACAAACAAGATCTCAGAACCATGATAAGAAAATACAGGCTGGGAAAATATGTTTCGTCCCAGTATATAATGAAAGTTAAGTGGGACATTTTCTTTGGGTGGAATAGGGGATGGAGGAGTCCTTGTTATTCTAGGGCTTTTATTCTATTCTAGGGCTTTATTATTAAAGAAGTATTTAGTACTACATTTGGTATTAAAATATTAGTAGGGTAATTGAACTACAAATATACTCAAGGATAATACCTTCAAGAAATCCAGCTGCTAAAAATCGGCCATAAAACAGTTCTACCATTGGGTTCTTAGGCTTCTCTCCATTCCTAAAAACACAATTATCTTTTTTAAAACTATGTACAAATTATTCCATATATTTTAATCAAATAGTTCCACACAAATATTTGCATTCAATGGAACTCCCTCCATTATATTATATTCAGAACTTATAGTAGTCAATTATAATTATTTGAGGGTAATTCACCATCTCATCACCATGAAATTGGTATCCAAATTTTCAGGCAGAATCCATAAAGTGATTTTCAACTATATTCAAATATTAATTTCTTTAAAATATGTCAAATCAAATAGGACTAATTATTTTCATACATACAGAAAATGTTTATGATAAATCTGATAAAATGAAGCAAACTGCTCCTAAACTTACCTTGAAATAGCTGCATTATGAATAATTTCATACTGTATTATTCTAGAAGAGGAGAGCAATCCAGACAATCTATGACAAGAACATGCAGTTACATCTGCCTGCTTCACTCTTCTACCAGTTTATCTTACATGAACTGCATGGATAACATATTTCATCTAAGCTACCTTATTCAAAAATATTGTGTTATGTTGCATTGATTTCAGGATCATAAGGATTACAAGAATTGGACTACATAAGATTTCTGATGCTAAATACTAAGTGAACAACACGGCAAAATAGACTCAATTATACATCAGTCTTTATTATTACAAGAGTTACTTACTGTTCCTCTTCAGCCTGGATTTGAAAGGCATCTTCTAACCAATCCAGCAACTTATGTGTGAATTCACTCACATCTTGCTGTTGGGAAGTAATAAACAAACACATAAAGAGAGGAATATGGAAAAAATCACTGGAAAGTATGTGCAAGACTTGGAAGTGCAAAAAGCACTATAATAAACAAACATGAAAAACTATCAGGACTTTGTCAATGAAGCAATAACAAGAGTTTGACATTGCAGGTCAGTGGCATGTCCCTAACATATTTTCTAGCCTGAAATTGAATTTTAAAGTATAAATAAAAGTATAGAAGTGGTGATGAAGTGAGAACCATTTACCAAAATAGCTCAGCATATATTTGTAGCAAGCATAGTTTTTCAAGAAAAATTACAATTAATGAGGCACTAAGTGACCAACTCATTAAAGTAGATTATGTTTTACTAAACCAACAGGACCTGAAAGATGAAGTAAATCTCTAGAAGGAAGAAAATCAGGTTGACAAACAAGCACAGTGGACAAGACCAACAATCAGAAAGAAACAAGGCAACAAAATATTCTGTACCTCATGGAAGACAGCTTTTAAGACGACAAAATACAGGAGGTAGAGGGGGAGAGAATAGAATTTGCAAAACAGGAAAGGTAACTGTGCCCTGAATGAATACTTAGGGTAACTGATGTCTCATTGGTCTGAGGATCAGATTATGTGTAGGCCCATCAACTTGTGAGGAGACCTCTCTATAAAAAGCAAACCGGGAAGCTACAGAATTATTAAAAACTGCAAATACATTTGGGTAAAAATAATATTGTATAATGGTCTATGAGAATGTCCTTCTTGATAGAATTTACTAACCCAATTAAGAAGAGGAGATGCTGCAGACTAGACATTGGGCAGATTATCCACAGAAGGAATGGTACTGTTAATGTGAGCGCAAATTTGGATGTTTCTTTTTTGTAAGGGTGCAAGTAATTGAAAGTCTGAAGGTATATATTTCTTCTTTCTCACTTTTATAGTCTAAGAAAGTAGAAAGGGTCCCTTCTAAGATATTTGCCACACCTCGTTCCTTCTGCAAGCTAAGTTGCTTCTTATCTGATTGTTACCTACATTCCTATAGATGATTACATGCTGTAAAAAGTAGCCATTCTCACATCATAGTAACTTGAAATATCTAGGAAATAAAATCCTCAAGCTTCAGCTATAATTCTCCTACATAACTTAGATCCATAAAAAGGACAAGAAAGATGGAAAGATGAATATAACTTCTACTTTCAGAAAGGATGTGAAAATGAGACACATGGTCTGTTATCTAAAGAAATCCATGGGAAGAATTGATATAAATTGGATTTCCCCTCATAAGGACTGATAAATGATCTTTTTCAGAAAGATGGAAATCTAACTTGTATCTTGTTATTGCACTGGAGATCATCCCATGCAATAAAGCCAAGATTTATACCCTATCCAATATTACTCCATTAGGACAAACTTACTTAAATCAGGAAAAATATTGGGCTACAAAATTCGTAGCTTTTGCTGTGTCTATATACTATGTGGCCAGTGTCTGGGAAATGAACCAGATAGACATGAACATACACAAAGGCAGTATGATTTAACATAAAAACATAAAACATAATGTAAAAATGGTAGGAAGACTCCCATAGGTTCCATCAATGAAGAACACAATTTGTTAAAAAAAAATAGAAAAAGGAAAAAGGAATTGTCTATATCCACTACCACCACTCCAAACCCCCCAGAAAACTCTGTTTTTGGATTTACATCTGGATATTTTAAAAAATGGAAGAATACATAAAGTGAAAATCTTGATGGAATTTACTAACCCAATGAAGAAAATCTGTAGTCTTCCCTAAGCAAACAAAAAACAACCCCATGAAATAAGAGTGATAGGAGACTTATTTGATATGTATTGTTGTTTGAGAAAAAACAAATTATCTCACAGGGATGGGTAAAGGTATTGGTTTAAGATTACATAGCAAGTGTAGTTGGCAAGAAGTAGCCTGGAATGTAGGTTGAACTTCCTAAAAGGTATTACAAACGCAAACAATTCCAAAGAGGAGGAAAGAGAAAGAGGAGCACAATAACAGAATTAAATGTGATTGAGCAAAATATTAAGGGAAGATATAAAACAAGACGGGAAACATTTAGAAATCAGGAGGCAGAATAAAGTAACTTATCAAAGAAGAATACACAGCTCAAAATTTTCCAGCAGTTCTGGCAAACCTAGAGTATGAAAAAACTGATGCTTCTAAAGAATGCTAAGCTAAAGTTCAAAAACAATATTACAAACAACTAATAGTACCTTTTCAGATAGAGTTAAAATAAGGAGAGCTTAAAATAAGGAGACCTGCGACCCAGAATACTGAAAGTATTTTGATATGGTTGAAAATTTGTCATCTTTGAGAAATTTGGGGGAACAGCAAGGTGTCTAATTACTGGAAACCATTTTTTTCTATGCTCAAGGAAAGATACTGACTCCTAAGAGACTCACGAGCAAATTGTAAAGATATAGATGTCAGGGTTTGTTTTAGAGTTGCCAATACATCTGTAAGCAGCACCATGAAAACAAGATATTGATATATCATAAACAATTCTTCATAGAATAAACAGCTCTTTTTACCTGGACAAGTTCCTAACAGATTGCAGGAATGCTATAACAGTAATATATATTGGTTTCAGCAAAATATATAATAAAGTACTACAAAATATTCTGATTACAAAGCTTTTAAAATCATAGCTGGTTGGCATGACAATAAAAACTGGCTTGAATTACACTCAGAAAATGCCTATCAATAATTCCTTATCAAATATGAAACATCTAGAAATTTGGGTACCATAAAGTTCTGTCCTAGATGAACATTTTTCATACTCATGGGCATTAATTAGTATACTAATAAACTATTAATAACTTGGAAAGATGATAGAAGGAAAATTTAGAAAAACTGCAGATTGTTATATTACAATGTTATGTTATATTATAGATAATACCCTGCGAAGTAGAATAAAAGTCAAAAATTGAAACTACTCAATATTTGAGGCAGATAATTTCCCATTTATTGGATGGGTTTGTGGATATTTTTATCTGAACCTAGATTCTTATACATAATAGAATGGTAGCCTATGTACCCTTCCACCTCTCTGGTTTTATCTAAAAGAAAATTAAAAAAAAAATGATTCCACAAAAAATAATAATGAACAATTCAGAAATCTACTAATATCTGGACAAATCAATAAAGCTGGATCCTTTATTAGTTGCAACTGACTGATAATTTTTTTAACGAAATAGCCACTCTGAAAATTTCATCAGGTAAAAGTACTTCTGGTAATGTTTTATTTGTATCATTTCTCCAACTCTATTTTGATAACTATTTTTTTAAAGGTAGAAAGTTCTTAAATTACCTGCTGAGAATCATTTGATTTAAATGCATCTTTAAGAATTTCAACAGCTCTTGATGGGTCAACATATTTTCTTTTCGAGCCAACAAGAAGTGCAAAGAGGTATCTTAATTCACGCATAAAAGGTAAATTTCTATGTTCCTGTATTTGAAACAATTATAAATAATGAATTTTATGTTTTTATGAATCTTAAGAAGTGCAACAATAAATCAATTACTCCATCCTCTTAATAAAGGCTAAATATGTTCTCACCACAATATTAACAAACTCCAATACTCCAGTTTATTTTAGAGTAAACCATTGTTTTTCTTCCCCTCACCTGCCCATCAACAGGTTTGATAAGTTGATGGATCAGCAATTGTATAAACTATTATTGATTTACAAGTTTTATTTACTCCCTACTCCAGATCATTTGCAAAAGCTAACAGACAGCAATAGTCTGTAAAGAAGATAAAAGCCAGCAACATCCCGAATTAATAAATTTCACATCATAGATCTATTCAAAGTTGTACTCCCTTGCTTTGCAATAAAACTTTGTGTTTCCATTAATTATACCTGGACTATCATTTTAATAGCTTGCTAGTTATACATCTATTATGATCTTAGTTTTTATCAGTAATTTCATATTAAACAATAATTTCATATTAAAAATCTCTGAAAAAAATGGAAACAAATTATTTCTCTCATTCATGTTAACTCAAAATAGACACTCAGCCAGATGCAGCTCATCAGCACCAGAAGGATGAAGATGGTGAAGGTCAAATGGATATGGCAAGGGCTGGAAGCTGACAGAGATAGGTGGAAGTGGAGTGGAAAACAGTCATAAAAATTCAGATGAGGCAGAGATATGCAGATCAGGGAAGTTGAAATGGAGGCAAGTGGGCAAGTCAGGAGAAGAAAGAGGTCTTCGCTTAATGACTGCAACTGGGACTACTGGAACTAAGTGGTGCAGACATGAGATGTTTCTCCTAACAACTATTTCACTTAGTGACAGATATTCTGGTCCCAAATACAGTTATGTCATTAACCTTTAAAGTGCTGTAAAATTATTCTGTAAATTTCTAAGTTAGTATATTATCACAACTTCTTTGAAATATTCATGTATATACATATATGCCTACACACATACCTAAATATAATTGAAATATAATCAGTAAACTACTTTTCTTATCAATACAACACAATAAATCTACCAATAAATAGCAACTGCCTCCTCCCACAATGTGTTTGTTCGTTTATTGTTTACATTTGTGTCTCAAAGAGGGACTTCTGGGCAGTGTACAATAAAAGATAGCCTATATAATTATACCTTTTGGTTTCGAGGGAGATCTTGAGCACTTGCAGGTAGATTGTAATTCAAGACTAGCCTTCGAAATTCCAACAGGTTAAATAATGACTGAAACAAAAAGGAAATATAAATTAGCATTACTTTTTACAAAGTGTATCAAATATACTGTAATTCACAAAAGAACTGAGAAGCAAAGAACTGGGTCGCAGGTTGTAACTCATATATCTTTTATGTAAAAAAATGAAAAATTTAAACTAAGAATGAATATGACTAGCAATTCACTAATTGGTATATTGTGACTTGGAAGCAAACTCCATTTTGGGGGGCATTGGGAGACATACTTACAAATAGATAACAATTCAGTATTTTTATAGGAGCAAGATCTAATAAATTCAACTCTGATCATGTAAAAATGCACTAGAATGAGTGGCAGTTATTAAAAATCACTTTAAATATAGAAATAGCAGATATTGATTCTACTGTTCTAATGTAATGCTCACTGTGGGTTCCAACATCTTATGCGCTAACTGGGGCTTACATGAAAGTTACAGTTTGTATTTCAGAAAAAAGCAACAAGAAAATATAAATTATCCATAGTTCTGCCCTTCTTACTTTCTTTGATAAGAAAAGAAATAAATAGATGGATTCAGGAGGACAATGCACACAAAATCTATTATGCTAACTTATACCTCTACCTATACATACAGAACCTTACATATCTATGCATACAGAATCCAAATAAACAGATATCCATATACATGAAAATAATTCATGTAATTATTTTATTCGTATCGCATCAAATAAGCATTTGTCTGTTAAAAGATCCTGGACATAACAAATTAGGAATCTATTTTTATCACTATAATATTTTCAATAAGACTGAATATAGATTTGATTACTGAAAAAGATCTGTTCGCTGGATACTTAACAAATTAAAACCAAAGTGGCATAGAAAGTATTGAAAAAGGACATATGACAATAGCAGATCATCAGAGTTGGAAGGGACCTTGTAGGTCATCTAGTCCAACCCCCCACCCAAGCGGGAGACCCTACACCATTTCTGACAAATGGCAGTCCAATTTCTTCTTGATGTATGATATATGCATATTAGCACTTTTAACTGCCAGTGTACACCAAAAACTTGTTCTAGTACTTTTAAAATTATTTACAATATTTTTCTAATTAAATGTAAAAAAAGGAGTGAAAACAGGGGAAAAGTCAAGAAGTGGTGACTGAAGTCAAATGTTATCTATTATCAAAAAAGTTGAATCATTGTTGTTGATTGCATAATTATGAAGGATAAAAATCTAGTTAGAGTGTACAAAGAGGAGAATTTAAAACAAATTTTAATAGAATCTTTGAAAAAAAATTTAAGGAGGTATTTAAACAAGTACTGGTTACATATAAATCATATGGCAAAATTAGATCTAGATACCTAAGCTGTAAGCTTTATTTATCTATAAAATATACACAGAATCATATGGAATTAAAACATCTATAAGAGTATACAGATTCACATGTTTGTGTTGCCACATGATATAGCAGAATGTGAAAGCAATTTTGGTTAACTGGCACACATGTACATAGTGTTGAGTAAAAATAAATCTTTAGCTCACATTAAAATGATGAAAAACAAAGGACATGATTCATAAAAGCACATACCAATGCAACTAATATTCCATGAAGCCACATATACTAAGGGAAATCTGCATCTGTAGAATATATTTGTTTTAGTTTTAATGTTAGTACTTTTCCACATCACAAGTCACTGACTAATAAAGGTAATGTTACACATTGATGAATCCTATCAGAATGCATCAGATTTCAAGATACCCCTGATGAAAACATGAAATATTGTCACACAGTTTATGCAACCTAAGGAGCCTATCAATCCTGTGGTTAAATAAATACTGTAGTAGGTAATGTCCTAATTTATCACATATGAAGTAAATTAAGATAGTTAGCTGAAACATTAGCCCATTAAGCTAGACAAATAAAACAGAAGAAACAAACCTATAGATAAGTATTTTTATTGCCACAAAATTACAATATTAATATACTTTTTCAAGTATCAATTTTTACCATTTGGTGCTGGACAGTAGCTGCTATAAAATTCTATGAGGCATAAGTGAAATATTAGTTCTTAATATATTTAAAAACTTCAGTTTCTACTTATTAGGTATAGACACATATTTACAAAATCATCTATCTATCTATCTATCTATCTATCTATCTATCTATCTATCTATCTATCTATCTATCTATCTATCTATCTATCTATCTCTATCTTCTATATATATAAAAATGGCTGTGTGTGTGTGTGTGTGTTCCAGCATAACTCTGGAACTCCTTGAGCAATTTCAACCAAACTTAGTACACAGATGACTTACTTTCTGGAAAGAAATACTGCGAGGGGTAACATACCCCTAATACCCCTTGGGGTATTTTGGGATGTGTGTTCTGATAAGATACAGCTTACAGCGGAGTGGAGTTGCTATGGTAATGGCTTCACAGTACTCCACAAGGGGGCATTTGTAAGGGAGCCTGCCTGCACTACTAGGAGACCAACACAGCTTCACCAGCTTCTGAATAAAAAACTTTGGCTTCTCTGCCACTTGGCTCAGTCTCTTCTGCAGCTCTTCAAAAAGTAAGTACAATAAAGCCATGGGAAATGGGTTAGGGAAGGCGGATCGGGCCCAGGAACTCTCCATTTCAGCCTGTAAGAGACCGGGGGGAGCCCTAGGGAGGCCCAAAGGGGCCTGGGAAGGCTGGATCAGGCCCAGGAACTCTCCAGCCTGTAAGAAGCCAGGCTCTTCGCATCGCCTCTTCAGGAATTGCAGAGACGTTAATGGTAGGAGGGAGGAGAGCCCATGCTGCACTTACGTTGCCACTTGACATTGCTATTCCTGTCTAATACAGGACTGGGATAAATAAATACCCAGGCAACGTTGGGTTATCAGCTAGTGCCCTATAAGAATCAGGGCAATAAACTTTTAAAAATATTGTGCCTTGCTTTTTAAAAAACATGACAAAGTCATCAAAATGACAACAACCATTGTATTGGGCTCCTGTAACAAATCTGAATTAATGTATAAATGACTATCACAAGAAAAAAGTTTATACTTCATATGGGGAAAATACACAATTATTTATAGTCAGGCAATTTCAGCTTACACGTACACATGTGCTGTATTTTTATCACATATATACATACACACTATTTATATCATACACATAATGCCTTCAAAGCTTCACAGTATACAGACAGTCCTCAACTTATGACCATAAAACTTTCTGTTGCTAAGCGAAACCTTTGTTAAGTGAATTTTGCTCCACTTTACGATTTCTTGCCACAGTTGTTAAGCAAATCACAGCAGTTCTTAGGTTAGTAAAAAGGTTGTTAAATGATTCTGGCTTCCCCTTTGACTTTGCTTATCAGAAGTTCGCAAAAGGTGAATTACATGTTCCTGGGACACTACAAATGCCATAAATATGTGTCAGTTACCAAGCGCCTGAATTTTGATCATGTAATCAGAGATGCTGCAATGGTCTTAAGTGTGCAAAACAGTCATAAATTACTTTTTTCAATGCCGGTGTAACTTTGAAAGATAACTTAATGAACTGTTGTAAGTTGAGGACTACCAGTAGTTGTAATTATGCAAGTTATGTTTCTTTTTTTTCCCAATGTATTACATATGAAATATTAAATATGTATTACATATTAAGTCATTTTTCAAAAAAGCTGATCTTATTGTTCACTCTCAAATACCAAAAGCTTTCATACATGTCCAAAACAAGTGGCTATGGCATCAGAGTTGTTAAGTTTACCACAATAATGAAGCATATAAACTCTAAATTGATTATTGAAGCAAAGCCTTAACATAATTTCTGGTCTGATCTTTTATCCAATAATATGCATCTAGCTAAGTAGAATATATTGACTCATTTATCAAATAATTTTGATTCAATGACCCAGTATTTCAGGGTGTTAAAAAATAAAAATAGGGATATAGAAAATAACTTGGGGACTTTTTATATTAATTTCTCCACATCATTAATTTCTCTGTGCATTTCAAACAATTGTCTTTATTATGATAAACCCAACAGTTTAATAAAATTAATACATAATTACCTGTATAACGGCACTGAACCAGCATGTGTTACCAACATTTTTTAAGCCCACTGGACAAATATCTTGACGTTTTCTGTCATATGGATTTGGAGAATCACTCCAGACTTCTGGATGTGTTCTTTTCAGACTTGCTTTGTTTTCTGCTATGCTGGCTTCTAAAACTCTTAGAAAACAAATGAAATAATTAGAACAAATAGTCTAACAATTTGGATATATATTTTCACAAATCTTCATCATCCTTATGCCATTTAATAAAATTTATTAGTCAGAAAGGTATTATCAGACTCCAGACTTTTTCTACATAATCTAAATTATAGATTATTTTAAGCAATAGGTTACTTAATAATTAGCCATATTAGACCATTTGAGTTATATTAAGAAAGGTTTTAGTACATAAATGTATATAAAAAGATCTCAAAATCAAATCTGGTCTTCTAGAATATAATATGTCATTTTTCCTACTGTCCAGCCATTGATAACAGTACTGTACTCTATAAGCTATAGCAAAGCATCGTTGGTGGATCACTTTAGAAAGAGCAGAGCCACACCTAATTCTCAAAACAGCAGTTTTTTAGAAGTTTTGCTGCAGTTTCATGCTGCAGCAAAAGCAATTTCAGAACAAGTATTATGGCACAAATACTTGTTATAACCACAATGTGTTCTATTATAACTATTATCACTTATGTATTTTTGAATAACTTACTCAACAAATAAATCAACAAATTTTCCATTGGAAAACGACGTTTTAGATCCTATTTATACAGAAATATTGAAAATTCAAAGTATTCACAAACTTAAATATTACTATAGTTACAAATTACAGTAGGAAATCATTCAGAATATTAAATTATCCTTTTATAATACTGTATATATTAAATTATCCTTTTATAATACTGTATAAACTTTCCCCTAATGATTATTTCTTATTTCACTATACTAATGCATAAAAATTGTACAACTGTACAACATTTGTTGATTTAAGTACGTATTTTTCTGAAGAACTCTTTTAAGAATTGTTGTTGAGAAGAAAAAAAAAATTCTTTCTCTGGACCATGTCCTTCTAGGGTAGGGATGTCAAACTCAATTTCATTAAGGGCCACATCAGGGTTGTGACCTCAGAGGGCCGGGGGGGCATGGTGGGCATGACACAGGACTGGGGGGGCTGTGGTGGCCAATTGCTAAGGCAGGACTTCCCTGAGACCCTCCCTCACTCTCATTATATAATTCTCGAGTTATGAATGTAAATAGACCCTGCCAATTACATTCCTAATCCAAGAATTTGTTTCATTAAATCACGTAAAATGAACATGATCACTCCCCCCTGCTTTTCTGCACCCCGTTTTGGGTGGCAGAGTACTGCAGGAGGCCATCCAGGGCGAAAACGTGCTGTGGGTGGCACACTTCCCCCTTGTGCCCTGTTTTTGTTAGCAAAGACACCGCGGGCCGGTCCTTTGCTATTTACAGGCCAGCCCAACGTGCCCTCTCTAAAGGCCGGATTCAGCCCGCAGGCCTTGAGTTTGATACCCCTGTTCTAGGTGGAAGGTACAGCAATTTCTGGAAGTAAATTTTCCAAACCAGATACAACAAAACATGTAGATACATGGTTCTAGGTGAAACAGGATTATTTTGAGTAAGAATGAATGCTGGCTACATAATACCACCCACTGTTTAGAAGATTTATTTCTGGAAACTGCCAAATCAATCCCAGAATTGGATAGTTCAGAGGAACTAAGTCATATTCTGGATGGAAAAGGAATATTTTAGATTTCAGCAGGACAATTCATTCCGAGATTGGGATAGTTTGCATATTCCTAAAGAATAATAAGTGCAATTCTGCCATATGGCCTGGTGTAATTTTTATTTTTTTTAAAAAATAAACTATAGAAACATGGAGGAATATCTTGGCATATGTTCTTCACATTACAGAAGAAACCTCCTACATCTACAAAATAAACTCTCCAAATTTTTTCCCTTTCATTTCTCTTGAACATTATTGTACTGTTGTGAGCCATAATATGGATTGTTTAAATTTGACTTTGGGAAAACTTAAGGACCTGAACTATGATATGTAAACCATGGTTAACAGATTTGTCTGATATGAATCTAAACATTTTGCTTCATTGACAAGCAGGCTTAGTGTAGTATGTGATGTCAGACAATAAACTGTTTTAGAAAACATAAATCTTTTTTTTTAAATATAGTTTATTAATTTTTACAATTAAAACCAGTCACAATACATACACAAATAAGCAAAAGAAAGAAAGAAAGAAAAGAAAGAAAAGAGAAGAGGAAGAGAGGGAAAGAATTTTAAGAAAAGAAAGAAAGAAAGAGGTTACAGGATTAAAAGTATTCTTATTTTAACAGTTTGCAAGATCTTCTTTTGTTTTCATCACCTTAACTTGTGTCATATAACCACACCTGTTTTTAACTTATATCGCTACCTCGTTGTTATGTATTGATACTTTTCTTTTATGCCTTATAATATATTATTTATCTTTGGTCAATCCAATTATACCAACAATTCCAGCTGTCATAGTATAGTGAAGTGTCTTTGTTTTTTAGCGCCAAAGTCAATTTATCCATTTCTGCGCATTTTGAGATTTTTTCAATAATCATTTCTTCTGATGGAATTTGGTGTTGTTTCCAATGTTGAGCGAAGGCTAATCTGGCCGCTGTTAAAATGTGTATTGTTATGTATTTGGTTTTTTTGGAAATTTGCTTGTCAAAAATCCCTAGTAGGAAGGACTCTGGTTTGTATTCGATCTGCTCTTTGGTGATTTCTTCCAACCAAGTTTTGATTTTCTTCCAATACTTTTGGGTTTCTGCACAGGACCACCACATATGGAAAAAGGTTCCTTCTTTTTTCCTACATTTCCAGCAATGCGGACTCATGTTGGGGTGCATCTTCGCTAACCTCGAAGGGGGGAGATGCCATCTATAAAACATTTTATAAAGATTTTCCTTGTATGCTGCCGATTTGGTAATCTTATTGTTTCTGCCCCAAACTTTCTCCCATTCCGCTAATGTGATGCTGCGCCCTACGTTCTTACTCCAAGCAATCATATTTCCTTTTACGATTTCTTCTTCTAGTTCTGTTTCTAATAAGTAGTTATAAAATTTTGTTATGTTTTTTTTATTTGATCCTAATAAAATTTTATCTAACTGTTGCAGTTTGTTATTAATTCCGAATTCTTTTTTGTCTTGTTTATATCTGCTTTGAATCTGAAGATAAACCCATTGATCAATTTTATGTCCTTGCTCTTGAAGATCCAGCCTCGGTTTCAAATTTCCTTGTGGGTCTAATAAGTCTTTGTATTTAATCATTTTGGTAAGCTCCAAATTGTTTGGGTGAATCATTGCCTCCATTGTTGAAATCCATACTGGTACTTTTGTATAATGTTTTTTCCTTATTTTCCTCCAAATTGTTAATAGTGCGTCTCTAATTAAATGTCTATGGAAATATTTTTGACTGGTTTTCCCTACGTCCCATAGAAAGGCGTGCCACCCCCTTTGTAAATCATGGCCTTCTAGAAATAGTATTCTTTTATTGGTTAAATTCACCCAATCCTTCAACCAAACTAATGAGGTGGCCATATGGTATAACTCCCAGTTTGGAAATGCTAACCCTCCCCTGCTCTTCATATCCTGCATTGCTTTTACATTTATTCTGGGTTTTTTCCCTTGCCAAATAAATTTCAGGGTTGTTCTATTGAGTTCTTCAAAAAACTTTTTATGTAATTTAATTGGGATCGTTTGGAATAAATACAAAAATTTAGGGAGAATGTTCATTTTAATAGTAGCAATTCGGCCTAGTAGTGAAATTTGAAGTTTCCCCCACGATTCTAAATCTTTCTTTACCTGATGTATCAGTTTATCATAATTGTTTTCTTTAAGTGTCTTACAGTGTGGGGTTAGCCAAATTCCTAAGTATTTCACTTTCTTTGTCACTTGTATCTGCATTATTTCTTCTAGTTCTATTTTCTGTTTTTCTGTTAGGTTTTTGGTCATTAATTTGGTTTTTTGTTTATTTTAAGTCCCGCTACTGCTCCAAATTTCTCTAATTCACTCATCAATTTTGGTCCCCTGTCTTTTGGTTCTTCAAGGAAGAAAATCATGTCGTCCGCAAACGCTTGCAATTTATATTCCTCTTTCTTAACTGTTAATCCCTTTATATCTGAATTCCGCCTAATTCGTGTTAATAATGTCTCTAATGCTAATATGAAGAGCAGGGGAGAGAGTGGGCAACCCTGTCTCACTCCTTTTTCTATCTTTATTGGGCGGGTGCATTCCCCATTCACTATTATATTAGCTTGTTGTGTGTCATATATAGCTGTTATAATATTTTCAAATTTGGTACCCAGATTCAAATTATAAATTTTTTGAATTAAAAATTGCCAATTCAAATTATCGAAAGCTTTTTCTGCATCTAGAAACATGAGTGCTACTTGTCTCTCTGGGTGGGCTTCATAAAATTCTAGTACGTCTAATACTATTCTTAGATTATTCTTTATTTGCCTAGTTGGAAGGAATCCATTTTGATCTTCATGTATATACAAGTTTAGCAATCTTTTTAATCTGTTTGCTATAATAGAAGTGAATATTTTATAATCAGTATTTAAGAGTGAAATCGGCCTGTAATTGTTTATATATCTGGGATCTGTATCCTCCTTCGGGATCAGCGAGATCAGTGCCCCCCTCCATGAGTCCGGCATCCTAGCTGCTAGTAAAACGTCATTAAAAACTTCCACCATAAGTGGTCCGATTTGATCTGCTATTGCCTTGTACAGCTCCCCTGGGATCCCGTCTGGGCCCGGGGTTTTATTATTTTTCTGGCTCTCTATTGCTGATTTCAATTCCGATTCAGTAATGTCTTTATTTAATAGTTCAGCCATTTCTTCCCCAATTGCCTTATCCTTTACTTCATCTAGATAATTCCTTATTCTATCTTCACTGACATCCTCTCTTTTGTATAAATCTTCAAAGTATTTATGAATGATTTCTTTTTTCTGTTCTATTTCCTGGTATGTATCTCCTTTGCTATCTATTAACTGGTATATCAGTCTCTTCTCTTTCTTTTTTTTCAATTTATAAGATAGCCATCTTCCTGGCTTGTTGGCATGTTCAAAATAGATTTGTCTAGTTAAGTTCAAATTCATAGTCATTTTCTCTTGATCAATTAAATTCAGTTTGTGTTTGACTATACTTATCTGATTTTGCAGTTTGGATTCTTTTGGGTTATTTTGTAGAAGGGTTTCTAGCTCCTTAATTCTCTGTTGTAATTTGTTTTGTTGGGAATATTTTTCCTTGTTTCTCTTAGCATTATAAGAGATTGTTGTGCCTCTTATAACCGCCTTCATCGTATCCCAGACATTTTGTTTCGTGGTTTCTCCGTTATCATTTTCTTTAATAAAAAAAATCAATTCCTCCTTTAATTTATTAATATATTCTTTCTCTCTTATTAATTGAGTGTTTAAGGTCCATCTTTTCTTTGGTTTTGCCCTGCCCTTCCATATTACCTGTATTGGATTATGGTCTGCCCATTCATTAGGCAAAATTTCCACTTCTTTTGTCTCATTTGCTATCTCTCCACTCATCCATGCCAAATCAATCCGTGTCCATGTTTGGTGGGGATTTGAATAAAATGTAAATTGTCTTTTTTCAGGATGTAATCTTCTCCATATATCTGTCAGATTTAGCTCTTTCATCATTTCCCTACAAATCTTGGGGAGCTCTCTCTTCCCCTTTTTATTCTTCCCGGCATTACTGTGATCCTTTTGGAAATCAGCAATGGAGTTGAAATCCCCTACCATACAAATATTTCTTTTTTGCAATTCAACCAATTTTCCATATAGGTGTTTAAAAAACTCTTTTTGGTCTCCATTTGGGGCATATATTACTACTAAAAGAAAACATAAATCTATAAACCACCAAATTAAGGTAAGTATACAAGGATTTTGAAAGACAAATCAGTAACAAGGTAGAATAACCAGTGGCTTTAATGCCAATACAGTTGAGTTTACTTCAACTTTACTCCAAAAAATATTAAAGAATAACATAAGCATTTTAGAATTTTCAGAACTTAGAACAGAATGCAATAAAACAAATTAAAATTAAAAAGACCAAAAATCAGATAAATATAATTTATACCTGTGTAGAAAAAAATAAAAGATGTATTTTTTTTAAAAAAAAAGAAATGCCCTTTTCTTTATGTACATTATTTACCTACCTACTAATGGCCTGTTCCTCATCTGTTATCCCCGTCTCCCTGAATGTCCTGTTTGATTCCTCTAAACTGAGGGCAATAGCTCTCTGTAGATCATCTTTGTCATCCCCTGTGAGATCAATTACATCTGGAAAGCAAACCTATGTTCCTCAATATTAAAAATGCATAGAATGAAAAATCAAATATATTAGCAATGATCAACATCTAGTTTAAATTTGTCTCTACATTTTACTTATTCCCAGCACTATAGTATCATTCAGCTGTGTAACTTGAGTTATTAATTATATTTGAACAATCAACTAAAATTTCATTACCTATTATACTTTCTATCACTTTACCTCTTTACTGGTATACATTTGCTGATTCATGAAAACTCTCATCTGCATTAAGCCTTAGATCTTTTTCACTTTGAAACTGAAATAGTGTAACTTTGAATCAATAAACAATTCTAACTAGGATGTCCATAGTAAAGCAACGTGAAATAGAAGGAAAACTACAAGAAAAACAAGGAGATTACATAAACAACTATAAACAGGACATTTCAGCCCACCAGGTCATCAAATAAATTTTCACCAAGCAGTTTCATTATGGCTATTGTACTGGTCTAATATGTTTAACCCATTTATCAGGAATAATTTTAAAGTTCTAAACAGCATCATGCCAACCAAAGAATTTGGATGCTGTCAAAAATCTGGGAAACTGTGAGAACTGGATCTCAAATAAAAACAGAAATAGAGACAAAGATTTTACAGATAGATAAGATTGACAGATGATAATCAGCTTTAGAGCAATTGCCATCACAAAGTTATGTTTGTCTAATGTAAGAATTTCTTGCATTTTTTTTAAAAAAATCATTAAATAAAACAGACAATATCAAATATAAGATATAAAAAGTTCATTAATATTCAGTAGAAACAGGTTTTTCTAGTTGTTTCAGTTGTGTAGTTATATGGTGAGAAAAAAGCACTTACTTGTATCTGCTTGGCTTCCTACACTTATATATCTGTCATTAGCAGGAAGTGCTGTTTGATAGTATGTTGTTTCTTCTTGCTGAGGAATCTTGGCATTCTTTGCAGTTAGGAGGGCTACTGCTAATTCTAGGTTTCCATTGCTATCCTTTAAATGTATAAGAATGAATTATCAGAATGCCATTTTATGATCAGCTTCTAACATCAAGTCCAGGTACATTTAAATTTTACATATTGCCATGAATATTATTAGAAACCTAATCATTTAAAAATAACATACTAATTAATAATGTGAAAGATAAGCAAATTTATATTTGAATGCAATGAAAGCTGAAATTTAATCAAAATCCACTGATTTAATATATTCGTATTCTGCAGTGGCAAATGAAATTGTTGAATGGCTGAATTAGATGCTGCCCATTGTATACGTTTCCTAAATAAAACATTTGCAAGGAGGTTTGAAATCAGTTTTGTAACTTTATTGTTCAACATGAAGTTGAATAAATGATCAGTTAAGCATGTAGAAAAATCATAACTACAAACACTAATATATCTATATTTAAACCCGAATGAATACAGTTTAAGGGTAAGCTGCTTAATTAGGAATGGGGAAATCATGTTTCAAGTCCATGGTCAGCTCTGGATGTTCAATAACGATTCTGGACCACTCACAATTTCCCCCGTTCGCCTACAATTTCAGCCTATTTGCAGGTCATTCAAATCAACCGTACAGTCTTGTATTGAATTGTATTTTTAATTTAGAGATCTAAATGTAGTTATCTTTCAAAATCACTGTACCTTCAAGGCTTGCTGTAGTACTTGAGTGTCATTGATACCAGTGATTTCTCTCAGCTGATTCAGAAACGTCTGCTGGTGCTGAAGAATTAAAGAGCTGATCAGCATAGAACACAAATTAAAGCAAACAAGCTAGTCAGTGGAAAAGCTAGGGTTTTTTTCCCCCTCTTTAAAGAAATGTGTCTAACAATATCAATGTGTACAATTTCAAAATGGAACATAGGGAAATTAAGTTTGGAGTAGCTGCTACAAATTCCATTAACTGCAGACAACATATCCATGGTAAAGTATAACACAATAAACTATGATTGTTGCTATAGATAAACAAACTTCCACACCATATGTAGTAGCTATATATACTTTTTAAATAAAAAAATGGAGGTTTAAAAATTGATTTTCCAAATTTCTAAATCATCAGCAAGTTAAAAATAAACTGAAGTGGCCAAGGAGCCATACACTATCACAAAACAACTTGAGAAAAGATTGGTTCCAAGAAATCTTTAGTTTTCCTTTGGTTTAAAATTTATAAGCCATTTTTTTTTCAAAATTCAACTTTTGTTAGGGTAGCATACACCCAGAGGTGGGATTCAGCCAGTTTGGGCCAGTTCAAGTGAACTGATAGTTAAACTTTTGCAGCTTGGAGAACTGGCTACTTGCACCACTGGCTGACCCCGCCCCCCTAGTCACTCCTTATCTCGCCTCTCCTGCCTTGGCCATGATATACTAGCTGGCGTTCTCTGGCTCCCTTGCTCGCTAGCCTCGAAGATGTGGCCCCCGCGACCCAGCCCACTTGCCTGCCTTCGCTCCGGCCTCCGATGCAACCCAGAACCCTACCGCGCCTTCCTTTGCCATTCTCCATTGCCTCTGACGTGGTCCAGCTACCTGCCTGTCTGGTGAGCCTTCCTTTGCCTCTTTGCCAGTGTGAATGGCCTGTTACAGGGCCTCCCTAGGACTCCCATGGCCTGTTAAAGGCTGATATGGAGAGTCCCTGAGCTCAATCCAGCCATCCCAGCCCCCCTTCATGCCTTCCTAGGGCTCCCCCAGCCTGTTAGACTGAAATGCAGGTCCCTGAACACGATTCAGCTGTCTCAGGCTCTCTTTGGACCTTCCTAGGGCTCCCCTGGCCTCTTACACGCTTAAATGGAGAGTTCCTGGGCTTGATCCAGCTGCCCCAAGCCCCCTTTGGGCCTCCCTAGGGCTCCCCCGGCCTCTTACAGGCTGAAATTGAGAGTTCCAGGGCCTTATCCGGCCTCCCCACTCCATTTCCCATAGCTTTACTGTACTTACTTTTCGAAGAACTGCAGAAAAGGCTGAGCCACGTGGCAGAGAAGCCAAAGTTTTTTATTCAGAAGCTGGTGAAGCTGTAATAACATGAGATATAAGGAAAATAGCTTTCCCCATCTGAATAAAAGTCTTCAGCTTCTCTGCCATGAGGACCTGCAGGCTCAGTTTTTACCCAGTGTGGTCAGACTTAGTTTGGACACAGTCTGCTTGCTGCTGACTGGCTAGTTCGAATAAGCAGCTTCAGGGATTTGGACGTGGAAGCCAATCAACAAGGACTTTGCAGTTCAGCCTGATGAGACAAAGGAAGCAACCTTCCTTTAATTGGAGGCTGCTACTGCCTCAGTCCCTGAAGCAGGAGGCCGCTGTGGCCCAATCCAGGTCTAGGCCTGCTGGCCACATGGCCCCAGCTGAAGTTTTTTACTCAGAAGCTGGTGAAAATATTTTCCTTTGATTTCATGATCTTACATCTTCACCATTATTTGAATAAAACACTTTGGCTTCTCTGCCAGTAGGTCAGCCTCTTCTGGACATCTGGAGATCTTCAAAAGGTAAGATCTTCAAAAAGTAAGTAATAAAGTAAATGGCATGATTAATTTTTCTATTATTTTCAGTGGGAAGTAAAGGTAATTAAGTTAGCATGGATGTAACCTATTATGGTTATGTTTAAAAATATTTTTGTATGTTAAAAATGTCCCTGATTTGCAACTAAATCATTTATGTCCATCCTTTGCTTTTTGCAGCAAATTGTACATTTTTGTTTTAATAAAAGCAAAGTGAATATTGAGAATCAATCTGTTTCTTCAGAGTAGTTCCCCTCTCACATCCTCTAAAGCTCTACTCCTGATTTTTCTAAATAATTTGTCTATTTAGAACAACATAAAGGAAGCAGGAAAAAAGGCAATAGAATTCCCAAGGGAGCAAAATCCCTACAGCTATATAATGATGGTCTCGTGGTCCTACTGCCACAGTAAAAAGCAGTAAAAACAACGACTTTAAAATACAGCTATTACTGTTTCCAAAATATATACTGGTACTTGCCTAAAATTTTAGAAGGTACCTATATTAACAGATTTCATTAGCAGAAGAACAGCTTCTAATATAGGGGGGAATAATCACAAATCCAACAAGTTTTTATATTTGCTAACTTTGTAACTGTGTGCCGCCTGTGTAATATGAAACATCAAACAAACTTTCCCACATAGGTTGCCAAAAGAGAATCAGTGGATTTTAACATTATTCATTCATTCTTAACTGCATGAAGCAAGTTCAGAACAAAGACAGAAACACAACACTGTCTCCGTGGTCATAATCATAAGTGTCCCCTACTTAACAGCTATGTTTGAATACCAAAAATCCAGAGAGGGAAAGGTGTATTGCCTTCATACACCCACTTTTACTTTCCCATATACATGTGTAAGAAACTGGGTACCAAAGAAAACCCATGTGAGGGGAACAAAGAACGCTGACCTTGGACTAATCAGTGTGAGTCCAAGCTTTTTGGAGTTTGGGAGCTTTTTTGAGCTTGTGAGCTTTTTGGACAATTCATGAGTATAGGATGAATTACAAAAACTGGGAGCACCAAAACATTCTATTTAAACATTTATAATATGTATATAAACTACCCTCTATTGAGAGATTTTATGCTATGTTACAACCCATAAAAGCAAAAAACAAAGCAAAAAAGTAAAATCACTACCAAATTTATTGAAAAATTAATAAATAGCAACAATTACAAAGAAGCAATTACAAAGAAGACGACAGATCACTTGGAAAATGGTGGAATAGAGACTCTAGATATAAATTATTGGAAAGTTAACTGCCAATCCATTCCAGGCCCACAATCTCAAGTCATGAACCAGGTATCCAAATGTCTGAGATCCTAATGAGTGTGTGTGTGTGTGTGCGTTTACTAATCATTATACAATTATAGTTATATATATAAAATGATACACACAATCATTTTATATATACATACATATACACATACATACACATATGCATGCATACATACATACATATATTCTCACAATTAGTGGATAAATTAGGAAAAAAATATTATTTCAATAGATGATTACTGCTGTGAGATTTCTACGGGCAGAGATGGAAAGATTCAACATTTCCCACCACAGAGGAATGGTTAGCAAAGTTGACAGATTTTGCTGAAATTGAT
The DNA here is from genome assembly GCF_900518735.1 of Pseudonaja textilis. Next base: position 8,227,528 of record NW_020769322.1, read on the forward strand.
AATCAATTTCTTTTATTATAGAAAAGACATTATATTTGTTGGTGATTGGAAGCATCTTATTAACTCTTTGCATAAAAAAACAAAAATTTGAACTCGTGATTTATGGTTTTGATGATTACACAGGTTGTATTATTGAAAGAACAATCAAACTTTGCAAGAGACACATTTTAAATACATCTGTACTTATAACTTCTGCCTGGGGGCAATCAGAAATCAGAAATGACATGATTGCAATACATGCCATGATTTCAATACAATTGCACTGATTTTATTTTGAAGGCAACTGCGTTTTTTAAATATGTGTTTGAATGCTTGCCAACTCAACTTCATAGCCCAATTGGTTTAGCCCTCCACAACAGTCCCAGTTTCTCATGTGATTCCTTGAGAAAATCAATTGTTCATCCTGTCTTACAGTATTTCTGTTGAAAAATCCTTGTTTTTTGTATATGTAGTCCTCAATTTATCACCATCTGTTTAATATGGATTCAAAGTTATAATGGCCTCAGAAAAAATGATCTATGACCCACTCTCAAAGTTATGACTGTCACATCACATAATTACAATTTGGGCACTTGGCAACAGGCTTGCATATATGAAGGTTGAAGGATCTTCTGGTTATATGATTGTGATTTGCAATGCCTCAGCTGGCTTCCAACTCACAGTCAATTGGGAAAGCCAAATTCACTTAACAACCACATGACTGATTTAATGACCTGGTGATTCACTTCATGACTGTGCTAAAAATGGTTTCAAAACTAAGTCCAGTTACGTGGTGATTTCTTAACTATTGCTTTGCTTAGTGACCAAAATTCTGATCCCACTGTGATTGTAAGTCAAGGATGACTTGTATGAAATTTGTATCTAGAAATGACTGTATCCCATCGATTCTTTTCATTTCACTAGAGTTTTGACAAACCTTATCTATATTCTCATTTGCACCCAAATTTACTCATTTAGGCTGTCCCATCTTAGCTTGGAGACATCAGGAGCTGGCATTAAAAATTGTGTACCTTCTTACTTCGCAACTCTTGTTGAAATAAATATTTTGCCTTCTGTTATAAGCACCTGTTAATCTACTTTCAACAATGGCCCTAACCCTAATAGTATTTTCTAAACCACAGACATATTTCTGAAATGGATACTGTCCATACCTGGCAGATTTCCCAGCAAGCTCTCTTTAAAAGTATTTTGATTCTTATGCCATTGTTGCCTAGTTCCATTTTGAGTTAAGCGGAACCCATCTGATATGTTTAAAATTGGCATTACCAAAAGTGCCCCAGGGCCTAACAAATCTAAAATCACTTTATCTTGCACTACTGCTCTATAAGAGCACTAAAGTTTCCCTGGAAACTTTACATAAAATTGCTATCTGATGGTTCTCTGTGGGAACAGAAGACTAAATCTTTTGATATTACCAAATGTAGCTCTTCAAGATAATAGCTATATTTATATCACTTTAAGTCAGAAATCCTGATATTAAAATATAAATTATATGCTGGTATATGATGCCAACATGAAGAAGTTAAGAAAATAAAGAATTGGGGGCGGGGGGAGGATTATCAAATATTTGAATATATATTTTTCTTCCTTTTTCTTTTGAAATGACATTTTAAAAAGAGAAGAAAATATTTCTCATGCACAAGAAATTCACAGCTTTGCAAATTTAATGTTTTTACTTGTTTTTTTTACAAACTCAAAGACTTCTTTATTCTGTTAAAGCATAAACAAAATTATCTGCTGTTTCCCAGCAATAGTAACAATCATAGAGTAACAGAAAGTATAAACTTTTGGAAGGTTATGCTAATGAAAAGTACAGTAGAACTGTGGATACATATAGTGAGGATGGTGGTCTTTTTCTATTTGTCCTCAGTGATCATTATCACAACAACTTCACATCAAGAAATGTGAAAGTCAACTGAAAATATACAAACTGACATATTGCCTTCTTTAAAAAGTAGTCTAAAACTGTATATTTTTCAAAAGAGGATAACAATTTTCTATGCATTGGCTGAGGTAGAAAAGATCCATAAGAATTTGTCATAAAGGAAATCTAATGCTACAACAGCAAAGATAAATAAGACATACTCTCTGGACCAAAATAAAAAGCTTCTAGAGTTTAATTTTAATCAAGCCATTCTTTTATTTTTAAGAATGAGTTCAAAAGTCAAAATCAGTTGATTCTAAGACAATGAGAGAAAGATGTCTGTTTTCTTCTAAGACAATGAGAGAAAGATGTCTGTTTCTTGATTATATTGGGAAAATTTCAACATTAAAACAAGTTGAGTACAACAACAAAATATTGAAAGAATCATTCCATTCTGGCAAACAAAATATTCTTGTAATAGTGCTAGTTGTACAAGTTGACAGAAGAAGAAAAACAGACTTCTGAATTAATTAGAAGTTTACTATGTACTGGAGAAACCTCAAATCTGGTGAAATTGCTAGTGAATACCATCATTTTTACAACCATTCTCCCCAATAGGGTTGGAAAAGAGCCCAAACCCAAGCTGTGGTGAAAGGTATAACCCCCCACCCCGGTGCTCTACTTAACTACAACTAGACAAAATTCCATTTCCTTTGCCTTACTCACTGTTTCTATGATTCCATAGCCACACTGTGTTGAGCAAACAAGTTGCAAGATCATTAGGACACTGCTTAATGAAATCACCAGAGGCAGCAAGGACATTGGACATCACAAATCTCCATTTAGATGAGGAAGCAGCAATCACCAGTTGTTTCAACTTTAAATAGTTGATGTTAAGGACTTTCTGAAGGACATGTTGTGTTGCTCATCCTATGAATACAGTTTTCCAATCATCCTCTCTTCTACACTCAGTGATCCATCATGTTATGCACAGATAGTAGAATAATTTCTGAATGAGCCTGACCAATGCCACTGTAAGCAAATCCCAGTTACCAGAAATCAGATGAGGTGCCCAGGTTTGCTGTCGGTGCAACATTCATTATGGTAGATAGTTAATGCTTCTAAATTACCAACCACTGATATCACTAATGCATCCCCTCTTACAACTGGAGCACCTGCTGAGATTAAATTGGCTTCTGGAAGACTCAGAAGACAACAAAGCTAAGACACTGAAATGACAAAAACGATGGCATGTATCTCCAGGGTTTAGAGCCAAGCCTGAGGCATTTGCTACTTCTGCCATGAACTTATTTGTTCTTGCCTTTTCTCCATATGCTCTAGCACAACACACATGCAGAACTTTGTGCACATGTCTTCAGCATTATGGTTAGCAATGCTATATATAAGGAGTAGTAGCAAGCCTGTAGTATGAGAATAGTAGAAGCTCTTGATCATTATACCATGGAGGTGGAAATATAAGTGTTGCAAAAGATTACTTGTGAAAATGCTAGCCATGTCCACTTTGTACATCAGATGTAGGATGTAGAATAGTTCAAGTTGCCATATCGAGCATTGAGCACTTGCAGAGTTTGGTGATAGTGCAGTGGTTCTGGATCTATTTCCAGTGTCAAGTTGCGATATAGAATATAGCTGAGCAACTGCTCAAAGACTAATTTCAGTAATGCTTACGTTGTACTAAAGAATTGTGACAGCAGAAGTAAATATAAGGGAAATGTACTGTTAGTAGCATAATTTACAGCATAGGAACCCAGTTTACAAAGCAAGAAAGATCATGAACTTCCCTATATTTTTCACATTATTTCAAAAAATAGTATCCATTTTATTGATCACCATAATATACAATGGCTCAACCAAGTTCCAATTTATAGAGATTCATACCATTCCATATATTACCAAATGATCATATATGATTATAACAATCTGTCCTTATAGCAATAGCATTTAGACTTATATACTGTTTCTTAGTGCTTTATAGCCCTCTCTAAGTGATTTACAGAGTCAGCATACTACCCCAAACAATCTGGGTCATTTACCCACCTTGGAACAATAGAAGGTTGAACCAACCTTGAGCTGGTTAGAATCAAACTGCTGGCAGTTGGGAGAATTAGCCTGCAATACTGCATCCTAACCATTGTGCCACTACTGTTCAAAAATACAAATCCTGGTAGCCTTCTAACTATACATATAGTACAATACATTATTTCCTTTTATATTAAGAACACTAAAGCACAGAATTACCAGATTTTAATAAGGTTAGATTCAAATCTATGTTCGACTGCAGTTAGTTTGGGAGAGCTGTACTTTTTCAATGCGATCTACTTCACAAGGATTTTATAAGTATAAGTAGTAACCAAACCATATAAGCTGTCCTATATCTCTGAAGAATAACATTCAAAGGTAGACCTTTACCTTTATTTACACCCACAAACTCTGGTCAATCACAAAGACTTATTCTTGAACATGGACTGTTGTATTTGAGAAAATTTTGTTTCCAATACCTTTGATCCTGTTTATAAACACACTAACTTTGCCTTCACCAAAATGCAACTGGTATTTTTTTCTTCCATTCAATCATGTCATATTCTTGAAGATTGTTTGGACAACTTCCTGCAGGGTATTTTTTTTTGGGGGGGGGGCAGTTTCTCAGAAGTGGTTTGCCATTGCCTCCTTCCTAGGGCTGAGAACAATGATTGGCTCAAGGTCATCCAACCAGTTTCATGCCCAAGACAGAACTAGAACTGTCTCCTGCTTTCTAGCTTGGTGCTTTAACCATTACATCGAACTCTCTCTTCCCTTTATTAATCAGGACATCTTTTTTTACTAATTAACAAGCCTCATCTTAAACTATGCACTTTTAACAAATGCCTGATTAGAATCCTAAGTCTAACTCATTTTCATCTAACCGTTTGATCCTCCAGTTAAGAAATAAACAGGAAAAGTGTCATTGTTTTAATACAATCTTCTCTCAACATAACATATTACCGGTCCCTTTCAGAGCCAAACTTTTAAATACCTCTGTCCGTCGTTGTTTACCAGGCAATGTAAATGTAAAGTATTACAGAACTTTGCAGGAGGGATGTCTCAAGATACAAGAAGTAGTGGCGAATGTGGATGCTTCTGAATTCTTCTGTTTAGAAAGTGTCACTTTGGAGACAGGAGATAATACAGCGAGCAAAAAGGTGAATTAGTAAATCCACCGGCAGACCCCCTTAGATGCTTCTGATAAGGTAAGGTGGGAGTGGGGAAACGGAACAAATGAGGGACAAGAAGAGCTTTACAGCACCCAAAGAGTAAGGAAAGAAGAAAAAAGTAACCACTATTGAAGGGAACCCTGCCCAAAGCCACAACTACCTTCCTTGGCTAAGCGGGTCGGTAAGAACAACCCCATTCCACAACTTCCCCTCCCTACGCAAAGGTCACGGAGGAAGCAGGGGGAAAAAGGAGGGTGCGCAGATCCGCCTCGGTGGAGGCTCTAGAGCGCGAGGCCCTCGCGCAACTAAAGGGCCCGTTGCCGCGGTGGCGGCCTGAGCGAAGTGGAGGGTCTCTGTGCGAGGGTCGCTTTCCTCCTTCCCGGCCGGCTCTTCCCTTACCTTCTGGGTGTTGCTCTGCTGCAGCACATTCTGCTCCACGGTCATGGCCTTTTCCCAGCTTCGGCTTCCCTCCCTGCCGGCCTAAGGGAGTGACGAAGAAGAAGGGGCGCTGGCGAGAGAAGGCTGAGAGAACTGGAGCGAGCGCCAGGCCTGAGCGGACCCAGGAGGAAAAGGAGGAGGGATAGGAGGCCGCCGCTGAGTCAACGCAGCCGTGACGTGACGCGCCGCCCAAACAAGCAGCAACAACCCTGAGGAAGAGCAGCGCGCTTTCGGGCCGGCCCTACGCCTGCTGAGCGGAAGGCGCGCCCACGGCGTCGCGGCCTCAACCAAACCTGGCCGGCCCTGCAATGGGAGTTTCGGCTCCTCCCATCTCGCCGTCGTTTCTCTTCATTACGTCTTAGAGCGCGTTCCCACACCCAGCTTTACTCGGATAATGAATAATTAAAACTATGTAAAAGTAGCACTGCGTGAATAAATAGCGTAAGAGGTGACGAGCAGTTTCCTTTTAAACAGATATATCAGGAAATTTTATTCGTTTGATAATAACATCCCTCTGAGCGACGTTACCTATTTCCCCCCTTTTTTCTGATACTAAATACAGTGGTCATTTCCTCCACCCCACCCCCACCGCGCTTCTTTTTACTCGGGCCGACTTTCGGTTCTTTCCTCTTCAAGTTCTTTTATTGTAAGGGCGTGCCCATTTTTTTTTAAAAAAATAAGGAAATCTTAGTTAACCCTTTAGCCGAATTTCCAGAGAACAACAAACTTTCTTTTCATCACATAAACGTCGGAGAGGATCAATGTGCTTCAGACACTCAAGAGGGCTGGGTTGCTTTTGTGTTAACAAAAATTTGGCAGAGAAAGAGGCTGATGAGAGACTACGAGGATGATGCTGTTCGTACAAGAGTTGTTTTGCTTTCTATAGGGATTCTCCATTAAACCGTCCAGTTCCAAGCAAATAACAACCAGCCATTGAGCAATCAGAAGATGCAGCCATAATTTGCTTAATCCTTGATGTTAAAAAACAACTACTATATTATATTATATTATATTATATTATATTATATTATATTATATTA
>NW_020769322.1:8241969-8290824 GCF_900518735.1 Pseudonaja textilis
TATATTATATTATATTATATTATATTATATTATATTATATTATATTATATTATATATATATATTATATTATATATATATATATAATATCCCTCTCTTTGCCCATCAAAGAATTGAAGCATTATGAAAATATGTTCTGATTTACAAAATATATATAGCAATAATGTGAATTATTTAGATTATGTCTAGACATGATTCTATGCTAACAATATTATTTCTCAAATCTACCTAATGTACATAGGTAAATCTGTATCTTTAGAAGCAAATAATGTCTTTAGTAGAAGCTAACACATTTGAAATATATTTCAAATATATCTATATTATATAAATATATATGCTTTTGAAATATCATACATTGCAATGTCCTACCTGTCAATGAATACTTCAGCTTCAACCATAACCACACAAGAGCAAACAAGAGATATAATCTCAAGGTTAATTGCACCAAACTTGATTGCAGGAAATACGACTTCAGCAACAGAGTGGTCAATGTCTGGAATACTCTACCTGACTGTGGTTTCTTCCCCAAACTCCAAAACTTTAACCTTAGACTATCTACTATTGACCTCACCCCTTTCCTAAGAGGTCTGTAGGGGATGTGCATAAGCCAACCAACCTGCCTACCATCCCTGTCCTATTGTTTGTTTTATTTTTTATTTTTCTTATATGTATCCATGTATTTATAACTATGTTTTTACTTATACCTATTATCTTGTAAGCAATTGACAAAAATAAATAAATTAAAAAATAAAAATAAAAATGTATTAACACAGCTGTTCAATCATAATTATTTTATAATGGTTATATATTTATGATTTCAGAAATGTAATATGTCTTGCTTTGAAATATAAAATAAGGTGGCCCAGGATTTTGATTAAAGGGCTTTAAAGGTTAATAATGCCCATAACAGTTAATATTTTGCACATAAACTAAACTATTCTTTTTTTTTTTAACAAATTTTATTAATTTTTTTAAAAAACATACACAAACAAACAAAACATAGGATGTAGTAACATAAAATATCTTTTTCTAAAAAACACATAGAATATCTTATTTAAAAACAAGATAATTCCAAATTATAACATTTCTATACAAACACAATTTAATATGTATATTTATCTTATCTGTTCAACTTCATATCTTTTCCCAACTTCTCTTTACTGCTCCCTTTCCTTCTCTTTAATTGTATTTCTTTTGCCTTAATATATATATATATTCATTATATATAGTTTCATTAATTCTCTTCCAACATCCTTTCAAACATAAACAAACATTACACAAAACATAAATACATAAAACTTCTTTTTGGAAAGCGGCTTACCCCGGGTTAAATCTTTTTGTACAGACATAAATCAAATTCGTGCTCACATAATATACTATTTCATATCTTATTTAACATTCTATATTTTCTATATATTTTCTCTCTCTTATTCATTCTTTTGATTTTATTTTATTTATTTCATCTCAATTTAAATAATTATACTTGCATCTTTTGTCCGTTCTCTTTCAATCATCTATTTTTCCTTTCTTTCTAATACAATATTTCTCCTGTAACCACTGGTTGAAGTATGACAACTTTTTATTTTTCCCCTAAATTTTACACTTAAGATAATACATACTTTCCATACTGATTCTGCTTCGTACATTCTAAGTACTACATTTCAAAATAATAAAACAAGCAAATAATATTGAATTTAATAAGTAATAATAAAACCAAGAAAAAAGGAATATTAAGTTTATAATATAATAAGAGCAGTATTTCATAGTAAATTAAACTCTATTATCAAATCTTAAACATTTTCATAGCTTCCCTTTAATGCATTGTTAATTCATGAAATATTTTAATTTTCTAATTCAATTTCAAATACTAATATCTACCATAAAATCTTATGTACTTTTGCAGAATCATTTTTATAAAATTATATCTTACCCCTTATCTCTGAAAAAAACCTGTTTTTTAACATAAAAGTTTAAAACTTTTATGACTTCTCTTTCCTTTTTCCCTTCCTTTCTTGTCAATTCTAGCTTTTTGACCCCACCATCTCTCAAGTTTCACTCTGTTTATCTTCCCTCTCTGTTGTATTTCTCTTTTCTGTTGCTTTCTGACATCATATCAATTTTTCATCTTATTTTTCTTTTTCTTGGTTGCTTTTTTAAGTCCTGAGTTCACCATTTCTTTGCCTCCCTTATACTTTTCTTCCTCCACTGAGAGTATTTGTCCATTAAAGATGGCTTCTTCTTCTTGGTCCCAGCCTTCCTATCGCCGTTGTATTTCTTGATAGGTAGAAATCACCATTTCTAAAAAGTGAAAAATAGATCCAGAAGAGCCCATGCCTTCCTGTTCCTCTTCTTTCAATTTTTGAAATTCCATTTGTAATCCTTCAAAAGATAATGCCATTTTTTCCCTTTTTTAAAAAAAACAACCCAAATATCTTTAATCTTTCAAGAAATAGTTCACAAAGATCGCAAACTCACAAAGCAAACCAAATCAAAGCACACAGTTTCATTTAGCACTTTCTTATTTCTATATTTTCTCTTCCTAGGGTAGAATTCAGATACACAGTTCCAAAGTAATCTTCTAGAAGTCATAATACCTTTTATTTCTGATCTTGTAAACTCAAAGCAGTCTCCTTCAGTACGATCTTAAAATAAATCTTTACCTCTTCCCTTCTTGTAGTCCCAGTTCAGCCAAAACTTTCACCTTCACCTACTTCCTCCTGCACAGATCTTACCCGGCTGCAGGCTTCTTTGTGGCGGCCATTGCTGACCGCCGCTCTACCACCTAAACTATTCTTAAGAATGTTTTATGAATGTTGCCACTTCCAAAACTTTCTGCAATCTAAACAGAGTTTGTCAGTTTTGATCATTTTCCTCTGTTATCAGCCTCTATTTTTAAATTCCAACCCTGGCTTTTCAATACAATCCTGGTCTTCAGAAATAATAAACTTTTAAAAGCACAAAAATCATACATACTTGCACATATACATACGTTAATATGAAATATAGATACACAATCAAGAAAAAATTTAAAGACTGTGAAGGAAAGCCCTGTAAAATAAAAAAAATAGTTATTTATTTCTTTATGTGCAAAACAGATCTTGCTGAGCAATTTGTTGGAATTTATGTCATTGTTTATAATCAATTTCTGTGATCTTTTTGCAGGAGAACTACTGTTTCTTCTGCTTCTTTGCACAGTCTGAATTTTGAATCATTTGATGATTTTTTTTCAGATGTGGTCTTGATTGCACCAATTCACTCTTGAGCAGTCAAAATCAGTTTCTCTTTTTAATTGTCCATTTGTGAATCATTGCTAGGTTTTATCTTAATCCAGTTTTTTCACAATCTTTTGACCATATAATGTTTTTCCTTGCCAGCATTCTGTTCATGTTTTATTACATTATTTCAATACTCACTTTTTGCTTCTTATACATAAGTTCTAATTTTTGGGCTGCCTTTTACATAATCAGTCAATACACGGTTTTCCTTTTCAACATTTTGTGTGACTTGAAGTACCTATTTCTGCAGGTAAAATCGAGCAATGTATAGTAACTACTGAAATGTTATACAATATAATCTGATTTTTAACAGCAGGCCATAATGGTACAATTTTTGAACATAGTATGCTTTTGTCTTGTATGTGGTTTTTAATTCCATTTATTTATTTGGCTATTACCCAGTCATAGCTCCTGAGTCCCACTGCTCATTTGTCAGCAGATGGCCGGGAAATCTGACTTGTTGAACTGGGCAACATACAATCTATTATGCAATTCTTTTTCTCTTTTCTCTTTTTCTGTTTTCATAATGAATGGGTTGATAGATACATGGATCTTCTATGGATCTTAGTATGGATCTTCTACTGAGACAAATTTAAATCGGTAACTCTCTGATAGAATTCACTACTCATAAGAGCACCACAAAATCCTCTCTCATGACATACAGATATCCACGATGGTGATTATTATGGTTAGTTGAATAGCCAGGTGGAATTTTTTATCTACATAGTGTGTCGTTCCCAAAGATCTGATATAGACAGATGTTGTTTAATAAGTGTTAAAAGTATCATTATAGAACATAAGTTGTTCCAAGTAAAGCTAACTTTTCTGATAGGGATTTTGTCATAGTTGATGATGTTCAAGTAGTGCTTCAGAAGTTTTGGTATTGCACCCAAGGCACCTATTTCTATGGATTCTAATTTTGCTTTCTTTTGCTACAGTTATTCTACTTCTGTTTTCAGGTCTTTATATTTTGTGATTTTCTCCAGTTCTTTCTCCTCTATTCTGCTACCTCCAAGTACTGCCAAGTCCACTAACCAGACTTTTTTTTTGTTCCTTTTTTATGTACAATTGTTAGGTCTGGAGTGTTATTTGATGGGTGACTGTTAGTTTGAATTCTGTCACTTTTAGTTTGAGCACTGTCACTTCCTCATTTTCTATTACTTTGTGTAGGACATCTACTCAGGCTGAGCCCAAGGGTGGGGGTCAAATGAATCATCAATTTGGATTCCCTACACTCCCACAACAAATCCAGCCCCTCCAATCCTATTAATTCTGTTGACCTTTATTTAGTGCCAATTTTGTTTGACCATTAATAGATCAGATTCTTGTATGTAGGTTGCATGTAATAAAATTTAATTCTTTGAATTCAACTCTGTTCCTGGTTATATGCATTTGACACTTTGTCTACTTTGTGGTGATTATTTTCATCCAGATTCTATGTTGTTTTCTTATTATTATATACTGAATAATGTGAAATCACAGCTGCCAGTTCTTTAGCTGTTGTTGGCCTCCATACACGTACAAATCTTCCCAAGAACCTAGAATGTTGTAATATATCAACATGATATATATGCAGTTCTATTATTGATTGGTGGCACAATCAGCAAAATGTTTAGATTATTATATTATCCACCTAAATTATAAAGATCTAAATAGTTTTCATAATTTTCCAGATGTTTTCTCTTTATATCTTTCTTTACTTTAAATTATTATTGTGATTTGAAATTTTATTATTTAATTAACATTGTTGTATGTATTTTTCTTTCCTTTTGTTAGTTACTATATCATTAGTATTTTTCCCCTTAGTCTAGGAAGCTTAGAGGGGACAGATTATTTGGCGAAGTTGTTGTGGAGAGCTGACATATTATGGTTATTGGGTTTCAGCTGTATATTTACAACCTCAACTATTCTTAGATTGAAAGCAATATGCGATTTCACAACCAGTTCAAAAGACACGCTTTAATTTCTGCTTATCAAGTTAGTAAACTAATTTTCTGGATTGAAGCATTTGTAGTTAGACTTTCTAGACATTGGTACAATTCACTATATTTACGACAAAACAAAGTTGGCATTATTTTGTAATTCTACATTTGTAAGACAATAGAATATTTTCAAACTGTTCATTATATATGCAGTCCAGGAATTTTTCTGTAAATGACGTTCAGTAGCAAAATCAGGTAGATTTTAAATGTCATATCTGTTATTCAGAGAATTAAAAGTAGTTGGAGAAAAATCTATTGACATATCAGTAAAATTATGTTTGAAACCATCTTCTGAAGCTGGATTTTCTAAATACATAGTAAATACAATTTTTTTCTCTGTGTATTCTGAAAAGACATACATTTCAAACCAGGTAAATGTTGAGATCCAGTTGTGGGAGCCAAGAAGAAATGGATGGAGGAAAAGTGGGAGTGAAAAAGCAGAAACATACTTTAACATTAAGAAAATCAAGCTGGTAAGCAAACTATTGGGTAGCCTTAATAGCTTTAGAAAGGTATATTGTATGTTCTATAGATTTTGTTACTATTAATTTTGATGCTCAGAAAGTGGCTGTACTTTGGGAATGTTTTCAGAACTATAGGTTTCCCAGCCTATAGGGATTATACCATTTCACATAAGAATCTTCCTGTCCTGTCTAGTCACCCTAAATTTTCTCTTTTGTCTACAGTTATCAATACTAAAATGGCTGGATGCCATATAATATTTTTAGGATCCACAAAGTGGGGTGGTGGGGTGGTGGTAGTGGTATTTTTTTCCTTTTTTTAAGTCTTCCATCTAAGATGACCAATCGTCCTCCTTTAGGAAGGACAGTCCTTCTTTTGTAAGTTCTGTCCTCTCTCGAAAAATATCCTCCTACATGTCCTCCTTTTTGATATTTGAAAACTAATCTGTAAATCTCCATATTTGATCGATGCCGATCCAATCCGTTGTGTGTGATGTGACGTATTTGTATTTGACATGACGATTCATCAAGGCTCGGTACAGTGTGGCGAGACTTGATTATGAGATGCATGTGCTCCACATAGGAGAATTGTTTTGAGAGAGTGCACCGCACGCAATAGTGCACCATGCGCAAGTGGCTTTGTTTTTTTTCTTCAACTTATTTGTGTCCTCCTCCTCATTGTAAAAAAGTTAGTCACCTTACAAATACTATAAAGACCCATTTTAAAGTGCAAGTGCAAAACTGAGAAAATGATTGTCCCCTTAGCATTATTTACATGCCTTAGGACTTCAGGCATATTAGCTAGACATCTGCAAGACTAGCAGCCTCAGATTTTTTGGAAGAAACAAGTTAGGATGAATTGGCAAAAGGAACTTTTGCTCAACATCATTAGCATAGCATGGCATGATTAAACAGTAAAATATCTATTTTGCAAGTAAATGCTGACATCTTCTGGACACTCAGCAATAGTGTGGCCACTACTGAGTTTGGAAAAAAGTTTTAGAAATCGTTTTTTGTTCACTAGTGAACATTATATAAGCAGTGGATATAACAACCACATGAAATATTCCATATCTTTTATTAAAAAGTCAAGTCATACACATTTTAAAAGAACTTCTTAAAAGGTATATAGATTTTATCATGGAAAATAAAGTTCAGAACTAGATCTTCAGCTCTGAAATGTGTGCCTCTATATTCAATGAAAATTAAAGCAACTATTAAAAACTACAATTAACAAAGATAAATATATCTTGCATATGAAACCAATCCAATTATCTTTTAATTATAGCCTTCCCTGTATATAAAAAAAATGCATATGCAGTTCACCACTAGATGTCCTCCTCATCTTAAAAGAAAAACAAGATTTTTAGGAAAAAATATCAGGTATTTAAAACAATTTCAAAAGTATTTAGGAAAGAAAAAGGTATATAAAACCATTTGAATTTCTTAACAAATTATGAAGTAGATGTTTCTGGTTCATTGAATTAATCTATATTGCCAAACATGCACTGATAGAGTGTTTTTCATAAAAAAAGATTGAATATGATATTAAATTACACAACATACACTGTACAAAGTTAATCTTAGACTTATTCTAGCTTCTTAATTCAAACAACCATTTCTCATAACAGTTAAACTTTATCTTGAGTTACATTTTAACCAGGTAGCATCTTAAAAGACAGTTTAAAAACTATTAATAACTAGAAATGATAAGTAATAAATTTGAACAAATTTATACTAAAAAATTTAGTAATACTTTATTTGTATGCATGTAGATGCATGTGTATAGTATGTATATGTGTAGGTGTACAGATATGCATATACTGTATATTTCTTCCATTCAATTGTATCCTATTCCCAGAACTGCCTACACAGTCCATGCAGTTTTCTTATCATGGTTCTTCAGAAGTGGTTCGTCATTGCCTTCTTCCTAGGGCTGAGAGGAAATGACTGGCTCAAAGTCACCTAACTGGCTATGGGCACTGCTAAAGCAAGATTAGAACTCTTAGTCTCTCCCTATTTAGCCTGATACCTTAACCTGTATGCCAAACTGATCCCCAAAAGGGATTGAGTAATAGCAAACAGGCTGCCAAGCAGTTCCTGTGGTTGCAAGAAGAGCAAAGAAATACTGCCTCTTACTGCCATGAGGTTAGCCTTAGGAGTAACTCTAGCTCAGTACTGATCAGATTTATCCCTCATCTTCCTCTAGTGATGCTCTAGATGTTTCTTGACCCTTTTAAACGTCTTTAATTCCTCCATGAATCATGGAGAATGATGAGAATGATGAGCCAAGAGAGGTTGCATGGGCACGATTCTATCCAAAGCTTCTTATATAATGCATATAAATCTGCAGAAAGGAAGATAGATACAAAAGTTTAGATCATTAGATCAGTAACTAAATACAGAAAGGATTTTATGTTTTCTTAAGACAGTAATAGCAAAGAATTGTTTAATATTGTGATGCACATATCAGTAAATTGTCATATGTTTATCGTTGTTTGCCTATTTGTGGTAAATAATAGAATAGAATAGAATAGAATAGAATAGAATAGAATAGAATAGAATAGAATAGAATAGAATAGAATAGAATTCTTTATTTGCCAGGTGTGATTGGACACACAAGGAATTTGTCTTGGTGTAAATACTCTCAGTATACATAAAAGAAAAGATACATTCATTAAGAATCAAGAATCATAACGTACAACACTTAATGATAGTCATAGGATACTATCAACAATCAAATCATACTAGGAAACAGTCAATATAAATCGTAAGGATACAAGTGACAAAGTTACAGTCCTACAATCACAAGTGGGAGGGGATGGGTGATAAGGAGTGATGAGAAGATTAACAGTAATAGTAGTGCAGACTTTGTAATAGTTGAACAGTGTTGAGGGAATTATTTGTTTAGCAGAGTGATGGCTTTCAAGAAAAAACTGTTCTTGTGTCTAGTTGTTCTGGTGTGCAGTGCTCTATAGCGTTGTTTTGAGGGAAGGAGTTGAAACAGTTTATGTCTGGGATGTGAGAGGTCTGTAAATATTTTCACAGCTCCCTTTTTGACTCGTGCAATATACAGGTTCTCGACTGAAGGCAGGTGGATAGTAATTGTTTTTTCTGCAGTCCTTTTTATCCTCTGAAGTCTGTGTCTGTCCTGTTGGGTTGCAAAACCAAACCTCACAGTTATAGAGGTGCAGATGATAGACTCAATAATTCCTCTGTAGAACTGTATGAGCAGCTTCTTGGGCAGTTTGAGCTTTCTGAGTTGTGCTTTTTTGATGATGTTTTTGATGTTAGGTGTCCATTTTAGGTCTTGTGATATGGTAGAACCTAGAAATTTGAAGGTCTCTACTGTTAATACTGTGTTGTCTGGTATTGTAAGAGGTGGTAGTATGGGAGGATTTCTTCTAAAGTCTACCACCATTTCTACGGTTTTGAGTGTGTTCAGTTCCAGATTGTTCTAGTTACACCATGAGGCAAATTGTATAACCTCCTGTCTGTATGCAGATTCATCGTTGTCTTGAATGAGATCAATCACTGTTGTGTCATTAGCAAACTTCAGTATTTTAACAGATGGATCATTTGAGATGCAGTCATTAGTATATAGCAGAAGAGAAGTGGAGAAAGCACACAGCCTTGGGGGCCCCTGTGCTGATTGTACAGGTATCGAATGTGATTCCGCCTAGCTTCACTTGCTGCTTCCTGTCTGTTAGGAAGCTTATGATCCACTTACAAGTGTGTTCAGGTACCGTTAGTTGGTTTAATTTACTTAGAGGAGTGTCTGGAATGATGGTATTGAATGTTGAACTGAAGACTACAAAGAGAACCCTTGCGTAGGTATTTGGAGATTCAAAGTGTTGTAGGATGTAATGCAGAGCCATGTTAACAGCATCAACTGTCGATGTATTTGCTTGGTATGCAAACTGCATGGGATCTAACAGTGGATCCGTGATGGTTTTCAGGTGGGACAGCACGAGCCTTTCAAAGATCTTCATAACTACAGATGTTAGAGCAGCTGGTCTGTAGTCATTCAGTTCCTTGATGGAGGGCTTCTTTGGCACTGGGATGATGGTAGAGCATTTGAAGAGGGAAGGAACATAGCACTTCTCTAGTTATCTATTGAAGATTTGGGTGAAGATGGGGGTCAATTGGTCAGCACAGACTTTTAAGCAAGAAGGATTTATCTTGTCTGGCCCTGGTGCTTTTCCTGTTTTTTGTCTGTGTAATAGCTGTTGTACTTCTTTTTCTGCGATCACCAGGGGTTGTGAACCCAATGGATTGGGGTCAGTTGGAGGAGGCTTGGCTGTTGTTGGTGTGTTTGAGATGTGGGTTGTGGAAATAGGTGGCTGTAGTTTCTTTTCTTTTCTTTTTTTTAATATAATTTATTAGTTTTTACAATTAAAACCAACCAACAATACATACACTAAGTTTCTTTTCAAACCTGCAGTAAAACATATTCAGGTCATCTGCTAGTTGTTGATTTCCTTCTGCCTGGGAAAGAGGTTTGCTGAAGCCAGTGATGTTTTTAAGAGTTTTCCACATGTTTGCTAGTTCATTTGTTGAGAACTGATTCCTTAACTTTTCAGAGTAGCTTCTTTTTGCTGCTCTGATCTTTCTTGTTAATATGTTTCTGGTTGTATAGCATTCTGTCACCTTTTCTGTAGGCTTCCTCTTTGGAATGACGTAGCTGCTTAAGTTTAGCTGTGAACCAAGGTTTATTGTTACTATATATCTGCAGGTTCCTTGTTGATACGCATAAGTCTTCGCAGAAGCTGACATATGATGTTACAGTATCTGTGAGCCCATCTAGGTCTACAGAGGCATCTTCAAAAACATTCCAATCAGTGCAATCAAGGCAGGCCTGGAGTTTCAGCTTTGCCTCATCCGACCAAGTCTTCACTAATTTAATTGTTGGTTTCATGGTTTAAGTCTTTGTCTGTAGGCAGGTACAAGGTGAATCATGCAGTGGTCAGAGTGTCCCACAGCTGCTCATGGTAAAGACCTGTAAGCATCTTTTATTGTTGTGTAGCAGTGATCTAAAGTATTTTTGCCTCTAGTGGCACAATTTAAATGCTGGAAATATTTTGGGAGCTCTTTTCTTAAATTTGCTTGATTGAAAGGAACCTGGATGTTTGGCTTCAGCTTCCATAATTTGATCAGCAAGAGGTCATAATGCTTTGTTTACAAAGGCTTGTGGAGGAACATACACAGCTATTAGGAGAAATGAGGAGAACTTACGTGGTGAGTAAAATGACTCACAGTTGATATGTAAAGACTCTAAGTTTTCATCACAGAACTTATATATTATAGTTATATCCTGAGACCAGCTGTTGTTGATATATAAACATAATCCTCCACCCTTTGTTTTACCTGATGTCTCTTCAATTCTGTCTGATCTAAATGTCTGAAATCCTGGGGTGTATATGGTGTTGTTCCCATGAATTTGTGGATTAAGCCAGATTTCAATAAAACAAAAAACTGCAGAATTATGAAATCAGAATTCCATCTATTTAAGAGATGAATTTCATCCATCTCGTTAGCAAGTGAGCGTAAATTAGTCAGCAAGATTGAAGGGAGAGGAGTTTTTTCCTCCTTATTCCTTAGTCTGTTTAAAATTCCCACTCGTTTACCTCATCTCCTTTTTCGGTGTTGTCGCTTTCCTCCTTTGTTTGTTGTAATCCATAGCACCGGGAAATTAGTTAGAATCTCCTCCGCATTTGCAAAGACAGGTGGGGGTGAGGAATCAGAAAGCTGCTCCTTAAGGAAACATTGCCTAATTCTTAGCAGATGGTCTCATGAGTATGAAATCCGTAGTGAATTGCAGATAATAATAAGGAATAAAGAAACTATTAGAGAGCATTTCACCATGGCAGCCATCATCAGTGCCATTTTGGCTATTACTTAGGATCAGGTTATAGTATTTGGTTGGCAGATATGTGTATTTTTTTGGAGCTTGGCAAAAGAACTAAATTTTTTGGGAAATATCCAGCCAGGCAAGGAGATCTCAAGTGTAGAATTAGCTTTAAATTGTTGCACAGCCACAAGAGATCCTGGACTGATTGCCTAAACACCATAAAATCTTTTTCATCTTTTCCCAAGAGAAAGGAAGCCGCCTGGGCAGATTAATGTATTATAGGAAGAAATAAAAGAGTTAGCTTGAATTCTATACATGTGGATTGGTTGCTTGAACCTGACAAAATGTTACAACATGGTGGAAAGTGTTGTAGAGCGGCGGAGACACGAGACTGAAGCCAGAGCGAACGTTTTAAGGGCTTTATTCAGTTGAATAAAGGGTTGCCGCGTCTGCCTGGCTAACTCGGCAGATCAGCTGGCGGCAACAGCTGATGCCGTCTGACAGCTCCCTTTTATAGCCGGCTGTCAGACGGCTCAGCCAATGGGAGCGGTCGGCGCTCCCACTTGAACGACAGACCTGGTTGGGGAGTCCAACCAGTCCTATAGACACAACAGGAAAAATTACAGAGTCATTTTGCCAGTGACAGAATCAAAGATGGCTGGAACACCTTTTAACACTTTTAACAAAATCTGCATATCCCAGATCACAGGTTCATAAAAATGAAAAGTACAGTTTAAATATCTGGGCAACCAAGCACAATATGATTTGCTTACGAAACATACTACAAGCAGTCCCTAACATACAACCATAAAAGAACCTGCCCACTACAGTTATAAGTAGTCATGGTTATAAAATGGGTCAGTCACTTGACCAAACTGCTTTTATTACATTTTTTTGTGGTGGTCATTAGGCAATGTTTGTAAAATGAGCATGGTAATTATTCAATGAATGCTATGGTGATTCAGTGAATGCTACAGTGCCACAGTCATTAGACAAACACTAAAGTAATTACCTAAACACCACAGTCATGAAGCAAACTAATAATTCTATCTGGGCATGGTTTTGCCAAAAACCAGAAGTAACTGCAAAGTCTCTAAAAACCACAGTCATGACCATGGGATGCTGTGAACAGTGATAAATGTGGCTGTGTTGCAGAGTATCCAAAGTGCAGTCACATGACCCTGTGGGAGAGGCTGACTGTCAGAACTTTGGATCTGGGTCATGAGCTCCCTTTTTCAGGTAGGTTGAGGACTACCTTTATACAAATGCAACGTTCTTTAGCTTGGTACTAATCAAATATAATGAAACTATATCTCCTGGCCAACATGCTGACCTGAAGTTCCAGGAACTGTAGTCACAATAAATCTTAAAGATTCCAGTTTGGGGCAGGCTTCACTAATAGTTCATTCAAATTGTGCTATTTCAGAGTACAGAAGGATTTCTTGTTTAGATGCATGTCAGTGTATCATTCTGAAGTAGCATACAAAATATTTATCTAAGGAACAGAACACTCTATCTGTACTTGGATAGCACAGAACAGGAACTGCAAGCCAAAGGACACAATCGTATTTCTTGACTAATAGAATTGGAAGCTTATATGTCCATGCCATATGTTTTCGTGCTATCAGTTTTAGATTTGGATTCAGCTCTTTAAAAGACCACGTATTAGTTGTCATGCTTGCCCAAGGGAAGGAAGGGGTATGCATTTCAAAATTTAGTGCTCCTGGCTTTGCTCAAAGCAATGTGAATGTAAGCAGAGCCTTTGCACTTGCCATTCCACACTAACTTTAGTATATTTGTGCCTTATCCAGCAATTTGAGAAGCCAAATAAATAAATAAATCAGGTCTTGTATAGTGAAAAGATTCTAAGATGGTTTATTTCAGAGGTAAAACTAGTACTAAAGAGGAGTTGCAGAGAAAACTTGCTTTTTAGTGTTTGATTGAAAAAGAATAAATTTCTTCACCAGATATGCAAAATACTATCAGAATCAAGATTCAGTAGAACCTCTGGTCATGACCATATTTTGTTTCATAACTTTGGCAATTTCTTTGTCTTCTAATGTTTCATCTTCAGGAATTTCCGGGTCAGGGGTCATATTTGATCACCACCCAAGTATGCAAAAATTCAAAAATTTTGTGAATTTGGGGGTTGGAACGCAATTGGTTGTGGTCAGAAGTATTTGCGACCAGAGCTTCTACTGTAGTTTGAAGAGAGTTGTGAATTAGATCCATAAGTGTTTGAAAGATATGGCAGGCATTTAACAAATCTATCTTTTAACTAGTTTATAGTTTAACTCTAATTTCATGTATGTTCACCTTTTATGAATGTACAGCGAGAACTTCAATTGAGACAGTGCAGCTTCAGAATTATGATTATTTTCTGGGAGCCCATCATGCTTCACAAATGCTACACAATTAAGTGCAGCTCCTGCCAACTCCCTTCAGTTTATTTTCCATTTCCACTGCACTCGTGCCTTGGCTCATAAACTGATTCTCCCTTTGCTTTATTAATTCTCTTTAGTTTTCATTTTTATTTATTTTTTAATCTTATTTCAACCTTTCTCTTTTTCAGAACTGCTTAGAATTTTTTGTCAGGACATTTTATCCTCCAGTTTCAAGCATTTGGCTTTTAGCTAAATGATTCTAAGGCTCCCATTTTGGAAATGCCAACAATGCAAGAGCGAATATTTGCCCTTGTATAGCCACATACTTTGTCTTTTTTGCCTTTGCGAAGGTCATGCACTAAAGCCCTGGGAGGCAGTCACTAAGCAGTCTCAACACAGTGGTTTATTATTCCTATTTAAGATTTAATCTTCAATTTAATTCATTTTTGGGGACTGGTAAAAACTTAATAGTTCAAATCCTAACCAAAAACCTAAGAGTTGTTAAGGTAACATTTGAGTATGCAGGCAATTCTGAGTAAACTGGTGCTTTGCAAAGTCAGAATGTTCAGGTGTGATAAGTTTACATTTTCCATGTATCTAGGCAACCCTTTGGGTATTGCTCAAAGGGCTCCTATTACTATTGGTACAATGACTTGTTTCTTTCTCCACAATCGCTCAACTTCGGTTTGCAGATTGCAGTATTTTGTTATTTTTTTCTAATTGTTTCTCTTCAATTGATGCCTCACCTGGTATTAGATTTATATCTACCTTTCCTTTAGCTATTGACTGTGTATAGGCTTCTTTTTCCAGTTAGAAACTTGATGTTCAATTGTTTCCTTTTGATATTCTGCTTTCAATTTCTCTCTTTTTCAAGCATTTTCTCTTGTTACCTTCTTCAATAGGGAGTCTCTTGCTTTTTTATGCAGCCATTTAAGCAGTGTTTTTCCTCTTTCACAATTTGTTTGATCTGTAAGAATCCTCTCCCACCCAGAGATCTAGGCAAATACAATTGATCAATATCACTATTTTGAGTGCAGAGCATGGTGCATAGTCATTAGTTTTCTTGTCTTCCGATCCAAGTTATCAAGTTCTAGCTGAGTCCAATCAATTATTCCAGCTGAATATTGTATTACTGGCACTGCCCAGCTGGTTTATTAATATTATTAATATTATTAATATTATTAATATTATTAACTGGGGATTCAAGCAGATGCAAGCAACTTGAAGAATTTGCAGGAAAAAGGCTGAAGAACAGCAAGATCAAGAAACATCTGATAAAAAAAATACGGGCTCAGCACAAGAAAAATTGACAAAGGATTGGAAATTGTGAAGCAGCAGATAACAGCAACAGCAAGAAAAATTGGAAGATAGGAAGCCAGAGTCATGTAGTACAAACAAAATCAGTTGTTTCAATCAGACCAAAGGTGGTTCTATCAGAGTCTGAATCAGACGGGGGATACGAAAATTGAAAAACCCGAGAAAACAGAAACTACTCAGTTTTGGAAAGACATGTGGGAGACTGAGAAATGTTACAATGAAAATGCTGGGTGGATCAGAGACTTTGAGATGAAATTCTCCAAGAACAAAGTGGACCAACTGGAAATAACTACAGAAATGATAAGCAACAGAGTTGTTCAAGAACTGGACATCACCTGGCAATGATCAACTGCATGGCTTTTGGCTCAAATACCTGACCAGCCTGCATGGAAAAATGGCTGAACAATTCAATGAAATGCTGCAGACAGGAAACATCAGTGAATGGTTAACAGCTGGGAAAACCTACTTGATACAGAAGGATCCAGCAAAAGGGGCAACACCTGCAAATTACAGGCCAATAATGTTTCTGCCAACCATGTTCAAGCTGCTGACCGGCATCTTAGCTGACAGATCCAGGACTACCTAAAAACAAATAACATCTTGCCAGTAGAGCAGAAAGGAAACAAACGAGGAAGCAGAGGCACAAAAGATAAGCTCCTGATCAACAAGATGATTCTAGAGAACTGCAAAAGTGAAAAACAAATCTGCATACAACTTGGATTGACTACAAGAAAGCATTTGATTCACTACCGCACAGCTGGATCATCAAGTGCCTGTTTGCCATCAAATATGAAAGTGCATTGGTACTTTCACTGCAAATGCGATGAAGCACTGAAAAGCAGAACTGTTTATTGGAAGTGAAAGCTACAGACTGGTCAACATCAAAAGAGGGATTTTCCAGGGTGATTCTTTGTCACCTCTGCTGTTCATCATTGCCATGACCCCCCTGTCAACAATTTTACAGAAAACTAAGCTGGGTTATCAAACTGCTAAAAATTCACAGAAAATCTCTCATCTGCTGTACATGGATGATCTGAAGTTATATGGAAAAACAGAAAGTGAAATCCAGTCACTGACCAATACAGTTCAAATTGAACAAACCATCAAGTGCCACCAACCCAAAGCCTACAAATACCTGGGCATACTGCAGCTGGACAATATCAAGCGTAGGCAAGTGAAAAATGTGGTTAGCAAAGAATACACACAAAAGTTCAGAACACTTCTAAAAAGCAAACTGAATGGCAGTAACACCATCAAGGCTATAAATACCTGAGCCATACCCATCATCAGATATACTGCTGGGATTGTAAACTGGACACAGGCAGAGCTGGACAGCCTGGATAGGAAAACAAGAAAACTGATGACCATACACTATGCGCTGCACCTTTGTAGTGACATTGACAGGCTATATTTGCCCAGAAAAGCAGGTGGCAGAGGACTTTTGCAAGTGAAGCAGACAGTCAAAGAAGAAAAGCATGCTCTGGTAGATTATGTGAATGACAGTGTTGAACCAGCTTTGATGGAGGTCAACAAGAGGAAGCTGCTTAAAGTGCAGCAAACCAAGAATCAATTTAGGAAAACAGTGATGCAAACTTGGGCTGACAGCTGGTGTAACAAAGCACTGCATGGACAGTTCCTTGAAAAGATCCAAGGAAAAGTAGATAAGGAAAAGACCTGGTTATAGCTGACCAACGGAACACTGAAGAAAGAAACAGAAGGCCTGATTCTTTAAGCCCAAGAACAAGCCATCAGAACGAATGTAATCAAAGCCAGAATAGAAAAATCTGCTGATGACCCCAAATGCAGACTCTGCAAAGAAGTGGATGAAACCATCAATCACATACTGAGCTGTTGCAAGACAATCACTCAGACTGACTACAAACAATACAGTCGCTCAGATGGTCCAGTGGAACTTGTGTCACAACTACCATCTGCCTGTAGCAAAGAAGTGGTAGGATCATAAGCCTGAAAAAGTGGTCGAAAATGAGCATGCAAAACTAATGTGGGACTTCTGAATATAGACTGACAAAGTTTTGGAATACAATACTCCAGATATCACAATTGTGGGGAATAAAAAAGTGTGGATCGTCAATATTGCCATACCTGGTGACAGCAGAATTGATGAGAAACAACTTGAAAAAGTCACCAGATATCAGGATTTGAGAATCGAACTGCAGAGACTCTGGCATAAACCAGTGCAGGTGGTTTCAATGGTACTCGGCACACTGGGTGCTGTGCCTAAAGACCTAGGCAAGCACTTAAAAACAATTGGCGCTGACAATTGGTCAGCTGCAGAAGGCCACCTTATTGGGATCTGCTCGCATAATCCGCAGATACATCAAGCAGTCCTAAACACTTTGGAAGTGTTCGACTAGTGATTTGTGATACGAAACCCAGCATAGTTATCTCATTTGCTGTGTATACTGTCATTTTTGTGTATAATAATCACACAGTCAGCCAGATGTTTAGACTGGGCTTGGCATTTTTGTCTACTTTTTGAGTCCTTACCAAAGACCTGGGATAGGCAAATCAGGATGTTTGATGGTGTTACAGATATCACTGCAGGATGTAAGCTGTTCCAAGTAAAGCTACCTTCTGCAATTGACTGATGGCAAATTTGTCAATGCCTATGGTATTCAAGTGGTGCTCCAGTTGTTTTAGGACTGCACCCAAGGTGCCTATTACTTTTGGTACTACCCTTGCTTGCCTCTACCAAAGTCATTCTATTTCTATTTGTAGGTATTATTATTGTTGTTGTTGTTGTCGTCATCATCATCATAATCATCGTCATCATCATCATCTTCTCTTTTATTCATTAAACATAAAACTTCATCAACTGAACATTTAAAAATGTATCACAAATGTCATTGCCTGGCTCTGATGGTTGATACGGTTTGCTGCCAGCATCCTAGGTATTAACCACGTATCTTCTTAGAATGTATGTTGTTCTGAGTAGCACAGTCTTTTGCAGCTCCATTGGAGCTCCAGCAGGAAGCTGCAACTTCTTGATGTATTTTGCAAAATTCTTGGACATGGTACCAAGTGCCCTGATGACAATGGGTATCACTGTTATATGTTTCATCCATAATCACATAGTTTCGATGGCCAGGTTGCAATATTTTGTGATTTTTTTCCCTAGTTCTTTTTCTTCGATTCTGGCGTCTCCTGGTACAGCAATATCAATAAATTGTACACTTCGGCCTTCAACAACCATAATATTTGGCATGTTGTGTTCCAAATGGTGATCTGTCTGTATTCGACAGTCTCAGAAGATCTTCACCTTATTTTCGATAACTTTTTCCACTTTATGTTCCCATGACTTTTTGGATACAAGTAAGTCATATTTTTTACATAATGACCAGTGGATTAATTTAGCAATTCTGTCATGTCTAGCTTTGTGATCAGTTTGCACAATTTTGCTGCACTCACATATTAAATGTGAAACAGTTTCAACTTCGTTGTTGCAAAGTTGGCAGTTTGCATTGTCAGTGGATTTTTGTATCTTCGCTTTCATGGCATTAGTCTGTAGAGCTTTCTTTCTTGGTTCCTTTCTTAAGCCATGCCCATGTCAAGTTGTTATCACATTTTCCTTCAATGTTTTTCAAGTGCTATCTGTGCAAAGCTTTGGTTTTCCATCCATTTAATCTGTCATCCAGCTGTTATTATATTATCTCTTTTATTAATTAAACATGAAACATTTAAAATGTATCACAAATACCAGTGATTGATGCTAATGGTTGATACAGATTGCTGTCAGCATCCTAGGTATCAACCAAATATCTTCTTAAAAAATACAATGTTCCGAGTAGCACAGTTTTTTGTAGTTCCGCTGGTGTTACTGCAGGAAGCTGCTATTTCTTATTTTGTAAAATTCTTGAAAATGGTACCAAGTGCCCAATGATAATGGGTATGTATATTTATATGATAATGGGTTATTTATTATTATTATTATTATTAGTAGTAGTAGTAGTAGTAGTAGTAGTAGTAGTAGTAGTAGTAGTAATCATTGCACAGTCAGCCAGATGTTCAGACTGGGCTTGGCATTTTTGTTTATCTATTAAGTCCTTACCAAGGACCTGGGATAGGCAAATCTGGATGTTTGATGGTGTTACAGATATCATCGCAGGATGGAAGCTGTTCTAAGTAAAGCCATCTTCTACAATTGACTGATGGCAAATTTGTCAATGCCTTTGGTGTTCAAGTGGTGCTCCAGTTGTTTTGGGATTTCATCCAAGGTGCCTATTACTATTAGTAGTATCCTTGCTTTCCTTTGCCACAGTTGTTCTATTTCTATTTGTAGGTCTTTGCGTTTTGTTAGCTTCTCCAATTTTTACTCTACTATTCTGCTCTCTTCAGGCACTGCCATATCCACTATCCAGATGTTTGTCTTTCTTATCGACAACTGTTAAGTCGGGTGTTATGTGGTAGGTGCCTATCTGTCTGAATTCTGAAGTCCCAGAGCAATTTAACTTCTTCATTTTCTAATTTAACTTCTTCATTTTCTATTTGTTGTTGTTGTTGTTAATCATCGCACAGTCAGCCAGATGTTCAGGCTGGGCTTGGCATTTTTGTCTATTGATCGAGTCTTTACCAAGGATCTGGGATAGACAGATCTGGAAGTTTGATGGTGTTACGGATGAAGATGATGATGAGGATGATGATTATTCTTTTATTCATTAAACATGAAACTCAGTTAACTGAACATTTAAAAATGTATCACAAATATCATTGACTGGCACTGATAGTTGATAAAGGTTGCTGCCAACATCCTAAATATCAACCAGGTATCTTCTTAAAATGTACGATGTTCCAAGTGGTGCAGTTTTTTGTAATTCCGCTGGTGTTATTGCAAGAAGCTACAATTTCTTGATGTATTTTGTAAAATTCTTGGATATGGTACCAAGTGACCAATGACAATGGGTATCACTGTTAATAATAATGTAGTTATTGTTGCTGAAGTTGTTGTTGTTAGTTAAGCTCTTTCTGGGAGGTTAAGATGGCAGATTTTTAAATGATTGTAACCTACTTTCTACCCACCCACCCACCCCTTCCTTAGGCTTCCTACTATAAGTAAAAAGCATCTGATGATTTTCTAATTTCTTCAAGAAAATGATCAAATTGTCCCTTACCAGGAAAGAATTGTCAAGTCTGTGCTTCACCATTATCAATATTAAGGAAACTAGCCATTAAATGTTCATATACATCTAAGGTTGCCTGATTCTCACCAGGGCAAAATAAAAGACAAAAACCCTCCCAGTTCTTGCTTCGGCTCCAAGTTCCGCTCCATAGTGCTCTTAGATTTTTCTTCTAGTATTCTTGGTTTGAATGCACAACCATATATGGTTTGGAATAGAAATAAATGTCCAACAAAACAGAGATATTTTTTGTTCCTAAGATTTGGGTAAGCATTGTTTTTTCATTACTGAGCATGACTGTGCTAGGGCTCATTTTCCAGTAAAAATATTGTCATTTCAAACCTACTTTCACACATACCTTGAATAGATGCTCTCACTCATTATCACATCTATTAGTAGACATGTCAAACAAGGAGGTGGCAATGAGATAAGACCTAAAATAATCTTGTTAAAACAAGAATGTGATAAAACTCATTATAAGACAATGCATTAAAAGAAGAGAAATGATTGCTAGAAATTGCTCCTGAAAATTCTCTCTTTAGTATGAAATTAGATTTGTTTCTTTAATCAGTTTATATATCCACCTACTTGACATGTGACTCAGGCTGACAATTAAAACAGAATATAAAAATAAAATATCATAATGCAGGAAAACTTAATGGACATTATGCCAGAAGCAATTCCACAATCAAGAACAGTAAATCCAGATAGCTAAAAGCTTGGAGAAACAGCGCTACTCAAAATATAAAGACAAACAGGCAGAGTCAGGTGATCCAAATATCATGGGAATCCTATAGAACAATAGACAGCAACAGAGAAGGTACTTCTCCTGGATCTTTCCACATGACACTGCAGAGTGATGGAACCCACGGCATGTGAATATGTCCAGTATCATTAAATGGCTAAAGAAAATATGAAGTAGATGGCTCTCCAAATCTTCAATCATTTTGTCATGCTTTAAACGGGGTAATCAGGGGGTAATCTTGAATTGCCTACATAAGTTCATTGGTGCTGCTCACAAAGTAATGACGTTACACAGCCATTTTACCATTCTACCTATTGTGGCCATAACTACCTTCACTGGATTCTGAATCAGCAGTAGCTTCTGAGTTGTCCTCTTGGGCATGTAGTGCTCATGTAGCACTTCATGTAGTGCTCAATGCAGTAATCCCAATACTAGGTGACTAAACCAGGCATGGGCTTGGTCAGTGTGTGATGCATCTGGCCCATGGGCCAGGAATTTGAAAGCCCTGCCCTAAAAGAAAAGGTTGGAAGCATTAGTAATGATCCAACTATCAGTGATGGTTTTTTGAGGAGGTGAACTGTTTCTTAAGTGCAAGTGAAACCACTCCCTCCTTTAATAATGAATTTAAGATCACCCGGACCCAATCACATTTCATTTCCTGGAAGCCATAATCAATCAGGATATACATTATCCTAATAAACAGGTGTTCATTCTCACAGTTCCAACACTTCGTCTGGATCAACAGGGTCAAGGTAAAACTTTATCCAGATAACTAGACCAGACCATGCTTCATTCAATTCAAAGGGACATAAAGACCTGGATTCCAACTCAAAGCAAATAAAAGGGATTTTATCCAACAGATGCCCTGGAAACTTCTGCACAACTGGTCCTTCAAAAGACCCTCTGACCCATCCTTCCCTAAAGAGAAATAAGGTTTCCTTAAGCAGGATAACAAAATAACAATCCATAAATAAAGTAACAGCACAAAAATGCTTACGTTATAGTGTACTGTTTAGTCTTTGCCTTGCTTCAGTGTTTTTAATTCATAACGAGAATTTATGAATAATGAGATGAGAACAGTCTTATTACAGACCAACCTGACATTAAGCAGCCTGAGTCCAAAGCCACTAAGTATCCAATGATAATAATTGTGGTTGAATCCAATGAGCTAGAAGACAAAATCAAGACAAGCTATAGATACTTTCCCTGAGATCGATGTCCCCCAATTCCTGCCATCTCTCCCTTTACACATTCCCACCAAGAGGTTGTTCCCTGCTCCTTACCCTTTCACCAAGTCAACTGCTCAAAAGAAATTAGATCCAGAGATCCCATACAACTGGCATCAATGACTTCTAGACCAGATTTACATTTCAGTAGAAGTCTATTAAAGAAAGTGAGGTGTGGGATGCTAAGGAAAAGAAAGAAAAAGGATCAGAAAGCGATATGGACTTAATAATAAAGATTTGATTGATTGATTGATTATTTGATTTGTCAATTGCTTACAAGATACAGGTATAAGAATAAACATAGTTTTGAATACATAAGATGGATACTTATAAGAAAAATAAAAAGAAACAATAGGACAGGGATGGTAGGCAGGATTGGTGCACTTATGCAGGCCTCTTAGGAAAGGGATGAGGTCAATAGTAGACAGTCTAAGGTTAAAGTTTTTGGCATTTGGGGAAGAAACCACAGGGTCAGGTAGAGTATTCCAAACATTGACCACTCTGTTTCTGAAGTCATATTTTCTGCAATCAAGTTTGGTGTGGTTAACCTTGAGTTTGTATCTATTGTGTGCTCTTGTGTAGTTATGACTGAAGCTGAAGTATTCATTTGCAGGTAGGACATTGCAATGTATGATTTTATATACTATATTTAGATTGGACTGAAGGCTGTGTAGTTCTAGATTTTCTAGGTCTAGAGTTTCAAGTCTGGTGGCATAAGGTATTCTGCAATGAGTAGAGGAGCGGAGAACTCTTCTTCTGAAATATTTCTGGACTTTCTCAATTGTGTTTATATCAGATACATGATATGGGTTCCAGACTGATGAGCTGTATTCAAGTATAGGTCTAGCAAATGTTTTGTATGCTCTAGTTAGTGGTGTGATATTACCAGATAAGAAGCTACATAGGATTAGATTAACAACTCTTAATGCCTTTTTGGCTATGTAGTTACAGTGGGCTCTAGCACTTAGATCATTAGAGATGAGTACTCCAAGATTCTTGACAGAGTTTGGATCAACAAAGTCTTGACTATTCAGCTTGTATTTTATTTTCTAAATTTTTTTTTGCCAATATGTAATATGTCTCAACATTTACTTGTTGAGATTTGAAGTTGCTATTTGTTTGATCATTCTGATACATAGTCAAGGTCTTTTTGAAGGGTAGCAGTATTGTCTGTGGTGTTGAATAGCTCTACATCATCAGCAAAGAGAATGCAGTTGCTCTTAATATGATCACAGAGGTCATTTATGCAGAATATGAAGAGAGTAGGTCCTAAAACACCACTGTTGACAGGTACAGAATTTGATAGGACTCTCCCAATTTTGACCATTTTTGTCTGTTTGACAGGAATGCTTCTATCCAGTTATGTAGGTGTCCAGAGATACCATAAGATTTTAGTTTTAGTAGTAATTTGTCGTGTACCACTGAATCAAAGGCTTTACAGAAGTCTGTG
The DNA here is from genome assembly GCF_900518735.1 of Pseudonaja textilis. Next base: position 8,265,794 of record NW_020769322.1, read on the forward strand.
TAGATTGCGTCTATTTTTTTGCCCTGATTGAGTTGTGTAGTCCATATGTTTTTGCAGTGTAAGAGTTGCAGATTACAGGATAGTTTTTTTTCTGAAACCAAATTGTTTATTAGAGAGTAGGTTGTTTGTCTCTAAGTGGAGGATAATGGATTGGTTAATAATTGATTCCATGACTTTACAGGTGATGCAGCGTAAGGAGATTGGTCTGTAATTTTCAACTAGACTGTGGTCTCCCTTTTTGAAGATGGGGATGACCGTGGTTTGTGACCATAGTTTTGGCAAGCAGCTGGTCCTGAAAGATTTTTCAAAGATTATGCCTAGAGGTTCAGCTGTGGCAGTGGATAGCTTTTTTAAGAACTAGGCACATATTCCACCTGGTCCGATAGATAGGGATGGTTTTAGATTGCGCAGTGCTTTTCCAATAATGTCTTCTGTAAAATCGGTATGTATTAGATCATTGTAGTTGTCTGTGGTTCGAATAGGAAGTACTGGGCTTGATCCATTGCTGTTTACAAATACTGAGCCAAAGAATGTGTTAAAGAGGTTTGCTTTGATGGCGTCGTCATTGCAGTCTTTGCCATTAGGTCCTTTCAGGGGTGGGATGGACCTTGAGTCTTTTAGTTTGTTGTTTACAAAATTGTAAAAAGTACGGGTGGAATTTGTGCGTAGATGGTTTTCCTCTTGTTTAATGTGATAGTGCATTCAGTTTTTATCTGGTGGCATAGATTTTTGTATCAGCTTTTGAAGTTAGCAACGTGACCAGATTTATTTTTTCACCAAAGTGATCGCTTTTTGGATTGAAGCCTCGTTATTGTTATGGGTAATCTGTTTTTCCTGGTTTTGGGAGTTGTTATTGGTACATATAGTTTGATGACTCTTTTGATTTCTAGTTAGAATATGTTGCCATGGTATTGCATCCAGTGAATAGAAATTTCCAATCAAGGGATGAGAGATTGTTGATTATAAGAACATAGTTGCCTTTTTTGAAGCTATAATTGGGGTTTTTGCCATTGTAATGATTTTTGGGTGGACGTATGTTGAGACAAAAGTAAATCATGTTGTGGTCACTGTTGGAAAAGGGTTCTTTAATTTGTATTCCATAAATTGAATTCAAACTATTGCAGAAGATGAGATCAAGGCAGCTGTTAAGCCTAGTATTGTTGATTACTAGTTGTTCCAGTCCCAGATTTGTTACAGCATTGTAGAAGGTTGCATGTATGGGTTCAGTTGTACATTCGTTTAGTGAATATGAGGTAAATTGAAGTCACCAAGGAAAATAAGAGTGTGGGGAGGACGCTGCCATGTTAGTAGTATATTTAGCTTGTTTACATGTTCGATGTCATAATCAGGTGCTCTGTAACATAGTAAGAACCAATATGTGATATTTAAGATCAGTTCACAGATAATGGTCTCAGGAAGAGCAAGCCCTTAGGTAACTTGGTTGTTTTTTTAGATGTAGGGTCCTTCTAATTACCAATTGGATAAGTCACAAAGAACACTAAGGCAAACTCCCCATGCAGGATGAGGAAATGTCATCAGCATTTCAAAAAACCTTATAGAGAAAAATAAACTGTATGTACAAAAAATGTAAAATTTAATTATATAAGGCATAAACTTAATTTAAATAAAAAAGACACAGGTACGCTGTGCTTCTGCTTGTCTATTGTAACCATTGCAATTCTGACATTTGCTCTACAGGAAAGGTCAAGCAATTATGCTGAAGGAACTTTTTTCTTCATCTGCTAACCTCCTCTACTCATTGGGCACAGAATTGCTATTGCATAAACCCTTAACTTGGAGATTTTTAAAGCAGAGACTGTTGAACTTCAGATATCAACTTCTACTAGCATTAGTCACTCTGCAGTGGACTTCTGGGAATAGGTCTTACACCTCTGTAACAAATGTTTATCGCATAGATGGCTTTGCCAAATGATATTTTAAACTTTCGGCAGTTTGTTTTAAGGCAATGTTTTTGATAAAGATAGATATTAAATCTAACCTAATTCTGAGAGTTTTGTGAATGATTGATCCTTATCAGGATACACATAACTGTTACTCTTTTGTGCTGCACATCTTTTGAATCCATTTAAGTTAGGGATGCTCACACTTCTCAGGCAGACAAAGGAGCCCAGTAGGAAGGGTTCTTTACTTTTTTAAAGCTTTCTGCAGGATATAAGGAGAAGTATGGAAAATCAAAGAGACTGCAAATTGCTCACAAGATAATTTTGCTGTGAATAAGAAGACCTGCTCTGCTTGGCCACCTTACAACTAAATAAATGCAAGAACACTGCAGTCCACAAAGACTCTCTGTTCTTTTTTGAAATGCATTTTGAAACAAATTATCTTTTCCCTAATTGAATGAGATCTTCTTTGGGAAAAGATAAGAAATTTTGTTATTCTTGTTGTTGCATAGCAATTTTTTTTTAAAAAAAAGCCAAATGATTATCTTTTTTCTCAAGTACATTTTGCAAATTATAAAATGATAATGTTCAATTAATTAATGTTATATCATTAACTCAGACATACTGATTCCACTGTCTCCCTTCAAAATAAGCATATTTTTGCAGACTACAGAAATTGTATAGTACATACTGGTATAAGAAAAAGAAAATGAATCATAAATACACATAATTTATATAAATAGTATTCATTGTACCTCTCCATAACTTTCCTATCCTTGCTTTCAATTTGTCCATAAACCATTCCATGCATTGTCCTTTATTCTGTAAAACTCTTCACTTCTCTCCTTTTGAGGACGTAATTAATGTAAACATCATTATTTTCTCAGTCTATTGCTTTTTTGACCTATTCACTCTTTCTTAATATACTTTGTGTTATTATTGTACCTAATTATTTTCTTTTGAATGCTTCATTATGTAATGGATGAAACTGGAAAAATAAAATTAAAATGATTATACAAAGAAATACTATTTTAGTAATGTCATTATAATATTTTTGTTGTAGCCCCGACTCCCGAGCCTATGCTGTCAGAGGAAGAGGACCTGGAACTGGCAATGCCTTCCTCCCCAGGACTTTCCTCCCTGGCAATGCCTTCCTCCCTAGGACCTTCCTCCCTGCCGATGCCTTCCTCCCTGGTAATGCCTCAGGTTCCATCAGACAACCGAGAGAAACAGCTTGAGATGAATCAGGAGGAAGGCATGTCATAGCAGCCCCTGACAGGGAATGAAGAGGAGGAGTCTTGGCTCGACCCCAAGCAGCGTCATAGGGAGAAACGTGAGCAGTAATATAGGAGGCGTGGGAGAGTCAGAGAGTGAGCCGAGTCACTGAGCCACACCCCACAGGGATAAAAGTGGGTGTGCTTTCTCCTTAAACTTTGTATGGGACAAAGTTTAACTTACTTTAGACTTTATTTGTGACTATGTTGGAAGAACGATTGTTTTGTGGACTGCCTTGTGCTTTGTGAAGTAAAAAAAACCATTTCCCTCTGTGCGAGTAAGACTTCAATTTACAATTACTTCCAGCTCGGACTTGGAAGGCAGGATGTAGTGGGATGCCAAGAATGTTATCAGTTACAGAGGATTTGCTCTGCGAAGTTCGAGCCAGCTTGCCTGTCTGTGTTTGTGTGTGTGTATAATCCCTTACCTTTTGGAGGAAAGGGAAGGGGAGACAGAACAATTTTAAATAAAGTTTCCCCTCTCTACTAATTGATAACACAGTAAACAACAATTTTATGTAGAAAACACAACTTATATAAGCAAAATCAGAAACATTTATGAAACATTTTTAAAAAAATCATAGCAATTGAAATATGCAATATTTGCCATTCAAAGAAAGCAAATGTTAGTCAGACACCATGGAAGTATATAATCTACTCTATTTTTTTAGCATGTCTAATGACAATTTCTTTGAATTTATCTACATAGATTAGCTTTCAAATTAAACCTGAATGTCACTCAATTATGTATTATACTTTTGCAGGGAATAGTTGAATTCTTAAAATCAGTATATGTATATAACATATTTAGACAACTAGATGAAATAAAATAAAAAATGCTGCATTCTATCACACGTATTGTTCCAATTCAATAAAAACAATCCCAAACTAAAATAATTTTTTTCTTAACATAAATAATAGAATAGGATAGCAGGAATGGAATGGAACTTGTGGATTTCAATGATCTGAAAATAATAGAAGAACTCTGGGTTCATACCCTACATCAAGAAGTAGCTCCATTAGAAATCTCATGGATTTCAGCAAGGTGATAATGTCCCATTTGATCCCATAGATCAAATGATATTCTATCTTTCACATTTGTCTAATCCAATCAGATTTAAATATAAAGGATTACAGGAGAGAAACTAAAGGCTTTGGAGTCATGCATCCGTTTTTCACAGCTGCATAGCAGATGGAACAGACACACAGGATGTCTACTTTTCCTTTATTTTTTTAACAAATCAACTGGTATGTTGACACTTGACAATTGCTAGCACTGATGATGTTACCTAGTTTGGGTAATGAAATGTCTGCAAGAAGCCAGTTCAGAGAGCATCAAAAACCCCTCAATTGCAAGATTAACAGATGCATCCCAGAAAAGAAATCCATATTTACTCATGAATAAATATTATTAAGGAGAAAAGAGAATGCCTGCTCTTCTGCACATATATAGAAAGACCCTTTATACTACTGTCTAGCTAAGTAGACTTTTGGATTATTTTAAATCCAACCCTTTACAAAGGGATAACTTGGCAAAAGAAAATGGGGAAGCTGAATGCTGAGGTGGCAGAGAAAGACAGAGAGCCAAGATACTGTTCTAACCTCAGATTCTATATTCAAACTTCCAGAAAACCAGAAAGCAAGCAAAGATAAAACTGAATCAGAAAGGAACTTCAGATTCCAGGAACTGTTACTGGACCAGGCAGAGATAAATGTCTAGTTAACATGGCCCTAAGATTATTCTTAGGTTCTCTGTATATTTAAGGTTAAATTTTGGTCTTTGTGTGTGCTGAATCTAGCATGATTTATGCAAATTAAACAGAGTGCTTTCACAATGGAGAAAACCAGCATCATCTCAAGGGTTTCTTTATAAACATATATTATTTTGTATATTTTCCAAGGAAATCCTTCTAAAAATTGTTCTGATTTGGAGCAATTCTATAGGTTTACATCATTGCTAATTATTTCTTTATCTTCTAGTGAATCTACCTAAATTTTAAAAATTAAAAAAGGGGGAGGGTTAGGCATACTTTTATTTCCCATTTTCCTCACAAGAAAGACTGTGGGCTATGAAAATCATAGCTCTCTCATACAAAAACATTAAGTGGGAGGACACCAAAAGTATTTCTCAATAAAATTGCTGATGGCAGTTATAAATTGGCAAAACCATGGATGAAAGCAGGCCAGGGTATTTGAAAACCAATGATCTTTGGAGAAAGGAGAACTGAACCTTCTCATCTTTCACCTTTTACCTTTTCCTAATGGTTAGCCACTCAGAATATTAAATTATTCTGCTCTTTGCCTATGGTAAACATTTTTAAATGAATTGACATTGACATCGATATTATATATAACTGCTTCACGTGTGCCTATTCTGTATCAGAAATAAAATTGTATTTAAGGCTAGTTACCAATTTATATTCTGTAAAGATGAAAACATTATTATCTCATGCAAAAGTCTATACAATTCTGCCTAAGTGCATTGGGCTTAAAACACATTATTAAGCAGCTAGAAATAAAAAGATAACATCCATTTCATACTATCTTGCACAAAATGTTAATGAGGATACAGGATATCTAATACGGCCAAAAAATCTTTGCTTGGTCTAAAAAAAAAAAAAGCTAGGGAAATATTTCTAGTACCAGGAATTCTAATTTCATATTTGGCTTTAATGCCAAACCATGATTTGAGTTAATATTGGCTTTAAGATTATGCTGAACCCTTTATAATCACTTGCACAGTTCTAAAATGTTTATTGTTAAGCTGGCACAGACCTCGTTGATATCTATAGTAGCAAGCCAAGAAGCTTTTTTTTTCCAGATTGGATAAATCTATTACTAGTAACTCTGATCCAAATCATTTAAAAGAAATGTTTAGAGATTAGGGAAGAGATTCAGGAGATTTTCAGCAAATAGTATCAAATAAGAATTTAGCAATGAAGAAATGAAAAGCCAGAGGCCCAGTGGTCTGGATACGTATAACAAAATTTAGCATGTAGGAGAACTTGTGTTAAAAATAAATGTTATGCAGTACACGCATTTGCTAAATACTTTATTGCTACTTTTCTTAGACCCTTCTTGATCAGCACATCAATATTAAATTATTCTACAATAATAAAAGAACTTTATCATTTATTGAACTTTTGTCTGGCCTGCTTGAAAATGATAATTTCAACAGTTTCAAACTATACTACTTCTCTTTCCACAGTAAAACATGATTTATTATAAATCAGGATTCACCAAAAAGGTCAGTGTTGACCCTCAAGGGTTGATGTAACTCTCCAAGGAGTCAGTAAATATCTGGTGGTTAACAGACTGAATTTGGAAGAGTGTGGTGACTTACAACTACATTTCACTATCAATCTCCAACAAATATCAGTGCTCAGAGGTATCCTTCCTATTAATGATACCGAAAGTTTGAGTAAACAAAGGGGATGTTAAATCTTACACGTTTCCTATTTTAAATATTACCTGAAGGGTCTTTGATGCTTTCTAAGCTTTCTTGCAGACATTTCCTTACCCAAACTAAGTAACCTTATCAGTGCAGTAAATGTTATCTATTTTTATGAAGTTTTCATTATTATCTTATTATGTAATTATAAGAAAGTGATATTTATTTAATTATTTATATATAATAAATGTTTCAAAGTTGATAAGCAATTTGACACTTCATGAAGTAATTGATGAGATGAAGAGTTTGGAGACCCCTGCTATAAATAAAAGAGAGCCATTTTTTTTTCTGCCTGGACTGAATAAGGCAAAGATTAACAATTTACTCTACACTGATAGGCATACAACAGAATTGTAAGAGTTGAAGGGAATATTATAGATTACTTTACACAGCTTGTTTCAGGCTGCAAAAGATGTCTCTCTAATCCCTGTTTGAAGACCTCTGTCAAGGATAATCCACTTCCACGTTTTTTCTAATGTTTCATCAAAATATCTGATTTTTCTTTCTAAACAATTAATGTACAATATTTTGAATGATATCCCTACCACTATTTGAAATGCATTAATGTACTCCTCCATCTTTCCTTTATTCTCAAATGTCTACTGCTATTCTATGCTACTAGTCATTTTCAATGTTTTTGCTGAACTTATTCAGTTTCTTAAACCTCATGTCCAGCACCATCTATATAGTACTACTTATTTATTGAACTTGTGTGATACCTTTCTATCAAAAATGGCATTCAAGCAAGTAGACAATAAAATAACAATTACATTGATTAATTAAAAGCAGAAGTTTAAAAGAAAATTAAAATGTAATTTTAAACAATTAAAAATACAGATAGCATCAGCTAAAAATTAATTTGAACAGCCAAATCAGCTCTTGCCTTCAAGAGCTTGCATTAATAAAAATGTCTTTACTTATTGACAGAACATAATGGCCACTGGTGAATATTGTCTTTATAATTATTTATTGAAAAGCTATGTATGGTCACCTGTTTTAAATAGCCCTGGTGAAGTGATCACCTAAAACCTTAGGTCCTGCATTCATTTTAGCACAGTTTAGAGACTTAGAATAAAGATAAATATCCAAAACAAATCAAAATATTGATTGTTGCAATTTGAGCTGGGGGCATATTAGGTGGTAATTTAAATTATAGATAGATATAGATATAGATATAGATATAGATATAGATATAGATTAGATAGATAGATAGATAGATAGATAGATAGATAGATAGATAGATATAGATATATATAGATAGATAGATTTACATGACAAAATATTTTCTCTGTTTTATGGCAAGTTTAGCTTTTTTTTTAAATGTGATTTTGAGCCAGTATTTTTCTACTGCAAATAGCCTTCTTGCATAAGTAATAAAAAACTGCATGCCAGATATATACATTTAATAGTGTTGACTAAGGGAATAATTGAGTTATTGGTTACAGTAAGTAGGCTGAGTATTATTAAAAGTGAAATCAATGATTTATTTTTAACAAGTTCAGCCACTTGGCTATCATTCCTCAAGTAGTGCAATTGTTAATTTAAACAAAATTATAAAAGGCATCCCATTAATCATATTTGTTTAAGTTAAGTTGATTTCTACAAAGGGTTTCACATTTGGAGCTCTAGAGCCAAAATGCATTCTGTTTAAAGCATTGAAAATGAATAATATGCAACCCCATCTATGGGTGGTATAGTTACCTATAATGAAACAACTTTTATTATGCTGATTGTTCATTTTAATGCCAATGGTAATTATTTCATGCAGTGTGTTTATTTACTAGTATATATATATTACTATAATACACTATTATAGTACTTTCAAAAAATGTTTGGAAGGTTAATTGATGAAAAGGTTAATTGTTAATATAACACACACACACACCAAAAATATATATTGTGTAATTACATCTGCTGCTATCTGCGATTGAACTCTGAACCATCCAAATGGGAGGAAAGTGTCTTCACCATTAGGCCACCATGCTACTTTAGATGAACAATAATAACTATAACAGATTAAAACACAGATGCATTTAAAACAACTACAAATATTCATAATGGCAAGAGATAAATAGCAACCAGCTAATCAAGGAAACAATATAAATGGAGAGACTAAATAAAAAAGTTATCGGATCATACCAGTGGTGAAATGCTACCCGTTCAGCCTGGTTCGGCTAAACCGGTAGTAAAAAAAAAAAAAGCTTCAACAATCACCTGAGATCATCTCCCACCTGCCCCTGTGCTTTTCTGTTCTTTATTCTCTCAGTTGATTGGTGTGTCAAAGCCTCAGCTGGTGTTTGGAAAGCTGCGCACATGCACACGCGAAGTGCACAATCACTGAACTGGTAGGGAAACTTGTAGGATCCCACCATTGGATCATACATGTATTATAGTTGTATAATTCATCTCCATCTACAAAGGCAACATAGGGTTGTTTTCTAAACAAACGAACAGTAAACATTTGTCAAATCAATGAGCCACCAAAAGTATTCCCACCAATACTGATAGGCCAAGGCATTTATATATAAACAGAATGAACCCTACTCCCTCCTTGCACTGTTATCCCTAGTTGGGTAATGAAACATCTGCAAGAAATCAGACAAGTTCAGAGAGCATCAAGGACTCCACAGTTGCCTGAGCTGCAAATATTTTCTTCTATTGGTAGTTGTATGATGATCAACGACACGCAGAAATGTCTGGTTTAATTTTATAATTCAGACACCTGATATACTGTAATTATTTGTAATTGACTTCAGTTAACCAATTTGAGAAGAAACCTGGGTTTACATTACCCCAGCTTGCCAATAATGAGCCCTATTTTGTGGAATAAATTCCTTTCAAATTTAGATTAGCTCCAACTCATTTAGCCCTCTGGAAAATGTTTAAAATGGATTTTTCTGGTGTGTGTTTGGGAATTATTAGGAAATACCATCCTTTTTCTGGTTATTGATCCAGTAGTTTTCTTGCTGTGCTCTTCACTATTATTCACTATGGATGTTAAACTTCTGTTTAACTTTGCAAACAAACAGGTGTAATTATGAGAAACAATGTTGATGTATCACTATATTTAGCTTACTTGTCACAGACAATAATATTGCTATTTTGAGTATAAAAATCACAAAGAACGTGAACATTCTTATAATGTTTTACATCCATAGAATTCTAAAAGAAATAAAATGGAAGCTAAAAGAACCTTATTAGGATAAAAGACATCCACACGAACAACACTTATATGAATATTCTACTTTCTAATAAGACCTTCATAGTATGCTTTGACTCAAAAATGCAAATCTGATATATAATATTTATTTTCTAGAAAAGCTTCCATTTTATGTTTTCTAATATTGTCTGAATGTTCCCACATTTTGGACTTAAGGATTATAATAGCACTTTCTAATAAAGGTACTCTATTTTAAGATGGGTGGCCAATAAATGTAATAAACCAACTGTAGAATAGATGCAAAATTGTGCTGGCACATGTGACAAACCTTTGAAGGGAATGTCTTTGTTCATCAGCATATATTTGAGCAAAGTGCAATGACTATAGAACAGAAGGCTGAAGGAAGGAGATTATTTTTCCATGAAATTTGTTTTGTGATCAACTTTCCATGTATGAGTTGTGGATGCTTTAATTCAGTTGTTAATCATCAGGAATCTTTAGGTATTTTGGTACAATCCAAAGCAACCCAAAACAAATAAAAATAGAGTTACCAATAACTGAGCTACTAAAATCCAAATGATCAAATAACAGAAGTATATAGAAGTATAGTATATAGTATGTTGGAAGTTACAATTCCACTCTCTTCTAGGAAAACAGCCCCCACCCTTTGTCAAGGAGGGCTATTAAAAAAGCTGGAGCCAGCTTACTTTTCACAATGAAGGAAGGAGAAAATTACAGGCATGAGATACAGAGAAAAAAACCCTACAAACTAGCTAAGATCCTTTCCCGTAGAAATCAAATAGATAGCAAGCTACAAAAAACTTGTGAAAAGCAAACAGCATAACAGGAAACTCAGGATATTGCAACCAGGTGCAAACTAATAGCTACAAAGGATCAGGGAAAAACAGATTGGACTATAAAACAATTAACTCCTACCAAGATCCCAGGAAGAGATCCCAATCTCAGACAGGAATTCAACACACACAAATCAAAGAACCTGAAGTGTATAAGAGATAGGTTTTCCTACTCACTTATTAGATTAATCCTAGGAATGCTGTGAGATTTCTTACCTACCTTCCTGTTAATAAACTGATTCTGACTTTCAACGCAGCTGACCAAATCATTTTGTATTTCTCCCAGCCAGGAAATTTGAATCCACAAAAGGAAAGAACTTTGCCTATTCCTTAAAGGGCAAGGCTTCTTTCTTTCTTTCCTCAATATAATTTCCTATGATTATTTTTATGTAATTAACATCTGGATTTTTGCTGTTCACAGACATTGCATAAAGCAGGCTAATTTGGATAAAGAGGTTTGATCTCAATACCTTGATTTCCTTGGCAGAATTCTAAACATAAAACAGAAATCCTCAGGTTTTATCTAACAAGATTTATTAACAGACATCAGAGTAAAGTTACAGAATTTCTGCAGTTGGATAGCTTTCACTTTCGTTTCCTAGCTCATTAAGATGGAGAATTGATTAGATTCTTACAGCCTCTGTGTGAATTGGTGAGAATGCCATATTAACTGAAAAGAATGCAGAGGAGGGTGGAATCTTTTTTAGCCTCTGAACATACCATGAAATTTTCATGATTCAGCATTTATGTAGACAGAGGCCATAAATATTAATAAGGTGAAAAGAAATAGTTTAAAAATTAGCTATCACAACAGAGATGAGTAAATTCAGATTTGAGTTAACTCATCAGCTTAAGTTTGTCTTATTTGGTTTTACTCTGTTGGGTAAACTATGAGAGCAATTGTGAAACTCTATAAACTATGAATCAGTCTTACATTTGGCGTGAAATGTAAACCTGCTTCATGATAAAAGGTTGTGCTAGACAAAGAAATACTGGAGATAAGAGCAGCATTATGTATAGTTCAGAGTTGAATCATGAACAAAGCTTAAGCCTTGCCAAAAGCCTCTTACCATTGTTTAAAAGAATCTGCGCATCAGCTAAAATACAGCCAGCCAAACAGTTGGCTTGTTATAATAAAATTAAATCCCTTCAAGGTTTTGTTTTGTTTGTAGGACTCATAAGGAAAGAATGACTGCATAAATGGTTTCTATTCTATTATTCATGTGTCACATTTTTTTTTTCAATGATGCAATGTGTAAAGAAGGCAAATTACAAATTACAAATGAAACAAACAAGAAAACAATAAAATATTTAGGAATTTTTATTTTTTTAAAAAATAAATGAAAATGTTTGCAACAGAGAAAGACCCAGGAGTTTTTCTTTTTTAGGTTATTTTTTTTTTACCAATTTCAACTTTTTTTTTACAAAGATGACAATATTGGATACAAATAAGGGGACCTATTCCTGAGAGTTTCCCCTTCACTCAAACACAAATCTAGGCTCTGCCCCAGCCAACTTCTCCAAAATGGAGGATGACCAGCTGCTTCTCCTGACATGATTAAAATGGTTGGGCTAACTTTTGTGAGGAGATTCAATCCTACAGATAACCAGGCATTAACTATAATGAAAAATACATCACTATAAATACTTAAATTTAATATTGTTTTTAATGGCTCACTCTTTTTGTTTGACACTTAGATATGGTTATAAATTGTTCCATTTATGTTTTCTAGTATCATTTTATATTCTATTGCTTTCTTGTATTGTTTTCTGTTTTTAGCTTTTCAAGTTGAGTTTTATCGGACTTTTCAATACTAACAATTATTCATTTTAGAAAAATGTCAATCTACAATGGATGTCAGGTTCTTATGAATAAGATAATATGTCATTGCAAATATTTTAAATCATGTACTTATCAAGCACAGGAAATCAGGAACCCAGGCAGTTCAAATGAATATTGCATTTGAATACTCTCTACAAGAATCTGAATAATTAATGGTCAAAGCAAATAAGAGTCAATGAAACTCAAGATGGGATGGACTTAGATTCCTTGTGGTTGTGAAGGGACTCAAGACTGATGATGTGTTTGACACCCCCCCTCAAATTCAGCCTAGTCATCTCCATAGTACTAATAAATATTTTTCCTAAATCCAACAATTCTTTAAATGCAATAAATAAAGATGTTTCACCATTTTCATAACAATAATTAAATGTCAGTATGAATTTTAAGTATGAAATTACGCATTAATTATTTTTTGATTATCTATTAATTATTGTGGATGAATTTTTCAGTGGTAATGACAGAAATAGTGGAATCTACCTAATAATTTTATTTATTATTTTTCATATCTCCATCAGAGATGGACTCTGGGCAGTGTAAAAATCTACTGCATAAGCCTGTGTTGGCAATTTTTTTGGCAGCTGAACAAAGGAAGAAGGAAGAAACAGATAGCAAAAGCACTGGTTAAAATGTCATTAAGATCTATATTTCTACGTTCAGAAATGTACAAACTAATCAGATTAATTTTTCTTCCATGTTGGATATGGGACAGTAGGTAAATTTAGAAGGTAGCAAACATGCCAAATCCTCTTTTCCAACAGAAGGGAATGAGGTCAACAGAAATGGTTAAGACAGCAAATAATACAGCTCTTTAGTATTTGCTACCTTAGATGGCACACTCTCTAATGGCAGAGCTCAAACACTAGCCTTGTTTGTTTAAATTTATTGACCTCTCAGCTCCAGTGTATTCTGAGCAAAAACTAGAAAAATATATAAACATAACTAGAAACATAAAATGAGATGTATAGCCTAGACTAAGATAAATTGATAAACAACAGGAACAAAACAAACAGAGGCCTTAAAGAAATAATAAATATCAACCTAAGACTATGATCAAAGTGAAGTTTTCAACATTTTCCAGAACCCTACAAGAAAAAGTGCTTTCCTTGTCATTGGAGGAGATGATCAAGTTTAATGAAGGGGACCTGAAGAGCAATTATTCTGTTGGAACACAAAATTGTTGAAGATATGCAGATATGCAGACTCTCAGACATCCAAATTCATAGCTTTATAGTGATTAGTAAAACAATTAATATTAGTAAAATACAAGCTTTGTTCTTGGTTGGCCCATAACATCTCACATTTTCTCATTCTTCAAAAATTAAAATCTTTTGTTCAACAATCAATACCCTTCTGCATTTAGCTATGCTTCTTAGTGTTTAACATTAAATCACATACATGGTTATTACCTAAGAATTAAATAATTCTTGATCAAACTAGTGATCAGACTAGAACCGAGAAAAGATTCAAAAATGGAAAAATTTGATGTTGATTCCAAAATTTGATTGGAATATTATTATAATTATTATAATACTTATAAGTATTATATTTATCATTAATTAAGGAACTCAATAGTAACTTATAAAAACATATAATAGTTATTAAAACCAAAAAAGTTAACAGAATTCTGAGCAAAACTGTCACAGTTATAATATAAACAGGAGTATATTCCAAACCAAAAAGAATTAATTAAAAAATAATAAAATAATCTAATTAAAGCTAACATTTAAAAAGTGTGTGAATCAGCTGGGTGCCACTCACCAGATAAACCAGACAGGAAGCAAAAGTATATGAGAAAATAATTCTATTTTACTGTAAGTCAATGTTAGTAAAATCTTGCAAGGCTGAAGGTACAAATCTCTTTCTTTTTTCTCCCTGACTTTTCTCTTGGCAGCTCCTTTCCTCAACTCTCAAGGTCAGTCCTAAATACCATTACACTAGAATGGGACATGCCAAAATCACAGATACCTCATTCTCAGTCCTTTCTAACCAGCAGCATTTAAGGGGTGGGGGGGAGGCCATAAAGAAAAAAAGGAGGAAATGAAGGGAAAGAGTGGCACCCTGCCAATATCTTTGTAACAACCCACCAGACCAATGAATGAATTTTGTGTGCCATAATACATCTGCAGCAAACTAAGTATAGCTTGAGATAGTTAATAACCATTTCCAGCTCTCAGACTTTCTTCATACAGTATCAGGAGATAAAACCTTTTGATGTATCTGCCAACCTGGAAGGTAGATCTGGAAGTAGCATGAAAAATTCTATCTTTTTATTCCTGAACTTTTACATCCCTGGTTTCTGGCAGAATATTGGCATAAACAGACTTCTGGAAGTGCCCATACACCAAACAGAATATTAACACAGTCTATTTGAAACATATCCTGACAACATTTTGGCTTTTTTGGCCAAAATTTGTCATGTTCTGGATAAGCAAAATTAAGCAGCCATTTTTTTTAAACTTGCTTAATGAACATTGGATCTAGTCTGGAGTTATTGCAGGCTAGTTGATTTTGTATCTTTACTTTGTTTGCTTTTGCCTTGGGTAGCTTAAACAGCAATTTCATATTTGCCTCAATGTTTGAATATTGTATATTTTCTTATCAGCATCAGCAGCCCATTTTGAAATGCAAATGTTATTGCTGGTAGTATGACAAAAATTTCAAGCTTACTTCCATCCTGAACTGTGATATCAGAGAAAATTGCTTCATCCCAAAGTCAATTCAGTAAAAGTTCTGAAATGATCTCTAAGAGTTGGAGGGGGGGGGTGTAGATGGGCAGGGGTGGTATGCTGGAAAAAACCTGTAGTCCTCTACTTATGACCACAATTAAACTCAAAATTGCTGCTGTTAAGTGATACCTTTGTTAAATGAATTTTGCCCATTTTATTACTTTTCTTGCTTCAGTTATTAAATGAATCAATGCAGTTGATCACATGATTGTTAAGTAAATCTAGCTTCCCCATTGACTTTGCTTGTCAGAAGGTCCAAAAAGTGATCCCATGACCTTGGAACACAGCAATAGTCATAAATATGAAGCAGTTGCCAAGCATCTGAATTTTGATCATGGTCATAGGGATGCTGCCAAATCATAACTGTGAAAAATGGTCATGTCACTTTTTTCAGTGCTTTTGTAACATTGAATGGTCACTAAATGAACTGTTTTAAGCTGAGGACTACTTGTATTCAAAGCAATAGAGTCCATGAAGGAGGCAAATGACAAATGTGGGCAACATCATTATATAAATAGTACAATTTATTAGCCTTTGTCAATCATTAGGATGGAAGTTCATAAAAAAGCATTTTCTGTGATATTAGTCTGTGCATGCAATTGCTTTAGCATCAATACATTGTGTTAGTCAAGTACCTGCAGTTCTTTTTTTTTTGTAAATTTTATTTGAGTTTTCACAAAGAGAAAAAAATACAAATAAAACATCTTTTTTGAAAGTAGCGTAATCCAGGGTTACATTTCTTCGTACAGACACAAATTCAATTTCATGGTCATTTTTATGTTCTATTCCATATCTTATTACTGTTTTACATTTTCCTGCATAGCTTCTCCCCTCTTTTAATTTTCTCAATTTTATTTTAATTATCTCATCTCAATTCAAATCATTGTATTTATATTTTTTGTTTGTCCTGTTTCAATTATCTATTATCTTTTCTCATTAAACAAAGTTTCTCCTGTAGTTACTGATTGGAGTATGACACTTTTATATCTTTTAAGTTTATCCATTTAACTCTTATTTAGGCTTCAATATATACCCTAAAGTTATAACATTCAATATAATACATAACTTCCATTCGGATTCTACTTGGTACATTCTTAAAATACACACTATATTCTTAAAAAAAGAAAAAAATATAAATGTATGTAATTAAAACAACACATTCCATTCCAATTCAGTTCTATTATTAATGTTAATATTCATTAAAATCTTAACTTCTTTAACATTACTTTTCAATTAAATATCATACTTCTATGGGAACAATCATAAGCTTTCCATAATTAATTCCCCCCTCTTCACTTATATTTTATAAAACATTAACTAATTAAAATGTTCCCGTTCCTTCCTAATTCAATTTTCTCATTTATTTTATTTCACTTATTTTATTAACAAACATTTCACTAAATTACACTAACTATTTTATCCCTCATTTTAATCATACATTGTTTCCAATTTTCTAAAGTTATTTCTATTACTAATATAACAATACAATCTTATATACCTTTACAGAATCCCTTTTTCAGTTAAATTTTCACCCATTATCTCTTAATAGGTCCTGTTTCTCTATATCTTGTTCCGGTCCTTTGTAACTTCTTTTCCTTTCCTTCTTCCCTCTCTTCTTCTCTCTCCCCCTTTTACCCCCTTGTCTCTCTACCTCTATTTCTCTCTTCTGTATTCCCCTTTTCTGTTGCTGTCCAGTATTATACTTATTTTTTGAATTATTTTTCTTTTTTTGGTTGTTTTTTTAAATCTTAAATTCTCCATTCTCTTTCCCCCCTTTCCTTTTTCTTCCCCACATAGAATTACTTGTTCATTAAAGATGGCTTCTTCTTTGTCCCAGTCTTCTTGTTTTGCAGACGTTTCTTGTTGTTTCTTGTAGTTCCAAATCTACATTTCTAAGAATTGAAAAATGAAGCCAAAAGAACCTCTCCCTTCTTGTACATCTTCTTTATACTTTTTAAGTTCCATTTTCAATTCATCCAGAAGTAGTGCCATTGTATAAATTTTAAAACAACCACCCAATTAATTTTAGTCATTCAAATGCAATAACCAAGAATCCAAAGATCACCAAGTAATCCAAATACACACAAGCTGTTTCTTTTTGCTCTTTTTTTTCACTTTCTCTTCTGGGGTTCTACTGTTTAGTTACAAAGTTTCAGTTAAAATGTATCTTTTAGAAGTCTTGTTGAAGTTTTACTGTAGATTCTTTTTAATTCCAGGCAGTCTCCTCCCTCTTCCAGATCCTGCCCTTATTCTTTTTCTCTCCCTTCCTGCTTATGAAAAAAATTTTTAGTGTCCAGAAATCTTTATTATCCCTTTGACATTTTGTTCTATGTTCAGCTTAATTACCTGTTGATGTCAAAGCGGATTTTTCCAATTTCTTATTTAAGTCTCTTAGTTGTCAGTATAGGGAAGGAAAGAGAAGAGAAAAAAAGCCAAACCTTTCCCTTTTCACTTTCCTTTACTGCTTCCGACTCTTCTTTGGGAGCGATGTTATTTTTTTGTAAGTTTAAATTCCAGGGTACCTTAGTTGTTGCTTTTGCAATTTAACCTGGTCAGCCAAAACTTTCACTTCTTATCTTCCTCCTGCACATTCTTTTCCAGTCGAGTTCTTCTTTGTGGTGGCCATTTGTGACCACTGCTGCAACCACCTTCGGGAAAGGGAGTAATGGCCAGTTGAGGAGGAGAGATGTGGCTCTCCTCAACTCTGCTGGCAATCTCCCCCCTCTTCACCATCTCCACGGGGTGGCTTAGCCCCGAAACCAGCCGGCTTGGGGCACTCCAGCGGTGAGCCCAGACTGAAACCGTGCACAATTGCAGATTTCTGTCTGTCGCCAAAGAGACTTCAAACCAGACCTACCTGCAGTTCTTGAACACATGGGTGCTGCTGCAGGGATCACACACGTGTCCAAGAACTGCAGGAAGAATGCATTTTGTATTTTTTTTTTCATTTGATTGTTAGAGTAATTTTAACCAGCATATTAACTTTAACCTGAACAGGTAGCTATCAGGTAGATTCCCAATAACAGTTATAAACACTGAATAAACGCTGAAGGTAAAGTTGGTGATAAACCTGATTAAGGAATGCAAAAATGGTCACATAAACTTCAGTTTAGTGCTGAAAAAGAAGAGACTGAGAAAGAATTCATGCCTTGGTTCTCTTTGGTATAAGAAACAGCAAAGGTAAACTCTGCCAAGCTTTCATGTTTGTGTGACTATACTTTACCACAGTAAACTAACTTTCTTGTAATTTTTGTGGTGTCTGTTGCCTGTTCTGGTCTACACTGAAGGACTGACATTGAAGCAATCCATTTTTGTACTCAGCATTACCCAGAAGACTTCTGTATGGATCTTTTTCTCAAAGTCTGCAGAGTCTTATTTAAGGAATATTATGAGAATGTTGATAATATCATGTCACATATTAACACTGCTGTTGGCCTATAAAATTATTAATTACAGACAGATAGATGAAATTATCTTATCAGAAACATTTGAGTGTGTCATCAGATACCTTGACCACACTATCACATGTGGTGGACATGTGTGGAAGCCAAGAGATACTGGACTAAAATTCATACATGGCTGGAAAAAATGACAAAACAGCATATAGGCTTGAAATCAGTAATACTTTTATTGGGTATCTTACCTGAAGGTTACAGTAAAGAATTGATATGTTTGATTATAAATGTTTTAACAGAAGCTAGAATTGTAATTGCCAAAAATTGGAAAAGTGAAAAAATTCCGATAGAAGAGGAGCTGTTTAAGAAAATAATGGAATGCATGGAAATGAGTAAACTGACATCAGCAATTAGAGAGGAAGAAGACAAAGAATACTATAAAATTTGGAATTTATTTTATCAATGGCTAGATAGGGAAATAAAATGTAATATAATATAAACACAATATTATAGTAAAGATAAGACAATGTAATAATATGCTATAACTCATTACAATGAAATGAATGATATGAATTAGATTTTGTAATTGAGATTTGCTCAAAAAGGATGATTTGAGTTTATAATTAAAGTCTAATAAGGAGTTAATGATATAATATAATATGCATAGTTGATCTATATAATATGAATTTTAATAATGTATTTAGAAGGAAAAGACTGTTGATATTGTGCACAGGAGATAGGTATCAACTGACACACTGTACAATGGAAAGATGATTTTATTTGATGTTTTATGTTTGTATTTGTTAATGTTTGTTGTTAAAATAAATAAAAAACTGTTTATAAAAAAAAATAAACATTTGAGTGATAGTACTAGGAATCTTTATCTAAATTATAGGAGGCCTTCATTATATAAGAGATTTGACATGGATATTCTCCTGAATCAAAAGCTCCATCCTGATTTTTATTTAACTAATCTGCAAAGTCTAATCAGAACTTCATTTTCATGTATTTTCATTTGTGAACCACTATAAGTCTTCTATAACAGTGAAATTCCAAAAATCTTTCAAATTGTTCCTAAGAAGACTTTATTGCCAAAGAATTTTCCCTTGCAAACAATATATTTTGGGTATGGGTCCTAAGCTCACTGTTTCAGACTCTGCAAAACCTCTGAATAAGAGTGGACAGTAGAATTCTTGTCATTTTATCAAAAGTTCTTGGCATAAGCTCCCTTGAGATTCTTGGTTCTTATGTAAAACTATGAGATCTCATCTGCAAAAAGCATTAGAGGGCAGCAAAAAAGTGCAGAAAATATAGCTAGCATAATTCATCTGGGTATCCAGATTTTTTTTTCAAATATGGTATCTCTGTTCTTGAGTCTGACTGATAAATGGAAGGCAAAGTTCCATGTATTTCTGTAAGAATATAGTCCAGATTCATGTTAATGTTCCTTTCCTTCCAGCAGAAGAAAACAGCAACATGGTGGGCAAAAAATATACATATTCTTTTAAGTTCACATATGAATTTAATTTGATGTACATATATTTTTAATTTTCAAAATTACTACTTCTTTATCCTTAACTGAAGTTGCCTCTTAGGTCTTCTATGTTACCTGTTGTATTTATATTGATTGTCATCTACTGAGTTCATATGTTTTTATTATTAAAAACAAAAACAAACTTTTCAACTATCTCAGAAGAGTGAATTCAAATCCATTTATATTAAAATAGTTCTATTGGTTTTGAAGAGGAGTTCCAATGTAAATGGGTCATGGATCAGACAATTGTCTGCCAGTCTATTTTTATGCAGCAGTTATTTCCATATCCGACAGGAACTTACAGAGCTTAAAGAAGTGTAATGTTTTGCATAATTGCTTCTGTGATATTCAGTAATGGATAGCTTCAGATTTTGTTAAACTTAATATAGGCAAAACAGAGTAGTTATCGATTAGTTCACTGAGGCAGAGGTCTCAAGTGTCATCACTGGTAGTTTCCATTTGTGGTTGTTCTTTTTATTCTTCAGTTAATGCTTGTGACCTGAGGGTCATTGTGGATTCTGTGCTTTCTTTTGAAGTCCACATCAATCAGTGTAATTAAAATATCTTACTACCATTTTGGAATCTTGCCATACAGAGACCTATGTGCTTTTTAGTCCACTTGTTAAAACTTTTAATCTATTTTCTTTTATTCCACCCCCCCTCTTTTTTTAGAGTCTGTAATTGTCTGTCTTTATGGTTATTTGATTCAGTCTTTGTATGTAAAAACAGTATTCTAAATGAATGGAACATAATATCATCTTAATTATAACAAAAACCTGATGTTTTGTCACAAAGAGAGTTAAGGATTTATACAAAGTAGAAAGGAATTCTTTTTACACAGAATGCTCTCATATGAGAAATATTGGATGTGACTTCTAAGAGTACAAAATGCTTGCCTGCTTAAGTGACTCATAATAACCTAGGTGACTTTGGGCCATAGACTAAATCACCTCACAGGATTGTTGTTGTGGGGAGAATAGGAGGAAGAAGGTGTGTCAAATATGTTTGCCCCATTGAATTATTTGTAAAAATAATGACAGGATACAATCAGATAAAATAATAGATAAAAACAGCAACAAAATGTAAAAAAATGTTTCACATAGAGCCTACAATTTATGGCACTAAAATTATTTAACAGTGAAAAGGCTAACAATTAAACACAATATAGCTCAAAACAGTGCATTCATATTAGGTAAGAAGACTTAGTATGGAAAAATGGTATCTATTAGCGGGTGGGGTTTTTTTTTTTTTAAAAAAAACATTGACTCTTTTAAATTTACATCCCAGAATTTTAAAGGAGCTGGCAGAGGTCATCTCAGAACCACTGCACCATATCTTTCAAAAATCCTGGAGTACCAGGGAACTACCAGAGGACTGGAAAAGAGCTGATGTGGTTCCCATCTTCAAAAAAGGGGAAAAAACAGACCCAGGAAACTACAGGCCAATCAACCTAATGGGAAGATACTGGAAAAGATAATAAAAAAACAGATCTGTCAACATCTTTTTACATCTAGAAATAAGTAAAATAATAACTAGTAGTCAGCACAGGTTTGTTAAAAATAGATCATAGTGACTAAATTAGTAGACCAGTGAAATACTGTAGACATGATATACTTAGATTTTAGTAAGGCATTCAATGAAGTAGATCACAACCTACTTCTTGGTAAACTAGAACAACATGGAATAGATAGCCCCCACCACCAGATGGATTCACAACTGGCTGAAAAACTGTACTTAATGAGTAGCTCTTAATGGGTCTAAGTCTACATGGAGGGAAGTAAGCAATAGGGTGCCACAAGGTTCTGTCTTAGATCCAGTACTCTTCAATATCTTTATGAACAACTTAAACGAGGGAATAGAAGGGGAACTTACCAAATTTGCAGATGATACTAAGCTGGTAGGAATAGCTAACATCCAAGAAGATAGGCTCAAGATCCAGGTGGACCTTGACAAACTAAAACACTGGGCTGTATCTAACAAAATGAAATTCAATGTAGAGAAAAGTAAAATCCTACACTTAGGCAATAAAAACAAAAAGTACACATATAGACTGGGTGAAACCAGGCTCAATAGCAGTAACTGTGAGAGGGATCTTGGAGCCTTAGTGGACAACCAGCTAAATATAAGCCAGCATTGTGCAGCAGCCTCCAAAAAAGCTAATGCAATCCTAAATTGCATCAACGGAGGGATACAATCAAGATCAAGTGAGGTACTAATACCACTCTATAAAGCCTTAGTAAGACCATACCTAGAGTACTGCATCCAGGTTTGGTCACCACACTATAAAAAAAGATGTTGAGACTCTAGAAAAAGTACAGAGAAGAGCAACCAGGATGATTAGGGGGACTGGAGACTAAAACATATAAAGAACGGTTACAGGAACTGGGCATGGCTAGTGAAGAGAAGGACCAGGGGAGACATGATAGCAGTGTTCCAATATTTGAGGGGCTGCTCAGGAGAGGAAGGGGTCAAGCTATTTTCGAAAGCACCTGTAGGCCAGGCAAGGAATAATGGATGGAAACTGAACAAGGGGACATTTAACCTGCAAATAAGGAGAAACTTTCTCACAGTGAGAACAATCAACCAATGAAACAGCTTGCCCTAGGAAGTTGTGGGAGCACCATCACTTGAGACTTTCAAGAAGAGATTGGACTGCCATTTATCAAAAATGATGTAGGGTTTCCTGTTTGGGCAGGGGGATGGACTAAATGACCTACAAGGTCCCTTCCAACTCTGATTATCTGTTATCTGTTAAATTTGATTCATAATGTGGGAGGTAATCCTATAGAAAGTCAGCAATCAGAGTTAAAGTCCAAACAAACACCTGTTATAGTTGGTAAGAATTGGCAGGTATACACGTTTCAGTACAAGCATTATAAGATCCCCATCACTTAAAATTTTTAGCATTCCAGTTCTCACGTTTATATCACGTGCAGTTTCCAAACATGTTTCAAAAGTATCTCCAGGCGTAGCATGTTGATATGGGCACATTATATTTAGCATAGATCTTCTTTCTGGACAATAACGTACAATTTCCATGAGGTAAAGTAGTGCCCCCCCAATCGTTTGGGCACCAGGGACCGGTTCTGTGGAGATTTTTTTTCCCATGGATGGGAGAGGGCATGGTTTTGCATGCTGCCTGTGTCCTGCATATGGGGCTGCTGTGGCCAGATGTCAGACCAGCGGTTGGGGACCCCTGAGGTAAAAGATCACACCAGTGTCATATGGCACATTGAGAGATGTAACTCTGAAAGTAAAAGAGGCAGATCTACTTTTCTTTGAAAGTAGGTTGATGTTTTCAAGGAATAAAGTGGCTGTCTGAAGATTCTTCAAAATTTAGAAGATTCATTTTACTTTTTAAATGGTCCCAATATTACGAAAATATAATATAGCCCAAGATTTTTTATCCCATTCAAGTTGAAGATGGTCTGTGGATTGAGGCCTACACATAAAAGTTATGTGGACCCACATGCAGTATATGCATTTTGCACTCCTTTAGATTGTATTCAATCAGTGAACCAATTCTTTCAAATGTAGTCATGTTTTTATATAACATACTCTATCGCAGAATAAGTTACTATGTCTTGTACATTAGAATTTTTTCACGATATGATCACAATATCCCAATTAACCTGAATTACAGAGTGCCAATAACCCCCAAAAGATTTGGTAGATAATAAAATAATCTGATAGAAAATGGACACCAAAATGTTACTTTTATAAGGCAGGATTTTGAAAACTGGCAGTACCTACTTAACAAGTTTCAGCTACTTTACAAGATTAATGAAATAATGGATTTTAAACCCACAACCAGCTTGTAATATCAGAAAAAGATCATGTTCTTAGAGCTAAAGAGTCTGATACTCTAGGCCAGGGGTGTCAAAACTTGATTTCATTGAGGGCCGCATCAGGGTTGTGTTTGACTTCAGGGAGCCGAGGTGGGTGTGGCTAGCTCAATGTCACTCATGTTGGGGGTGCCTGTGGTGGCTTGAGTGTTGTGCCAATGAAAATGGGCTCCTAAGCTCTATTTTTGACTGCAACAGCCTCCTGCAATCCTCTGCCAGTGAAAACAGAGTTGGGAGTACCACCTGAGGCCTTCCCGAGCTCTGTTTTCAACTGAGATAGCCTCCTGCAACCTTCTGCCAGCGAAAATGGAACTCAGGAAGGCCCTCCCAAGCTCCAGCTCCACTGCGGGCGGGTCCTTCTATGTTTCCAGGGCAGTCCCACAGACCAGATCTAAGCAACCCGCGGGCCAGATCCAGCCCCCAGGCTTGAGTTTGACATCCCTGCTCTAGGGATGATGGGGTTGATGTCACTGTCACTTTATTCATACTGTTAGCTGCTAGCTGCCTATCTTTTATTTCAGAGATATTTGAGTGAGAGGATAGTTTTGTTTATTGCTAGGATAACAATATACTACACAATATGTTCTCTAAATAAGGATAGTTTCATGGCATCAGGGAGTAATTTGTTCTTGGCTGAAACCTGAACTTTCATCAATAACAAAGAGATACTAGAACACCCTTGCCTTCTGCAGGGTTGGATGGTTATTCGGAATCATTACAAGGTTGTCTGGCAGCATCCCCCACTGTTAATTGCTGCAATGAAAATATAATATGGCTTCTAATTAGGAAAAGCAAACTGAACTAAACATACTAGCTTCTTCTCCAAAAGAAAGACAGCAGATTTGGAGAAGCAGGCTTTGATCTATAATCTTTGTGTAGCCCACTTAATTTATAATTTTAGATGCACATTTTAATTAGATATTTGACATGGGTTTTTTTTTTTTTACAAGTTTTAAATTTTTCCATGTGTTTGGCCTCTCCCTCCCTCCCTCCATGTGTGTGTGTGTGTGTGTGTGTGTGTGTGTGTGTGTGTGTGTGTGTGTGTGTG
>NW_020769322.1:8290834-8315390 GCF_900518735.1 Pseudonaja textilis
GTGTGTGTGTGTGTGTGTGTGTGTGTGTGTGTGTGTGTGTGTGTGTGAAGGAGAGTGTCTGTGAAAGAATTCTAATCCTTCCTCCCTTTATTTTTCTCTAAGTATCATGTTTCTGCTTTATATATCAGATTCCAAAACTAACTGAGTTTCTGAACAGGATAAAAAGGAGTTTGGTAATTTATAATATTCTGAAGAAAACAATGTATACTTTTAATTTGAATTTATTTTTATTTAATTTTTATTCATATGTAAACCCTATAATCAATAAGCTTTATTCAGAACCTCTACTAGCCTAATTCTTTATCAATATCTTATTAATCTTTACAGGGCTTTAAAGTTATCTCTACTTTCAACTAATCCTTGAAAAATTTAATTTTAACAAACTTGTTGAAATTATTGAGATAATTTATTTTCATATGATTTACTGAACTTTGTTGAAAGCAACATTTTGAGACCTCTGAGTCTTTTACCTCTTGCTAAGTACAGTTGATCATTCCAGTTTAATATTGATAATATATCCATTCATTTACTATATTTTTGCAGGTTTTTTTTAACTCTATGACCTATGATACAACTAGGTTGCTGGGTGGGCATGACCATGTTAGGTATGGCCTAGTTGGCCTCCTGCACCATGATGGGGGGTGCCTTTGCCCTCTCTAGGCTCCTGAGGCTTTGCTTGAGCCTCTGGGAGGGTGAAAACAGCCCCCCTGAGCTTCAGAGACTCTGGAGAAGTTTCTGGCCTTCCTGAAGTTCCAGGAGGTCCATTTTTCACCCTCCCTGAGCCTCTGCACATTCCCTGCACTTATCTGTATCCAAAACGTGCCACGTGGGGACTCCTGGGAGGAGCAGGGCAGGGCGGGGTGGATGGGGCCAGCCAGGAGTAGGATTTAGGGGTTCTCTGAACTATGCAGAATCTTAGCTACAGAATCTCCTGAATCCCTGCGAACCCCCAGTAGTCCTCCCCTGGAGGCAGGCCACCTAAAAGCTTGTTTATTGTTTTTAAAAAGTCTAAACTATCTTCTCTTTCCACTTTCAGCATGTAAACTGTTTTACAAACAGGACATATGATGAAGCATTAAACATATTAAACTCAACAAAAAACTATTTTTAATTTAATGTAAAGAGGTTAAATTTTAAAATTTAAAATTCAGCTTTACCAAAATTTACATTTTAGTAAAGCTAAAGTAAATTTCAATATCAAAGTTCATATGTATTTTAATACAAACACACACAGAGAGAGAATCTTTAGGAGGCAGTGGTGTCATTGCACAAAAAAGGTAGCACTGAATGGCAAAAAATGTGAGAACTGAGATAACGTCCTGTTACATATTCAGATTAAGGAGTAAAGCCAGTGAATAAAGGCTTCCTCCAGGCCCAAGGCAGAAAAAACAGTTCATTCCTATTGGCTGAGCCAGGTGACAGCTTGCTATAAAAGGCACACTGTCAGCCAGACTTTTTGCTGGGTGCTGCTTGTTGCAAATAAATAATTATTATTGAAGGTCTCTGTCTGTCTCTTCTATCAACCCACTATTCAACACTGGCAACAAAGTTGGGATTGGAAAAACAATAAAATCAAAAAGAGCTGATCTCGATCCCAGCCAGAGCAGAATGAAGACAAGCCACTGTGGCACCATTCTCAGCGACCATCAACACAGCCACTAATTGTTGGTTTGCATCAGTCCAATCAAGATGGCTGCACTCGCCTGACTCGCACCATATAAACCAGCCTTGGAGAACTGGGACTCCTATATTGTCTGGTTCGAGTGTTTCCTAGAAGTGAACAATTTTATGGACATTCCGGTAACAGGAAAAGGGTATTATTCCTGAGTTACTGTGGCCCAGACATTTTGAGATGGCAGGGCCCTCCTTGCCTCAGCAGCCATGCAAACCGTACCTTGGGCCACACTACAGAATAGACTCAGAGCACATTATGCACCCACACCATCAAGAATCACCAGATGACACATGTTCCACTGCCAAAATCAAGAAGAGGGTAAATCAATCAATCAATATATTGATGCTCTTTGAAAAGCTGCTTTATACTGCAAATTTAGAGAACTCATTGACATCCTACTTGATAGAATCATCTGCAAGGTGAAAGACATAAACCTTCAGAGGTGCCTACTTACCAAGCTGAATCTTAACCTGCAGATGGTGGTGGACGAAGCCCAAGCCGCAGAAACATCGAACCAATCCACAGTGGCAATTCAAAAATCAAATAGCCTGCCATCTGCATGCAGAGCTGTCACAGCTCACTATGACCATGCAGGGTGGAAAGAATCTACTGACGATGATTATGATGATGTCTTCTGACTCTGATCATCAAAGAAGAGAAGCCCCGCAATGAAAAGGAAGTAAACAGCATGTGCAGGTTGCGGTGGCAACCAACCAAGATCAGCATGCTGGTTTAAAGATGCCATTTGTCAATGGTGCAACAGAAAAGGACACTACTGAGAGTCTGTCATGCCAGTCAACCTAACATCTGTCATGCCAATCAACCTACTAAGCAGGCGGGCCCCAAGAAAGCACCATACAGACAACCACGTCACAGAGAAAAATGTTTCACATTATCTAAGGACACATACCAGACAGAGGCGACTATCGGGCAAGCCAGTTTAGCGCACTAAAAAAGATTCCACATCACAGTCCTAATTGAGGGCTCGCTGTGCAGCATGGAAGTAGACACCGGGCCATCTATGACAATTGTATCCTGGGCTACGATTAAAAAATTAGTGCCAAGAATCTCCAGAAAGCAGCTTAAGGACTATCACATCCATTTAAAAGACTATCAAGGGAACCACATCCCTGTCATAGGGAGTGGAAACTTTCAAGTGGCTTTCAAGAATTTTGTGGCCCCCCTGCAACTAATCATAGTGGATGGCTCCCTGCCAAGCCTACTTGGCCTGGACTGGTTTTCATCCCTTGGCCTGGGGGTGACTGGTGTCAACACCGTTTGTAATGACCGTGTTAAGGAACTAATCTGGGAATTCACAGATGTATTTGAGGGGAGCCTAGGCAAGT
The DNA here is from genome assembly GCF_900518735.1 of Pseudonaja textilis. The sequence goes on from NW_020769322.1 coordinate 8,293,856, forward strand.
ATACAGGGACACCCATCTCCTTCAATCTTGACCCTTGGGTCACCCCAATAAGAATGAAGCCACACAGGGTACCTTTTGCATTATGGCCCAAAATAGACAAACAATTAGACAAGCTAATTATGCAGGGAGTTTTGGAACCGGTAGATCATGCGAAGTGGGAGACCCCAATAATGACTCCTGTCAAGCCAGATGGCTCAGTCCACAATTGTGCAGACTACAAATACACACTTAACAAGGCAATGCAATAGAAGGCATATCCAGTGCCAGTTGTGCAACCAACACATTTTACACTCTCTAGGCAAGGGAAAGACTTTTGCAATGTTTGACCTCGCTCAGGCGTACCAACAACTGCTGGTGGATGATGCCAAAGCAGAAGCACAAACCATCATAACACACCAGGGAGTGTTTAAATGCCACAGATTGCAGTTTGGGGTGAGTGTGGCACCAGGACTGTTCCAAAGCCTAATGGAACGCCTTTTACAAGGCATTCCAGGTGTTGTGCCTTACTTTGATGATGTTTTAGTCTCAGCAACTAACAACAAAGAACTTCTCAACTTCCTGGGAATAGTCTTCAGTAGATTTCAAGAGGTGGGGCTAAAAGTCAAAAAAGAAAAATGCCAAATAATGGTACCATGGGTTGAATTCTTGAGTTATCATATAGATGCCCTAGGGTTGCACCCCACTAAGGCAAAAGTCAGAGCAATACAAGAAGCTCCTACCCATAGAAATAAAATTGGGCTCCAGGCATTTCTGGGACTTTTGAACTTTTATAATGTTTTCCTGCAACAGAAGGTGTCAGTAGCTGAACCACTTCACCGATTTCTGGATAAAAAAGCATCATGGGCCTAGGGTCAGAAGGATGCCAACTGCATTCATAGCTGTCAGAGACCTGCTGTCACCTAAAAGTATATTAATGCAATACAACGAGAACCTCCCAGTAGTCCTCACGTGCAATGCATCCCCATTTGGCGTCGAAGCCATTCTCAGCCACCGAATGCCAAATGGTCAAAACTCCAATTGCCTTTTATTCAAGAACATTGTCAGCTGCAGAACAAAACTACAGTTAGATGGACAAAGAAGTGCTTGCTGCAGTTGCTGGTGTAAAACAATTCCATGACTACTTTTATGGCAGGTGTTTTGAATTAGTGACAGACCACAAACTGTTCCTGGGCCTACTTACTGGAGACTGCCCAACACTGAACATTTTGTCCCTTCACATGACGTGATGCACAATCTTTTTGGCGGCCTACAACTATTGTCTCATACACCAACCAGGTAAGTCTCTGAGCCACTAAGCCAATGCCCACTCCCAATCCTCATAGAGGACCCAGCCCCAGTCGCCCTCATACTCCTCATTGAGGAATTACCATCTGGCTGTATTACAGCAGATGAAATAGCAAAACACTCTGCTAAGGACAAAACCCTGCCCCAAGTGCTTAGCTGGATATGGAGGGGAGGTAAAGGGGCCAGTTGGCATGGATTTCCTGCCATTTCCTGCCCAGCAACATGACCTGTCAGCACAAAAAGGCTGTTTACTGGAGGGATTGGGTGATAGTGCCACCAAAACTAAGGCAACCAATCCTGGAAGCTTTGCACATAGGCCATCCAGGCATACTTAGGATGAAGGCACTTGCCCGCAGTTACATTTGGTGGCCAAACATGGACAAGGCCATAGGTGAGTGGGTCGTCACATGCAAGCTGTGCCAAAAGTCCAGACCAGCACCCCCCTCTGCCCCAGCGCATGGTGGGAAGCCCCACAAGCAACCTGGTCAATGGTCCACATAGACTTTGCAGGGCCATTTCAAGGCCAAACATTTATGGTAATAGGTGATGCCTACTCCAAATGGTTGGAGGTAGTGCTCATGCCCTCAACAACCTCAGCAGCAGTAATCAGAGCACTAAGGAAACTGTTCACAATACACAGACTACCAGATGTCCTGGTATCCAATAACGGGTCACAACTTATGGCCACAGAATTTGAACTATTTCTGGCCGCATGGGGTATCTGCCATGCCCTGGTCACACCATTTACCCCACTAACAATGGAAAGGTGGAAAGAATGATGTGATAAGGCAAAGAGGCATTGTCTAGAATGGGCCTGGAGGACTGGCAAACACGAATTGCCAAATTTTTATTAATATAACATATCACACCCAGTGCCATGACAAATCAGAGCCCATCCAAACTGTTAATGGGCCACCAATTAAGAACAGAATTAGACCAGCTACATCCTTGCTATTTGGCAGAGGCACTCATCAACTTGACCAATCAATTCCGGTCATTTAATGTGGGGGACTTAGTTTATGCCCACAACTATGCCTGGGGTGCCCTCTGGGTCCCTGCCAAAGTGGTAGCCTTTACCAGACCACCAGAGTAGAGCTGGAAGATGGTCATATATGACACAGGCACATCAACCAACTACAAGGTCGCTTGGGCACCTCAGTCCACCACCAGCCGGAATCAACTCAAAACAAAAGTAATGCCCAACCAGAAATTAATAAAGACACTGAAGCCCCAGCGAGAACAGAAACAACACAAAATGACCACCAAGAGCATGCACCTATAGAACCGGGAGTCCAGTGAGGAGTCACCAAGGAACTGGTTTCAGTTGAGTCAGAAATGTCCAAGGCCCAGTTCCAGACAGTTCCAAAGGTGAGCCCGAGAGCAGCAGCAGCTGACCCAACTAGTCAAGATGCCACTCCAAATGAACTCTGGAGGTCAGGGTGAACTCGGTGCCACCGCACTTACCTACACGATTACATTGGTTAACTGCAACCTGATTGGATAATATTCTGTCTGGGTGGGGAGTGGTGTTACATATTCAGATTAAGGATTGAAGCCAGTGAATAAAGGTTTCACTCAGGTCTGCTTTTTGCAAATAAAGAGTTATTATCGAAGATCTCTCTCTGTCTCTTCTATCAATCCACTATTCAACACATGCCAAGTTACAAAAGAAGATTTCTGTTCCTGCAAGAGAGACACCCTTTCTCCTCTCTTTTTACACCATCAAATCTGCTGCAAGAATTTCCCAAAGCATCTAGATATAAACAAGTAGAAGATACATTAGAAGCAATACACTTTTATACAATTGAGTAAGTTCTATTTTTCTCCCTTTTTAACACAGAATTTTTAAAGTGTCTGTAGTGTGCTGTATATACTGAACAGTACGCTCCTTGCTAGCCGTAAATCAGAGATCAGACTGTACTTTGTTCTATCAAGAATCATTGGCAATGAGCTCTTTGCATTCTCTCATCTCTCCTTTTTAAAACTCTAAAGATCAAACTCCAGCCAGACTGAGCATTCTTTGTACCATTGTGGAGGAGAATAATGTCATAAACTAATTCAGGATCATCAGAATTTTTAGTGGAAAATGGCCAAATCAAATGTTGAAATGACAAGATTGTGAGAACTTAATCTACCCTCCCCCAATTTCTTAACTTGTTAACCTTTCTTGCCTTTCTCTTTCTCATTTTCAATAGGAAAAGTAGTAAAAGAAGAAAAATGCATCTTTTAAGACAGGCATATGTAACCATTGACTTTACAGAACTCCCAGCATGCATAGCTGTTGCCTATGCTTACCAGGGTTACTATGAGTTTTATGTCTATCAGAAACATAAGATCATAAGGATGTATATAAGATTACATCCTCCCTGTTAGATCTGGGAGGACAGTTCAAGAACGGAGGCAAGACTCAGATAGTAACAACAGCTCTTTATTTGTGACTTCAGATCTGAGCAACTAACCCCAGCCGCAGCAGCCCCTTATATAGGGCTGGCTGCGGCTAGGCAGCCAATGAAGGTGATTTGAGTTTGCCGCTCTTGGCAGGGCCAATCGCGGCAGCCTGTTTACTGGCCAATCGCATCAGTCTATGGCGACCAATCACAATCGGCTTTCAGCGGGCCAATCAGATTTGCAGGCTACGAGCCTGCTAGTCCGGAACACCCCTCCCCTCTCGGTTCCGTTTAAGGGGTGGAGTAATATAGTCTCGCAGGTAGGCAGGTCTTCGCACCTGTCTGCCTGACTTACGCAGTTCTGCTTGACCCTGTTCAAACCCGGGTTCAGATGGACTGCTTGCTGGATCAAACAGGAACGGTGACCCGGTGTCATGGTTAGGGCTCTCCTCTGGTGCCCCCGGGGTGATGGAGTCCTCAGCCTCGCTGTTACTGCCATGGCTCCCGGGGCTCGCTGAACCAGCCTGGTTGCTGCTTCTTGGCGAAGCGTTTGACTGTCCAGTCTCAGCTGCAGCTGGTGAGTGTTGCCAACCATGGTGCGGTGATCTCGGTGATAGCTCGGAATAAACAGGTGTTGGTTCTAATTCTGAGTTCACTGCTTCCCCTCCCCCCCTAGTGTCAAAGTTAGGGTCAGGGTTGGAAGATGTGGTTAGTCTGGAGCGCAGTTGGTCAATATGGCGTTTCCATGGTCTGCCATCAGTGGTGAGTAGACGGTAGGAGCGGGGACCCGTTACTTGAGTTACCTGGGCAGGAATCCAAAGGGGATCCCCAGAAATTTTTTTTGCAAAAACAAGGTCTCCTACCTTGAAAACACGGTGCTTGCTGCTGGAACCCAGGGGCTTTTCCGGGGTGTAGGCAGGGTGCAAACGATCTAGAGGCGATCTGAGTTTCCTGGCCATCAGGAGTTCAGCTGGGCACTTGTTGGTCGTGCTGTTTGGTGTGATGTGTTGCAGGAGCAGTATTTTAGTGACTGTCGTGGATGTTGCCTTGATCCATTTTCTGCAGGGTTTTCTTTGTAAACTGAACCATTCGTTCAGCCCGGCCATTCGCCGCAGGATGAGCCAGCGATGTGAGTGCATGTCGGATGCCCCGTTCCGCTAAATACTGTGCAAAGGCTAAGGCAGTAAATTGGGGCCCATTGTCAGAGACCAGGACATCTGGTAACCCGTGTGTAAACATATTCATGAAATCGTTTAATTGCAGAGACAATAGCAAGGGCTTCCTTATCTAATTGGCTATAGTTTCTTTCTGTTTTTGATAGAGTTCGTGAAAAAAATGCAATTGGTGCTTCTGAGCCGTTTGGTAGGACATGGCTCAGGATGGCCCCTACCCCAAATGGTGAGGCATCACACGTGACAGTCAAAGGTAGTGTCTCGTTATACTGAATTAGTACTGCCTTTGAGGTAAGGAGGTCTTTTACTTGCTGGAAGGCGTGTTCCTCCCGACGTCCCCAAATCCAGGATGCCCTTTTATCGAGTAGTCTATGAAGGGGCTCAGCAACAGTCGCCTTCTGTGGTAGGAAGATGTTATAAAAGTTAATAAGTCCCAGGAAGGCTTGGAGGTCGGTTTTGTTTTTGGGTCTTGGGGCATTTTTGATAGCTGCCAATTTTTTTTCTGTGGGGTGGATTCCTTGCTTGTCAAGGAGGTAGCCAAGAAACTCCACCCTTTCTGTGCAAAGCTGGCACTTTTCCTTCTTAACCTTGAGGCCAGCGTTTTTGAACCTCTGCAGGACTGTTTTGAGGCTATTCTAATTGGTTTTTTGTGGGTGCTGCTATTAATACATCATCAAAATAGGGCACGACCCCTTTTATCCCTTGTAATAGTCTCTCCATCAGGCTTTGAAAGATGCCTGGGGCTACGCTTACACCAAACTGGAGCCTGTTGCATTTGAATGCACCACGATGTGTGACTATAGTTTGGGCTTCTGCAGTCTCAGGATCCACTGGCAGCTGTTGATACGCTTGGGCCAGATCTAATTTTGCGAATATTTTGCCACCCCCAAATGAATGCAGGAGATATTGAACAACTGGTACTGGGTAGGCGCTCTGCTGTAGCGCGTGATTGAGGGTGGCCTTGTAGTCACCGCAGATTCTTATGGACCCGTCAGGCTTTATGGGGGTGACAATTGGTGTCTCCCATCGGGCATGGTCAATAGGTTCTAACACGCCTTGCGCAATTAATTTGTCCAGTTGCTCGTCAATTCTGGATTTAAGAGCAAAGGGAACTCGGCGTGGCTTTAGGCGAATGGGTGCTATGTCAGGGTGAAGATTAAATGAAATAGGGGACCCCTTGTACTTGCCTAGGCTTTCGTTGAACACTTCTTGGAAATCGTGGACGAGAGCCACCTCCCAGTGATTGTCTTCAGTATGATGGATACCAGCCACTCTGATTCCTAATGGCGCGAACCACTGAAGACCCAATAGACTTGGCCGGTCTCGGTCTACGACGGTGAGTGGTAGAATTGCTTTATGTCCCTTGAACGAGACCTGCACATGGCGGGTACCTGCGACTGGAATCCGGTTGCCTTGATAGTCTTTCAGTATGGGTCTCTGACTGCTGAGGTCTTGGCGTCGGATGTTGGGAATTAGCTGCTTGAGTGTTCTCCAGGATACCATGGATAGTGATGACCCAGAGTCGACTTCCATGTTGCACAGTTTGTTTTCAATCGTGACCTCTACTCGGATCTTTTTAGCGTCAAGTGATGAAGCGTGGCCGATGGTGATGGTTTGATGAGCCTCCTCTCATCTGGGGGTGTTGTTAAACCTTCGGGGTCTGCTGTACCAGTTCCACTGATTGCTAGGGCGGTCCTTCTGCGAGGAGGCGTTGCCATCATTTCTCTTTGGGCTGCTCCCTCTCCGTCTGGGGCTGGAATTTCTCTTGTTTCTGCATACCTTTGTGATGTGTCCCCGTTTCTTCCAAAAACGGCATATGGCATCTAAGAATCTGCATTCGGATCGGGGATGGTTTCCCCCGCATCCGGCGCATTGGTAGTTGGATTTGCGACCCTGCTGGTCCCATTGCTCACGTTCTGACTGGAGCCTGTGGACTTCTTCTTCCTCGCTGTCTGAGGATGACTCAACATCTTCGTGATGGGTGGTTGATGTGTACTTGTCTGAAAGTTTCCCAGCATCGTTGGTGGGTTGGCGGTTGGTCCCGCTGGTTCAACGCATTCGTGCTGCCGATTTACGAGTGGCTTCGGCTGCTGTGGTGTCTGCTATGGCATCTGCAAGCGAGATGTCTCCCTTGGCCATAATCTTGCTCTGGACGGTTGGGTCTCTGAGGCCAAGGACGATGCGATCTCTCATGGCTTCTTCAAGGTTGGCGAAGCCACACAAGCCACCCAGGTTCCTCAAGTCTGCCACAAAATCCCCAACGCTCTCACCTTCACATTGGTCCCTCTGGTAGAACTCATGTCTGCGAATGAGAGTTGGCACGGCTGGGGCGTAATGGTTGCGCAGGATGGGAGCAAGGGTGTCCCAATCCATGGTTTTAACTTCAGCTGGCTTGGCTAAGGCTTTAGCCATCTTAAAAACGGCTGGTCCACAATGGGTTAGAAAAACGGCTCGTTTCTTGTTGGGCGTGGCATCTTTGAGGTTGTTGGACTCCAGGAACATTTGAAATCTGTCCATGTACAAGTCCCAATCTTCGCTAGCTGGATCGAATGGTGCGGGTGATATAGCGCTGCTGGCCATGTCGCCGTCGTTGCGCTCTGTCAGCCACGTGCTCCTTCGGCTAGCTCAATTTCAATAGCTTTCGTTGCCTCCGTATCCCATCCTTGTCGCCACTGTTAGATCTGGGAGGACGGTTCAAGAACGGAGGCAAGACTCAGATAGTAACAACAGCTCTTTATTTGTGACTTCAGATCTGAGCAACTAACCCCAGCCGCAGCAGCCCCTTATATATGGCTGGCTGCGGCTAGGCAGCCAATGAAGGCGATTTGAGTTTGCCGCTCTTGGCAGGGCCAATCGCGGCAGCCTGTTTACTGGCCAATCACATCAGTCTATGGCGACCGATCACGATCGGCTTTCAGCGGGCCAATCAGATTTGCAGGCTACGAGCCTGCTAGTCCGAAACACTCCCTATCCATTTTAAGAACAAAAAATAGTAATCAAATATCCAGTACCTCCAGGAACTGAAACATTCAATTTATAATTTATCCTAGAACTACAAACAAGAAAACTCTTATCAATTCAACTTTATTATAAAAAAAAAACTGCATTGCAACAATCCAAGCAAATATATGTTTCAAGTCTTGCCTGGTCTGTTAAAACTGATGTGCATCTAAACACTGAGATGAATACATCGTCAAGATACTTCCAGTTCTCTTCTGGAAATGAATTCACATCAAACTATTAAAAAAAAAGATCCTTTGGCTTAATTTTTTATTTTTTTACTATAAGAACATAGAACTTATTTATGACTGATGGTAGTATACATCTTGTACACAAGGTCAAAAATTCCCAGTCTGTTCCAAGAATATAATAGTCTCTTATCTATATACTCAGCTACTTTTAGCTGCCCTAAAAGCTTTGGGAAGAAATATGTGCTGACATGTAGAGCAGTAAATTGATATAAAAAGAAAATATGATATTACTTATGCTAATGTTTTTTCTAGTCCATAAGCTGAATATCTACAACAAAGTCTGTGAGTTCTAAACAGGAATGTGCAGTAGTCTATATAAGAATCATTTCTATTCCATGTCTTTGGTAAATGAATATATAAATTCACCTAGAAATAAATTTCTTATAAAAGCATGTTTTTTCCACCCAGATAAACTTGATTTGGAGGTCCACCAGGTTACCCATCCCTGCTTTGACACCTTTTATTTCATACTCAATAACGTACATGGTGTTTTTCACACTTCTTCATTATACATTTTAAAATGAATAATTATTTCCATTTGTGACCCTGATTTCATGGCAAAAAATGTCAGTGCCAAAGCTATCTGCAGTGGTGGGATTCAACCAGTTTGCACTCCTTCAGCTGAACCAGTTGTTAAATTGCTGGCTGACCCTGCCCCTTGCAGGAGTCCCCACATGCCTCATTTTGGCTCCCAGGTAAGTGCAGGGAGGCCTACTAGGCCCAAAATGGGCCACATAGGGGTGCGGTGTGGGGCCCCCATGGCCCGTTTTGGGCCTAGTAAGCCAGGAGGGTGCAGGAGGCCCACTAGGCCCAAAATGGGGCACAGGGGAGGGTGCAGCCCCCCATGGCCCATTTTTGCTCTTTGGAGGCTACATGGAGGCTTACTAGGCCCAAAATGGGGTACGGGGGCAGTGTCCCCCCCACTGCCTGTTTTTGCTCCCTGGTAGGTGCAGGAGGCTGATTGCTGCCTGTCATACTCCTGGCCACACCCACCATGGCCATGCCAATCCAGGCGGTCATTAGGGTAGAGAAGAGGTTGTTAAATTATTTGAATCCCATCACTGGCTATCTGTATACGCAAACAAACACACATATGCATGTTGACTTTTTTCATGCTTAAGGGGATGGAGAGATGATACAAATAGAAGCTTATATCCATTCAAAGAAGAAAAATGTTCAAGTTTTTTTTCCCCAAGAAACAGCAACCCATGTCTAATCACTGAAACTTCATTACAATCCAGACTAATTTTAGATTTTTTTAATGTCTTTGAGTCAATCCTGATTCTGGGCAACTGCCTGGACAAGTCCTTAAAATACTAGTCAGTTTTCTTGACAAGGTTTTGGAAGTGGTTTGCCACTGCTTCCTTCGTAGGGCTCAGTGACAGTGACTGGCCCAAAGAGTGGCTGGCTTTATGCCTAATGTGGGACTAGAACTCATAGTCTCCTTTTTCCTAGCCTGGTGCCTTAACCACTGCACCAAACAAGCTTTCATAAGACTGCATGTTTCCTACATTTTAGGACTATACATTAAATAACTAAGTGCCATGTGTGGAGCCTTTTAATTTCTATATTATTGTTCTGGATTAAATGCTACTTTATCATTGTACTGGAAAGGTATCTCCTCATAGTTTTTGAAAAGCTGTCAGAACACAGTCTTTCATACCTGGGAATTGGTGATGAAGCAATGCAGCTGTCCTACATTGTATTGAAAATTTCTGTCTCCCTGAGGAACACTTTGTAAAATGCTGACTCATTGAACATTAAATCACATTATTCCTGTTAATAAAGCCCTCTTTGATAACATCTTTGTTCTACTTACTGTATATTACCTCATAGATAATTTCCTGGTCCAATGATGTGGGCTCCTGCATAATATTTATCAAGCCTCCTTGGATGGGCACAACATGATGCTGGCTGAATTTACAAAGGAAATAATCTCATTTCAAAGCTTCTGCCATGCCATCTGTGCAAAAGGAAAGAGCCCTTAACAAATAGGTCAAGCAAGAAGCCTTGTTTTCTGCTTTCTCAATTTCACTTATTTGCCGAAACTCCTGATTGCCTGCTACTTGATTTCTGGAAAAGTCAAAAGATTGCAGTATTAAACATCCCCTTAAAATTTATCATCTCTTTGATAAATAGTGACCTCATGTTGACTTTTTGACTGCCTGAACTCACTGGTTACACACGTCTTCATTCCACTCTGTTTTATTTCTCTTTAAGAGCCACCATAAAGAACATTTCAAAACTCACTAGGAAGTGACGTACTTATTGAAGGCAGAATATTAGTTTCAAACTATTTAATTATGGAGAATATGGAATGTCCAATATATTTGGATCGTAATATATTTCAGCCAAATTTCACTAGACCTGCAATCAGCAAATAGTGACAGCTAATGAGTGCTATCTATATTCTTTTTTTTTTTGCAAATTTTATTTGAGTTTTCACAAAGAGAAAAAAAATACAGATAAAACATCTTTTTTGAAAGTAGCATAATCCCGGGTTACATTTCTTTGTACAGACACAAATTCAATTTCATGCTCATTTTTATGTTCTATTCCATATCTTATTACTGTTTTACATTTTCTGCATAGCTTCTCCCCTCTTTTAATTTTCTCAATTTTATTTTAATTATCTTATCTCAATTCAAATCATTATATTTATATTTTTTATCTGTCCTGTTTCAATTATCTATTATCTTTTCTCATTAACAAAGTTTCTCCTGTAGTTACTGATTGGAGTATGACACTTTTATATCTTTTAAGTTTATCCATTTAACTCTTATTTAGGCTTCAATATATACCCTAAAGTTATAACATTCAATATAATACATAACTTCCATTCGGATTCTGCTTGGTACATTCTTAAAATACACATTATATTCTTTAAAAAAGAAAAAAATTATAAATATATGTAATTAAAACAACACATTCCATTCCAGTTCAATTCTATTATTAATGTTAATATTCATTAAAATCTTAACTTCTTTAACATTACTTTTCAATTAAATATCATACTTCTATGGGAACAATTATAAGCTTTCCATAGTTAATTCCCCCTCTTCACTTATATTTTATAAAACATTAACTAATTAAAATGTTCCTGTTCCTTCCTAATTCAATTTTCTCATTTATTTTATTTCACTTATTTTATTAACATTTCACTAAATTACACTAACTATTTTATCCCTCATTTTGATCATACATTGTTTCCAATTTTCTAAAGTTATTTCTATTACTAATATAACAATACAATCTTATGTACCTTTACAGAATCTCTTTTTCAGTTAAATTTTCACCCATTATCTCTAAATAGGTCCTGTTTCTCTATATCTTGTTCCAGTCCTTTGTAACTTCTTTTCCTTTCCTTCTTCCCTCTCTTCTTCTCTCTCCCCTTTTTAGCCCCTTGTCTTTCTACCTCTATTTCTCTCTTCAGTATTCCCCTTTTCTGTTGCTTTCCAGTATTATACTTATTTTTTGAATTATTTTTCTTTTCTTTGGTTGTTTTTTTAAATCTTAAATTCTCCATTCTCTTTCCCCCCTTTCCTTTTTCTTCCCCACATAGAATTACTTGTTCATTAAAGATGGCTTCTTCTTTGTCCCAGTCTTCTTGTTTTGCAGACGTTTCTTGTTGTTTCTTGTAGTTCCAAATCTCCATTTCTAAGAATTGAAAAACGAAGCCAAAAGAACCTCACCCTTCTTGTGCATCTTCTTTATACTTTTTAAGTTCCATTTTCAATTCATCTAGAAGTGGTGCCATTGTATAAATTTTAAAACAACCACCCAATTAATTTTAGTCATTCAAATGCAATAACCAAGAATCCAAAGATCACCAAGTAATCCAAATACACGCACGCTGTTTCTTTTTGCTCTTTTTTTTCACTTTCTCTTCCTGGGGTTCTACTGTTTAGTTACAAAGTTTCAGTTAAAATGTATCTTTTAGAAGTCTTGTTGAAGTTTTACTGTAGATTCTTTTTAATTCCAGGCAGTCTCCTCCCTCTTTCCAGATCCTGCCCTTTTATTCTTTTTCTCTCCCTTCCTGCTTATGAAAAAAAATATTAGTGTCCAGAAATCTTTATTATCCCTTTGACATTTTGTTTTATTTTCAGCTTAATTACCTGTTGATGTCAAAGCGGATTTTTCCAATTTCTTATTTAAGTCTCTTAGTTGTCAGTATAGGGAAGGGGAGAGAAGAAAGAAAACCCAATCTTTCCCTTTTCACTTTCCTTCGCTGCTTCCGATTCTTCTTTGGGAGCGATGTTATTTTTTTGTAAGTTTAAATTCCAGGGTACCTTAGTTGTTGTTTTTGCAATTTAACCTGGTCAGCCAAAACTTTCACTTCTTATCTTCCTCCTGCACATTCTTTTCCGGTCAAGTTCTTCTTTGTGGTGGCCATTTCTGACCACTGCTGCAACCACCTTCAGGAAAGGGAGTAATGGCCAGCTGAGGAGGAGAGGTGTGGCTCTCCTGAACCCTGCTGGCAGTCTCCCCCCCTCTTCACCACCTCTACGGGGTGGCTTAGCCCTGAAACCAGCCAGCTCGGGGCACTCCAGTGGTGAGCCCAGACTGAAACTGCGCACGATCACGGATTTCTGTCTGTCGCCGAAGGAACTCAAACCAGAAGGCGAGTGCTATCTATATTCTTGAGGGGAGTGGTCATTCATTGAGGATAGATGGAATGATTAATTTTATTGCACAAGGTAATCTTTCTGAAGCAGCAATGCTTAATAATAAATTCAGTGTCATATGTCAGGTAAAGCCAATATGACATTAATGTAAGAGAGTTTGTTTATGTCTATTATGTGTTTTCTCACAGTTCATTTTGCATTAATTATTTGGCTGACTTGGCAAAGTAACCAAAAACTTTATTTCTTTATCCATGTACTGATGCAAAACAAAACTGAAGAGGGAAATCTTGCAGTTGATCTCCTTTATAAATTTCTTACTTGGGTCAAGCATTGTCTGAATATGAATTTTTATCATCAGTGATCCAAAAGAGTCAGGCTTAGGTAACTTTCGTTGGCCTTGTCAGCTCATATCATGGTAATGAGGAACAGAGGTTTATCAGAGTTAGCTCATCCTGGAGTTTGCACTATAGAATATATTTAGGCACTCCTTTTCTTTGGGTTTGTTATTCTGTGCATGTCTCTATGCAGGCAGAATTTTCTTAAAACAGATGAGAATCAAAAAAGGCTAGGGTATAGTGTGGACCTTAGATTCTGACTGACAAAGAGATCTATCTCATGCTTTTACTGAAAAAAAATTGTAAGAAGGAAAATCAGGTTTACAGACTCATGTATTCCAAGCAAATGGTCAACTACAAACAATTGAGCCACCATACTTGGAACTTTCAAAGCTACTACTTAAAGATTTGCTGAGATTGATTCTAGATGCCTTCAAAGAATGTAAATTTCCTTCATACTGCTTTGATGCCCTTCTATTAAAATACTGTCTTAGATGTGATTATCATATACATGGGGACTCCTCCATAGGAATAACAGTTGAAACAGCATATTTTTGAAAAAAGAGAAGATTAATCCAATAACCCTAAAACTTCAACATGAGATTATTATCTAACTTTCCTGAAATGTTCAGAATAGGATAATAGAAAAGTTATATTTGGCAAGATATCTCTTAGCTCAACATATTGTTTTTGTTGTTCCAAATTTTGTTCAAAGCTAACAGAATTTAACTTATCTTGGTAGTTGTTTTAAATATATGTTAATTATTTTAAGGCATTAACTTTTTTCTAGCCAGCTTTTTTCCTTTATGTTTCTTATACTTGGTATCCTATTGTATCAATATACAAATTCTAATAAAATCATCATTTAATTTTCTAGCATTTGGATTCAATTTTATATAATCTTTTTCAATTTATCTATATTCATCTTATATTCATCATTTTTTTGATAACTATAAAAATGATAAAGTTTTTATTCATACCATGCACAAAGGATGCTTATTGTGTTTTGGAAACATTAATGTCAAATCAACTTTAGGCCAAATCTGATTTAATTTAAATTGACTTAATATTGGAAATGTGTTTTTTTAAAAAAAACATTTAATAATTTCTTCTTTTATATAGCCTTAAAATAAGTTACTTACTTATTTTTTTCCAACTTGGATATGTAAGGTAAAAGTTCAAACATAGCAGTTTAAATTATTGTACACTGCAATATTTTATTTATTGATTTACTATCAACAGATGTCAAATTGGTGGCTGCAAGAAATGAAAAATTTAAAGAAAACTCCCACATTCTAATAATGGGTAATTAATGTTTATTTTTGAATCCTGTTTTGTAAAGGATAAATAAATTTTAACTATGAATCTATAAAGCAGCCTGAATAATGATTATTTTGGTGCTGAATTCTCTCTCCCCAAAATGAAAATTTCTCAAAATATAATGCAAAGAATATTTCATAGTGTTAACTAAAAATGTAGTTTATTCAAAGTCATTGTTCCTTTTCATATTTTAGAATCTTAATAAAACTGTTCACATTGCTATCTGCTGTAATATTGAACTTTATTTCATGTAATAAATATCAGTTTATGTGTGATGTTCTGCATTTGTTTTTCATTTCATTTTCAATCCATCTCTCCTGTTTTGTTATATCAATTCAGATTTATTCTTTTAAACATTAAGCTCTTTTATTTTATGTTTTTCTACCATTCAAACATTTCATAAATGCCTGCTATGTGCCTTCATCGACATCATTAATTAAAACGCCTAACAAAATTATGCATAGCACTGAGCTGGAAAGACTTTCCAAATTTAATGCTGATCCATTAATTATCCTTGAGGGTAGTTTTCAACTGAGTACTCATTTAATGATAATTCCTTGTAGTCAGGTTTTCTCAAGTACCCTTATGAGGCTGTCATACACCAAAAGCTTGCATATGTATGATATGTCAGCTGGGGTTTTCTTGTTTACTAATTCAGTACTTGATGAAAGATGGAAACTAGGCAATCTGGCATAGTTCTGTCTTACTAAATCCTATCTAATGAATAACAATAATTTCATATGTCCTATACTTAATTGTTTTGTTTGTTTTTATTTTTAATATGTGTTGTAAATTAACAACCACATAATTCCTTAATGTTTCTTTCTTTAAAAGCAGGCACTATATATTTCTTAATCAGCTGGGCTTTGCCTGATTTTAAGAATATGATCAGTGCTGTAGACATAGATGTAATATAATATTACTTTTATCTAAACTATCCTAACAGATGCTTTTACTGGGAAGAGCAAAAATGTATTGCCTTTATATTCATGGTGCTATCAGTATGAAGTCAGTTTAGAAGATGAGGGTAAAAATATAAGACTAGATCACCTAGTATCTGTTATGTCCCTGGAACTTGCCAAAGTCCCCACCCAGGTCCGTTCATGCTGCGGGGGCGTTTGCTGCCCCTCATTGGCTGGCCTCCCTCGACAGCCGGCTATAAAAGCCAGCTGCAGGGTCCGGCCAGCCGTTGTTCGCTGTGAGCCTGCTCCAGGCAGGGCTAACACGTTCAGTCCTTTATTGTTTCAATAAAGTCTTGTTGCATCCATGCCCTGGTCTAGCCTCTCATTGCTCAACTACAACACTGGCGACGAGGGTGGGATGGCTACCAGAGGCAATCCGCAACAGCTGAAATCACTAAATTGCTGAGCCGCAGCCGCGCCGCCGGAGAGCTCGGTCAGCAAGAGCGAAAGTAATAAGCGTCTGTAGCCGCTTGGTTAGCAAGCTACAGGGGAAAGTGGAGCGCTGCGAGCCGCAGCCGCTCAACACAAAAGAGCGCGAAATTCAAATGGCTGTCGTTTGAATTTCTTGCCGGAATACAGCGCGGTGCTGTTATTCCGAGTCACTGACGCCTACGCAGGCGTGAAATTTGAAGCGCTATCAGAGGCGACTAGCCATTACTGCCTACGCTCCCCAGGAGCGCAAAATTCAAAACGCTGCCAACAGCCATTGCAGCCTAGCCACAATTGTTAACCCAGAGAGAGCAGAGAGGTTCTGTGGAGCCTCTCCAGAGCTGTAGTCACTAGCCTGACAAGAGCACAAAGTGCCATTTTGTTGTCCCAGAGAGATTTCACAGCAGCATAACCTGCAGAAGTCCTCATCATGAACTCCAACCCAGCCTTCCCACCGTTCAAGCCGGATGAAGAAAAGTGGGAGTCATACAAAAATCGTTTTAATCACTACATCGATGCCATTGGTCTGGCTGATGCTGGGGAGCACAGAAAGAAGTCATTCTTCCTCAGTTATTGCGGAGCCATCGTTTTTGATACCGCCACAGCACTCGTTGCTCCACGTGAGTTAAAGAATGTCCCCTGGGCAGAATTGCTGGAGATCCTCACCAATCATTACTCCCCCAGACCCTCACAAATCGCGAGGCGTTTCACCTTCCGGATGAGGAAGCAAGCGGAAAAGGAAACCGTCAACCAGTATATGGCCGCCTTGAGGACTGCAGCCCTCCACTGCGGGTTCGGGAACTATCTAGATGACATGCTCCTCGACCAGCTCGTCTGCGGGGTCAAAGACCTTCACCTCCAAAGGCGACTACTCGCCAGGAAGGACCTCAGGCTCTCCCAGGCCGTCGAGGAAGCCTTGGCAGCAGAACTGGCAACCCAGTCAGCCACCAAAATTCAAGGTTCCGTTCCCAAACAAAGCTGTGCCACCGTTCATTCAGAAGAGGTAGTCAACGAAGATGATCCCAACGATCAAACAGACATCCACCGCCTCGCTCATGCCAAACAACCACAGGCAGGAACCAGGCAAGAAAGCAACAGCGCACCCAAACACATCATCCTGTGCCTATCCTGTGGCGGACCTCACTCGAGAGCTTCGTGCAAATTCAAGGGTGCCATCTGCAACAATTGCCACAAAAAAGGCCACATCGCCAGAGTCTGCCAGGCCGCGCACAACTCAGCACAAAAGGTTCCTTCCTTTTCCCATTCTGGGCCCCAAAGGCAAGTACTAAATTGTCACACTTGCTACCATGCTAACCACACCTGTCACTCTATTAGTAAAATAACACTCTCCATTTTATTAGAAGGTAAACCTTGTCGTATGGAGGTTGACACGGGGTCAGCGCTCTCAATCATCTCTTGGAGCACCCTCAAGAAAATCCAACCCAGACTATCCAGAAACCAGCTCCAGAAGTGCCAGATCACCTTGAGGGATTATCAGGGAAAGGACATTCCAGTACTCGGCAAAGGCAAGTTCCTTGTTAATTTTAAAGCTTTCAAAGGCCACCTGCCTCTAGTGGTAGTTAACGGCAACCTCCCTAGTCTTCTGGGGCTTGATTGGTTCCCCTACCTCGGCCTAGGGTTAATAGGAGTCCATGCTGTCTCAGCTTCTGACACTGACTCCTTATTCACTGACTACTCAGACGTATTCAGCGATGAGTTAGGGTGTTATAATGGTACCCCCATCTCATTCGCAGTTGACCCCCAAGCGGTTCCAGTCCGGCTGAAACCTCGTAGAGTCCCATTCGCCATTCGGCCTAAACTGGATGCAGAGCTGGATAAATTATTAAAGCAAGGGGTCATTGAGCCGACAGACTTCGCCAAATGGGAGACGCCAATTGTCACACCCCTTAAAAAGGATGGCAGCCTGAGAATTTGTTCGGATTACAAAACAACAATTAACCGCTTTCTACAAGTTAGCGCTTACCCAGTCCCGGTCATTCAACATTTATTGCATACCTTTGAGCCTGGCAACATTTTTGCCAAATTGGACATGTCACAAGCGTATCAACAGTTCCCTGTTGACAATCAAACAGCCGAACTGCAAACCATTGTGACCCACAGGGGTGCCTTCCGGTGCAGGCGTCTCCAGTTTGGCGTAAGTGTTGCCCCGGGCATCTTCCAATTCCTCATGGAGCGTATACTTCAGGGCCTCCCTGGCGTAGTGCCCTACTTCGACGACATATTGGTCTCGGCCAGGGACAGGCCCCAACTCTTCCAGAGAGTCAGAGCAGTGTTAGACAGGTTCAGACAGCATGGCCTCAAATTAAAAAGGGAGAAATGTGCCATTGCCACTAGACAGGTGGACTTTCTGGGCTATAGAATTGACGCCTCAGGCATTCACCCCCTAGAATCCAAGGTCAAGGCAATTCATGAGGCACCCACGCCAACCACTAAAGCCGAGCTACAAGCCTTTTTGGGATTATTGAACTTTTATGCATCATTTCTACCTCACAAAGCATCAGTAGCAGAGCCTTTACACAGGCTCTTAGATAAAAAATCACCTTGGCACTGGGGACACAAGGAAGACACTGCTTTTCGCGCAGTCAAATCACTGCTCACATCAGACGCGGTCCTTATTCAATTTGACCCACACCTCCCATTGGTACTAGCCACAGATGCATCCCCTTTTGGGATTGGAGCCGTATTAAGCCATAGACTACCCAACGGCTCCGAGGCACCAATCACTTTCTTTTCCAGAACGCTCTCAGCAACAGAGCGTAACTATAGTCAAATCGACAAGGAGGCTTTAGCCGCAGTGGCCGCAGTTAAGAAATTTCATGAATTCCTTTTTGGCCACAACTTCGAACTAATCACGGATCACAAGCCTCTCCTGGGTCTTCTATCTGGAGACAAGCAGACTCCCCAAGTGTTGTCTCCCAGAATGACGAGGTGGACCTTGTTCCTGGCGGCTTATTCGTACAAGCTCATCCACTGCCCAGGAAAAACGTTAAGCCACGCAGACGCCCTCAGCCGCTGCCCCCTGCCAGCTCCAGCTGAAGACCCGGCCCCGGTCCATGCCATCTTCGATGTCACCGAGCTCGACCTTCCGGTCACCGCCCTCGACATCGCCACCAAATCCAAGACGGACAAAACAATCGCCCAGGTACTGGACTGGGTGAGGAGGGGGTGGCCGGACTCTAACCTCGCAGCCGAATTCACACCTTTTAAGACCCGTCAACAGGAACTATCTAGCTTACAGGGCTGCCTGTTGTGGGGCACCCGGGTTGTCATTCCGGCCTCACTTCGCACACCAGTCTTAGAGGCACTACACGAGGGCCACCCGGGCATCGTCCGGATGAAGGCGTTGGCTCGGAGTTACGTCTGGTGGCCTGGCTTGGACGACGACATCGTCAAGTGGGTAAGCTCTTGCCAACCCTGTCAGGAATCCAGACCATCCCCTCCAGTCACCACCCCCACAAAGTGGGAGAGCGCCAACGCGCCTTGGTCAAGGCTACACATTGACTTAGCGGGTCCAATTCACGGCAAAACCTTCTTGGTGGTCGTAGATTCATACTCTAAATGGATCGATGTGGCCCAACTATCCACGACCACCATGCAAGCGGTTACCAAGGCTCTGACCCGCCTATTCGTAACACACGGGCTACCAGATACCATAGTTTCGGATAATGGCCCCCAGTTTACCTCAACAGAATTTAGCCGCTTTGCCACCAATCTTGGCATCCGACACATCTTCACGGCCCCCTTTCATCCTGCCAGCAACGGACTGGCGGAGAGAGCCGTTAGATCCACAAAAGAAGCGTTAGCCAGATTCAGCAAAGAAGATTGGCATCACAGACTCTCCCGCTTCTTGCTAAGCCAACACTCAACCCCTTGCATGGTCACCAACAAATCCCCAGCTGAACTTCTGATGGGTAGACGCCTAAGAACTGTGTTGGATAGGCTCCACCCTCACTATTGCCCTGACACCCCTCTCGCTTCAATGACGGGGGTCAGAGATTTTGTCTTGCAGGAACATGTCTTTGCAAGGAACTATGCCGGAGACCCACTTTGGATTCCAGGAGTGATAGTAGCCATCACCGGTCCCAGGTTGTACTGAGTCCAGCTGGAAGACGGCCGCATCTGGAGAAGACACCTGGACCAGCTAAGGAAGCGACAGGGTACCTTCGCCAGTGCCGGACCGTGGGCTCAGGTCGACCCCCAGGTGCCACACCAAACTCTCATCGAAGACCATGCCAGAAACTCTTCGCCAACACCACCCGGACCAAGGGAGCAGGCAGTAGACCGGGACTGCCCGATGGGTCCTCCACCTGAACCAGCAGACGGGGCCTCGACATCGCCGACCAGTAGCACTGCACCGGTACCAGCGCAAACCTCAGAGCGAGGCTGCACCCCATCACCAACCCTACCGGTTTCCTTGAACTCTGAGTCACTTGGTAACTCACCGGAGTTACGACGCTCGGGGCGCCAGCACAGACCGCCAGCTTATTTAAATGACTATGCGTGTTCGCATCTGGGGGGAAGGGGTGTTATGTCCCTGGAACTTGCCAAAGTCCCCACCCAGGTCCGTTCATGCTGCGGGGGCGTTTGCTGCCCCTCATTGGCTGGCCTCCCTCGACAGCCGGCTATAAAAGCCAGCTGCAGGGTCCGGCCAGCCGCTGTTCGCTGTGAGCCTGCTCCAGGCAGGGCTAACACGTTCAGTCCTTTATTGTTTCAATAAAGTCTTGTTGCATCCATGCCCTGGTCTAGCCTCTCATTGCTCAACTACAACAGTATCCCTGGCAATACTGCCATTTCCCAATCATCAGACCCTGTTGCCATGATGACTGCAGTCTATTTCTAGAGCACAGAAAAGCTGTAGCTGTTTATATAAAATGGTTAGGTTTTTTAAGGTGTGCCTTTTCATGAATACCCTACACTACAGTTGTTATTTGAGTATTTCAATTGCATGGCAACTAAGGATTGAAAGGCCCAAGCCTCAGTCGTGGTTGCCTGCATGTACTTTATATAAGAAATGTGGTATTCTGTAATTAAGTTGTGTTCTGTACCATATTTTATTTCTCATAATACAGATGATCTCATAATATAGGTTATTTGTCATGCTGATAGCAACTATTTTTGTTTTATTATATTATTTTAAATATTGCTGACGGTTTTTCCAAGATCATTAGAAAGTTGCTTCACTGCTGAAGGTCTATTCATAACTTAAAGAATTACATATGTATCAAAACCCTTTTATATGGTAGACTTCGCTACATAATTTTATGTAATATCTGAAGGACTAAATAATACTAAGAATAAAAACAATATTTTTAAAATTAGCAAAAATTTAACAATATTCTTAATTGTTTAAATTTTGAATAGATACATTCTAATTGATTTCCCTTTGTGCTGTTAATGATTGTGGTATTGTCTTTTATAATGCTTAACATGAACAAGATTCAAGTGGTATAGTCATAATAAATAGAAAAATAAAATTGAATCAATCCAGTTCTTTACATCAAATTGATAAATCAAATCATATTGAGCGATAGATGTTATATGGGCTTTTGGACAATATTACTTTGCAGCCACAGTAATCCATCCCTACAATGGGGAATGTGTGTCTTTATTTCAGACAGTAAATTTAAGGGATGTTGTATAGATGGATGGATGGATGGATGGGTAGGTAGGTAGGTAGGTAGATAGAGATAGATAGATAGATAGATAGATAGATAGATAGATAGATAGATAGATAGATAGATAGATAGAT